>BJBW01000588.1:181039-235675 GCA_004320125.1 Scolopax mira
GAACAGGTTGCCCAGGGAGGTGGTTGAGGCCCTTTCCCTTGAGACATTCAAGGTGAGGCTCGACGAGGCCCTGGGCAACCTGGTCTAGTTGGAGGTGTCCCTGTGACTGCAGGGGGTCGGACTAGATGACCTTTGAAGGTCCCTTCCTTGATTCTATGATTCTATATTCTATGATTCTATTATTCTATGATTCTATATTTTTCAGACATATAAAAATAACATCAACAAAAGAAAAAAATATAGATCAATCAGTTTTGCTATTAGAATGACATAGCTTATTAATTTAATATCTAATTATTAAATCATTTGCAGCCATCAAAAAGCGGGAAACAAAAAATTACCACCCTGCTTTTATGACTATGGGGCTATTTTCAAGTTCACCAAAATGCACACAGATTTAGAATTTGGAAAAAAACAAACAACAAAAAAATTTAAGTAAAAAAATGCTCAACCAGCTTGACCAGAGTGAGCAGGCTTGGATTGGAAAAGGTCTGGTCCAGACACCCAGGGTGCAGTCAAATATAAGGATTTAACTACGGTAACTGGTGTTTTAAAATGTAGACTGCATGCAGAAATTCCTTTTAGATACATTCAGATTGCTTTGGGAATTATTAGACCTCCGCCGCAGAGGCTGTATTGCGTCTCCAGAACACCTGTGGTGGTGAGAGTTCATTCAGACACCAGAATGAATGAGAGACGAGGCAGGAAACCTGAATGGAGCAGAGTGGGAATGTCCATGCAATGCACCTGTGGTCTTCTAGGAGTATAATTTCCAAGCAAACCATATAAACCAGGAAAGTTAAAAATGTTTTCTAAATAGTGGTAGTGGTAACAAAGGAGAAAAATTACGTCTTGCAGTAGTGAAATTTTGGGATATAGAAAGATAGTTGACTTGTTCCAATATGTTAAAAGGGTTTATGGATCCTTTGGGTATAAAGAGATATCTTTGACTTCTATACCTAATTGTGGAATACATCAAAAAAAAAAAAAAAATCTGCCAAGAAGACATTATTTCTGGTTCCAGTACATGAAACGTATGTTTGACAATTTTAAAATGTATTTGTAAAGAAACATGTAATTTATTACTGCCTCCGGGCATGAGGAGATTTATGCACTAAAAGTTTCACACAGGTTTTTGCTTGACGATTGCTGTCCTGTTCACGCAAAACATATGTACTTCTAACAACTTCTTGTGTGCATTCTTTAAAATAGTCCTGCTTTTCAAGAGTTAAATGATCACTGGTTTCTGCTATTTATATATTTATATTCACCAAAACATTACAAATACGTGCATTTTTATGTGTATTTGTCTTTATAAATAATTTTCAATAAATAGAAAATACACACGTATATATATACTATATATTTTTAAAATAAATGTTTAGAAATACCACCCTGCTATTATGTTTTTCCTGATTTTAAAAATCATATGTTATCCAAAATAAAAAGTAACTGACAGCTTATTTCTGTGTCATCACTTGGTTCTTTAGAGGATGAAGCTAGAAATGGCAAAACTCAGTAATGTTTCTTTTCCTTGAATTATGCTAAAATCTAGTTGCCTTCATTATTTATTGCAAAACGAGTGTCTCGGTGACAGTTTAACACTCTGTGATGCCCTTTGCTTGGCTTGTCCTTCAGCTGGAGCCCAGAGCACTTCTGCAGGAGATGAAGTCTGTTGTAAAGTTTCTTCTTACTGTAAATGAAAATGACCTTAGGTTTTATGTTGTAGGCCTGATGTTAATGAATATCAGACATGTTGAACAGCTAGAAGAACTGCAAACTCAAGAAAACCTGTGTCAGTTCCAAAAAGCCTCCCTTGGAACCTGATTGGCAGCCACAGCTCCGTGCAAGTAAAATCTTTATTATTTCAGCGATGATCTCCTGGCTTTCTTGGACTTTATAGATAAGTAAACATGGGTCCTAATGCTGAAATTAGCCTGTATAAATTGAAATCAGACTGTGAAAGAGACAAAGGACTACAGAGAGAGCACGTAAAGCATATAAAATTGGGATACTTGGATCTTATATGTGAGAGAGGCTTTTTGCATTTAGAGAACTTTTGTTAATTTTTTAGCTCTTTGCCTTAGCATATAACATACAGACTAGGTAGCCATATTTTTTTCTCTCCAAAAATTTACAGACATTACTATTAAATGATTGACATATTTTGACATGCAATTAAGTAGCTGTTTCACACCTCTCCAAAAATCAATGGCTATAAAAGCTCTGCAAGGATCCCACTTCTGATGGAATGGCTGCTCAGGATTCCCTCTGTCCCTGAAGAGTCTGGGGAAAATGTCTGCCCAGAGCAGGAGGTTTAGAGGAAGCCTGAAAAAGATGGGCAATGAGGGACCATCCCTTCACACCAAAAGGGTGAAGGGATGCACCAACGCTTAAATCTGGAAGCCTAATGATCCAATTGGATTTTAAACTGAGGAGCAGACAGAGCAGGTGAATATGACACAGAGGATGCAGATGAGACATGGGAAAAGGTAATTTGGAGATAGGGACACTGTCAATTCAACAGGTTGCAGTTTTGAGACATTTTTGTTTTGGTTAGAAGTTTTGAGACACTGGGGATTTGTTCTTGCTTTTAAGTGTTTCTTACTCTTTAGGCAGCCACTGTCAATTACTTGCTGTCCTGGTTCTTTAAACATTCATTCATGTAATTTTCTATCTGCATTTCGGATTCAGCATTGCTGACAACATTAAAATGAAAGTTGGAGAAAGTGGAAGCTTTTCCTTTCAATTTTAAGTTCGCTACATAGACAGCATCTTGTGTTATATTCTAAGGGTTTACCTTTTTTTAGTCCATACTTTTATGTAACACACTTACTAGGGAACTAGTATTGATTTCCAGTGTGCCGTACCCAACGTGTACTGATGTGATGCACTAGAACTTCTTGTTATACTTTTTGTTATGCTTTTTGTGTCATCCAGCTGCAATATAATGAGCAGATCTTTACATACGGATAAATATAATTCATTAGTCCAAAGATGATTAATTATACCACCCAATTTACACTTTTTTGAGTTTTAATTCAAATAAGTGTTCCTGATGCTATTTCAATTACAAGATATGTGCCTATTATTTTCTCCATATAATCTAAAACATGGAAGGATGGGAAGAGTGTTGACTTACCCCAGATCATTGATGGTAGCCAGAATTTGAGAGACTCTTTCATGACGTAGCCAAGTATTTATAGTATGATTCATTATAATATTGTATGAGATATTGCAAAAAAATTTATTGGTGGTGGCTGTCACTCTTTTCTGAATCTTGCTCTGTGTCAGAAAGTCTTAAGGTCTATGTGAAAAATAAAGGAAATATGACCAACCCAACCTATTAGTAGTTTACATTTGTGGCACAGAATGCAACAATAAAGCTTGCTGACATCAGGACATTGGGGTTTTGATCACTTGCTCAGTCTTCATGTAGACATCTCATGCTTAAGAACAAATACGTACAATATATGAGATTGAAAGAACTCTCAAAAATGAATTCTTAGTTTTGATTTCAAAAGCTGACACCACTTGAATCACCTGGTTTATGGAAATGGATCTCATAACCTTATGTCCAGAGGTTTTGTCATCACAATTATTTTGTTTTCAAACAAAAATTTCTAGACATTTCTAGAAATGCAAAATAGTACTAACAATTTAATGGACTTAAGAAGATGTTCTCTTCCCAACAGAACAGAACTGCTGATTTTAATTCAGCTCACAAATTACCTACAAAAACTGAGCCATTTCAGGCTATTTTCTCTTCATACCTCTGCTTTATCTCATGTTTCACACTATTTATTCTTCAACAAGAAACAAATCTGTATGAAAATGGAGAAATAGTTTAATTTCATAGGAGGGTGTATTCACTTCTTTGAGACATACAAATTTGATACTGAGAAAGGATGAATATTGTTTTAGGGAAGCTGGACAAAATAATTATCAAGGTAACTTAAACTTTACTCATGGAAAACTTCTGAAAGCAGGGCAGCTGCTATTAATTAGCAAAGGTAAAGTTCATGTTCTCATCATCTCGTGTCTGAGGTACCACAGCATCCCTTCCTGAAGCACCTGACAATTTAAAATCTACATTATTTCTCTTCCCTACAAAGAGCTAACCTCCCTTGTGCATCCCTTTAAGTTGTCCAATTTTTTCCCAATAGATACCAAGGATTTCCTTTTCAGTGTTTTGCATTTCTTTCAGGTACGTTACCCTTACTCTCCCTCCTTTACTCTTGCAGCAGATCCTCACTCACTTCTGCTCTGGCAGGGATGCAAATCACCATCCCGACACAACGTTTTTCACCCTGTATATGCTACTGCCTGAGCAGCCTTTCATACATGGAGACAACATGTTTTAAATATCTACAAAGACTGTACTTTGTCTTCTCCTTCCTTAAAACTCCCTGTCACCAGGATGTCTACTGAAATGACAACAGCTAGGAGCAAGGGAACTGATACCCTCCCTGTCTGATGGATCACTGTCATATGATTATATCCTTGGGCTCCCCATCCATCAGTTATATTTCCATGTTATCTGTTACCTTAGGATGTAATTAGGTGCAACGTTTTCTCCTGTGGCAAAGCTTATGTACAAAACACATGCCAACTCTTACATCTGGGGAACTCATAAAGCCAGATGACACCTTTATGTTGTATATTTTTCAGGTGTGGACCACCTTTTTTGTTCTGTGTTTGTGTGGTGTCTGGTAAAATATTACTTTGATTCCCGACTGCAGCTTTTAGCTCTGCTGCAATGCAAATAATTTTGGTAGCAAAATCCTTTCAGTGAGATCCAATCCATTGGACTGGAGTCATACAAATCCCATTTGCATTACTTGGATGGCCTTTAAACCTGCTTAAGTTAAAAGCAATGGGCATTGGCTCATGAAGAATTATATGGCTTCTAATCTCTTCCAGCTCAAGGGCTTCCCAGTAGTAGACTATATGCACTGGCAAGAAGACTAAAAGCCTTTCTGTACACTGCAGTTCTCAGAACTGTACACTAGATAAAGAGAAGGATATAGTGACCGCGGAGAAACACAGCCAAAAGAAATGCAGTGTGTAAATATGACTGGGAAAGTAGGGGAACCCAAGTCTGAGTAGAGAAGAAGTTTGAACCAAAGCATCCAAGAAACTTCAGGGAGCTGGGAGCACCTCCAGTAGGTCTGTCTTTGTCCAGATGCAACAAGAAATGAAGCACTTCTTTCCAGACACCAAGATAAAAAAAAGAATGGACAGCAGATGTGTCATTTTTCCCAGCTAAGCAAACTTCTGATGGACTGTTTCACTCTCACTTTACAAAGAGGAAAGAGCAGGGCAGCATGATCCCTCTTAATGGGGTTGACACAGACACACAGACCCTGATTGTCTTGCTTTCCAGGGGCGTGCTACCTTTTGTGCTCTTTCATAGATGGTTAGCACTAAAACTACTAAAACACTACCGTCTCCAATGGAGTGAGAAGCCAGGGCCATATCACAGTAGTTCTTTGCTTCTGAATCAGTGGTCAATCCATTCTAAGAAGACAAAAATACAGAATAAATATTGTTATTATTCTACATGTCCTGGTAGTATTGTTTCAATCTGTGGGCTGGAGGGTCTGCGAGACAGTGCACTGGTTAACATTGTAAAGGCTCCTTTCAAAACCTGGAAAGTTAGAACATATATTATTTTAATGAAAGCATAGATTGTGGAGGCTACAACAAAATCCACAGGAAGATCCTAAATCCTCCAACACTTTGGATTTTTCAACAGCCTGGATTTGGATTGACCCTAATAATGTGTATACTTTGCACTTAGAATCACACGTATAAGGTCCATAGAAAATACAATTTACCAGCTGTGCAAGTATTTTTCTAATGACTCAGACTCTCTGCTTTTTTGTTATTGTATAAAAATGTGATGCTTTTAAACTGAGCAGCATAAATTACATTGTTGCTTCTCTGCTGTAATATAATGTAACCGTTTCCCTTGGTTATATATTTTAAAGGGGTCGTATAGGGAGTTCTGTGTATCCAGTGCACCTCCTGGAGTTTGGTTATTCTCTGTCACCAGTTAGAGTGGCTTTCAGGCACTTTTGCTATCATTCATTTCCTAATCATCAAAGATTTAAAATCTTCCCGTTAGCTATTTGCATTGTGGGAGGCATGAGATATACCTCTGCATTTGGATGTCTTTCTCTAGTTGAAGGGATACCTTCAATTCTTAAGCACTCCATTGCTATGGCAAAAAAAAAAAAAAAAAAAAAAGTGTTGCTGTCACAAAACACACTTTTTGCAGACTGATGCCATAAAATAAATTACCTTACATGGTAATTTAAGTAAGTTTCCTATGAGAGGAAACCTGGTCAAAAAACCCACCAACCCTGCATCTGAGGCAGTTTCCTTACAGGGAGGAATGTGGATGAATAAATAATTTGTTATCAAGCATGGAAGATAGCAATTTCTCTTCCTCATCATTAAGAGCCTCATTGAGATAAATAGGATCGGGACATGACTGAGCCCTGCATGTAGTAATTCTGGGCAGAACTGAGTGAAAAGTATTGCATTACAAAATCATCAAACATTAATTTTTTTGAAGTTGTGTCACAAGGATTGCACCATACCTTCAGTCATTAAAAAGTATGTGCAAAATATAGCAAATATCTCAATTAAAAGTAAAGCAAAGGAATCCTCCATATGACATGCTCTTTACAGAGACAAAATTAAGATGACAATACAAAAAATCAAAACATTAAACTGAAAGATGTATGGTGTTGCTTTCCATGTAGGACACATATGATCCATGACTTGCTGAGTGTCCTGATACTTAAGAAATAACCTCCCTTAAGCAGGACTGTTGTGTGGGTGAATCAGTTTGCAGAAGGGCTACAGGATCTTCTTAAATCTCACTTAAATGTATGGCTGAAGCATCACTGGGAGGTTTGGCTGTGCCTTAAGAGGTATCCAATATATAGAACGCAATCCTAAGGGCTAGTAACTGCTAGCCTGCTGGGATGTGTACTTCAAGAGGCAATTTAATGTAAACTGTTGTTTATAATATAACACATATTGTCCTATAACAGCCCATCAGGACCTCCACTGTAATTCGAGTTTTCGTGAAGTTCAGCTCCCTATTGTGTACATCTGTCTCTACAAGAGAGGATGCTACAAGAAACTCAGCTATTTTTCCACATAAAATAATTGCAACTGTTTCAAATGAAACATAGAAAAGTGAATGTAATTTCTTATATTAGTGAAATAAATAATGGAGTTTGGTTTTCAATAAAATATTACAAAAAATTAATAACCAATGCAGAAATACATGTCTATAAACATAATTTTTAAACTAGGAACAAAGATAATTTATCCTGTATTTGTTTTTTGGCAAAAGATTTTACATTATTTTAGAAAATTATATTTATAAAATGTTGTTTCCTTAGATATGGCAACACAAAAGCATTTATATTTTTTTAATTGCTTGCACTTCTATTTAACTTAACTACCATGTACATGCTTGGAAACCTAGCTTTCAATAGCAGCAAAGTATGTACATAATTAGTAATGGGGCCTTCAATCACTCTCCCTCTCATGTTCCAGTGTTTTCCCGTATTCCAGCACAGTTATGTGCCCTTTAAGCTATTTTTATCAAGTGTGACAACTTTGAACTTGTTCCAAGACCATATTGCCTTAGATGTGACCTTCTGGTGTGGAAGTTAAATGTTCTCTGAAAATCTTGCATATAACATGTACTTCTCTATATTTACTCTTAATGTAATATCTTCAAAGAATACCAAAAAGTCAGTGAAACATGAACTTTTTCTATAACAGCCTTAGAGCCTGATCCTTTATACATGACTTCAGTAGGATTTACACATGTGTAAGGGCTGTGGACCATGTGTGCAAATATGGACACATGTTGTATCATATTAAGGTTCAATAATAGGGCTGGCCAGGAAACAAGGATTCTGTTTCGTGAAAAATTCTGAGGTTTTGGCATTTGGTTTCATTCTGATGCAGGGTGAAATGAAGACTTTTCAGCCTGTTTTGAAATCAGGACAGTCCAAGAAGGAGACAGACACATTGCTGGAGCTAAGTAGTTACCTGTCGTGGTGAATCCCCAGTTCAGACACTGCTTCAAATCTGTCAGCAGTCCTTTAAACCTGGATGTGCCCAGAGCAAGATAAATTTCCTCATTACCACGTTATTTGGTGTCCATAAGTAAGTGAAGCCTTTCCTCTTCATTTTGGCTGAAATGCCATTCTGATGTTGAGGTGGGCAGCCCCAGTCCTCCCTCAGCAGGGCAGCCAGCACTGTTTGCTAAGCTTTTTGCTTGTGGAACATCATCTGACCATGAGATATATCGTGTGCCAGGGGACCCAGGTGGTGTGTTTTATCACAAGGCAGGTGACAGGGCATGGTGCTGTACTCTGTGACCTCACTGGACCCTCTAAACCTGTGCCCAATGGTATTCCCTGAGCAGCCACAATCTACTCACTTGTGAGGCAGAGTTTGGGGACCAATGGTGTCAACAAAAGGGCTGGGTGTGACAGTTTTCAATCTCAGGTTTTTATAATGGGCCACAGGAATTCCTGTCACTGGAATTGTTTGTGAGTTATTGCTGCAAAATGTTTGCCCAAGATGTACATCTCTAAAGTGTCAGCTTTTCTCTGGGTTTACAAGGAATCAGGTATCCAAGGGAGCAAATTTTCCATTTGATGGATGGTGTTTGCTTAGAAAAGAAATGCTGAATGGTTATGAACCCCATCAGCTCTGCTTTGTTTCATCTCAAATGAAAGTTAACATTATTTGATATGTTCCTTAGAAAGAATAGAGTTGATAAAAGGATTTTGAGATACACATGCATTTGAGCCATATCCGTATCACTGCAACAGCAATATCAGCAGTTTTCTTAAGCATACTTTGAGCATTTTGTGTCCTAAAAATAATGCCATGTCATTGTGCTGACTTGTAGTCACTTGCAGTGATGTTGTAGATAATGATAGTCATGCAATGCTCACACAAGTTACATTTCCATGTGGATTGCACTATAAAAATTAACTTCTCCAGGCTAGATATAACCTCTAGCAAATGTTAGCTGATAATTTAATTCAATTTAACTTAGTATATATTTGAATATTTATTTCGTGCAATAAAAACCCCAAAGAAACCTCAACAACCTTGACTGAAATTCCTATGGACAACTGGAATATAGTTTTGCCTGTGGGTTGAAAAAGACTTGGAAATAGTAGGGGATGCCTGTTTTGTTCAGCTGTTTTACTGTTTGCAAGCACTGAACTGTGATAATGATAGGAAACAGTTAAAACCAGTGAAGAAAACTTTCTAGAACAGGAAATGACAATTGACTGATACTGCTTATTTAAAATTTTAACAGAAAATTGATGAACAGAAACAAAATCCAAATTTTCTCTGAGATTGTTTCCAAGACAATTGTCTAAATTTAATCTCTGTGTTTCAAAAAGCTCACAGACTCTATTTAAAATAAAAAATGTTTGCTTTCTTCATCATTCGCTGCTAGCATGACCCAAGACAAGTTTCTGGTACATTTTGCCTAAGGGCCAAAGTAATAATTTCAGTCTGAATGTAAAATACCATCCAGCAATCTGTCCTAGATCTTAACATAAGAACTGGCCAAGTAGACTTTTCTTCTGTTCCTTTTTATTAAAACAGTATTTCAAAGGGTAATTTTCCAAAAAAGAAAAAAAGAAAAAAAAAAAAGCCAGTGAATTGGAGCTGCCTGTTTCAGAGATCAGATGATGGCAAGTTTTAACATTTATGTGGTAGCACCAAAGAGGCCTGACCTAGTCAAGCAGAGGCAGGTTAACAGATGATATGAAGTGTAAATGCTGAAGATCTGCTTCGGCGTGTCTGGTAAGTATTATAAGTATGGATTATTCCCACTTTGTAGATGTGGAAGCAAATCAGGAAGATCATAACTAGATTTAGACCAGGACTCGGTGTTAGAGACAGGATTAGAATTCAGGAGTTGATTGCTATCGAATTTAGTTCATTAACTCAAAATGCAAGGCATGCTACAGGATATCTGGCTGGCTGCTGGTCACACCAGAGGCCATCCAGCCCTAACAGCCATAGCTCTGACTGTAGTATTTTTGGGGTCTCTGAAGGGATCTGCCGTGTCACCAAGTGTGGATCCTTGCCTACATGGTTACGCTGTAAGAGGCCACGGCCAAAGTGAAGAATGCTTTTCACAGAAATGCTCAGATTGAGCTGTTTCACCAAAGATATATTTTTAGCATTGCATTTCCTCACTACCTATGGCTTCAGATAAAGTGAACCTGCAAGACTACCTGCAATAACACCAAGCTGATCATGTATCAGATCTCCCCAAAATCCAGACTAGTAGCTTTGGTTGCCCCGTGTGCCAGAGTTCAGCTGGGAATGGCTGTGTCAGGGAGTACAAGCCACCTGTCCTTGTAGGGGAGAAAAAAGTGACACTAGTGCACACTCAAATCAGTAACATGATGGAAATGCCATTTTAAACAAACAAAGAACAAAAAAATCCATGAAAAGACTTCATGGACTGTAAAACCTCATGTGTGAAAGACATAAGGTGTCAATCTTCATGTGCTATTGGTCCACCAAGGGTAGCATGAGCAGCAGTGATCTCACAGCCATATAAAAATAGAACAAGCAGAATGCTTTAAGACTCTTTCTTTTAAAAAGCTAGAGGAACTAAATTTGTCTTTTTTGGTATTGATGTGTAGAGGCAAATGCCAACCAGAAGAGGGAGCGCATGTCAACTGGAAATCTATTCCCAGAGCTCTTCTGACTCAACTAATTATTCTGCTGACAAACACAGCCATGTTGGCAAAATAAATAAAGAAGATAATCCAGGCTTGCCTTCTGGAAAAGGTCAAAGCTGACCAGAAAGAAACTGATACTAACATACGCCATTGAACCGCCCTAATAGAAGTGTTTCCACATTTAAGAATGGCTGGATTTGCAACAGAAACCTGTGTCACTTGTGCTTTCATGTACATCACTCAGCTCAAGCCCCTTGCTGTGCCTCTCCTGCTTACACCTCACGTAGGGATCACTTGTGTGCATGGTACGAGTAATTTCTTCCTGTAAAGAGGCCATGACCATTAATTACTTTTCTTTTGTACTTTCTTCCCTCTTTTGCCCTCTTTTACAGTAGGTTTTGCTTTTCCTGTTTTCTCCTGCTTCTCTGTTCTCCAGCTGTCCTTCTACCTCACCTCCTCAGGCACCGGCACACAAAGAAGATGGGAAGCTGCAGAGGGCTGGCTTCCTGCGACACCCCTGCTGTTCTTGGGCTCACCCTGCTCACAGAACAAGTACCAAGTGACTCCAGCCACAGCTGGCTGCAGCTGGGTCTGTTGGCAGGAGCACTCTGCCCAGGGAGAGGTGAGGTTTTGCTGCCACAGCACTCTTCCTGCCATTTTTTCCTGCTCCCTCTGACACTGGACCACAGCTCCAAGTAGTTATCTTGGCATCAAGGCTGCACAGCCATGACCGTAGGGTGCCTCGGAGGGGTTGCCTGTGGGTAACTTGGAAGCACTGATTGCTCCAAGAGAGACTTACCCTTCTCCCTTCGATTTAGCACTCGTGGGGAGGTTTAGGTTTGTTTTCCTCCCTTTTTAGCTTTTTCACCCTGCCCTTATTTTATGTAGTTCTCTTGTTTCCCCCACGTCTTCTTATGCTCTTTCTCTGTCCCTACTAAACATTATTATTCGTTCTTCTCTGTCGCATTCTTTATCCTCCATTCCTTATTTTCTATTGTTCTTTTTTATTCTTGTTTCCTTTAGCGGCCACACCACTTTCCTTCTTTTGCTTTCCTCTTCTTTGTTCTTGTCCCTGCCTCTTTACCCCTTATCCCGTAACCAAAGTGCTATCTCACATCTTCATCCTACCAGAAAATAGACACACATCTATTTTTCTTTCTGCTTTGGGTCATGCTATTTAATACATCTTTCCTTACTTGAAGGGACCAGGCTCTGAGCATGGTTGCAAACATTTGTTTTAATGGTTACAACGAAACCATGATTTGAGGAATATTAATTCAACAAATTATTTTCTCATTAATCTTTAATACATTTCCTTCTCCTCAAACAGTCCTTGAATTATGTTATAGTATATTTCAGTCTTAACATCAATATTAATATCACTAAATATTAATACATATAATCAATAACTTCAGAATCATTAAAATTAAATTGCAAAGCTTATTTTCATTTGTAGTTTTCCTGATAAGCTACATGTCTGCACATAGAAACTAAGCATTCATTTTCTGTTTTAAAATCTCTGCTAAAATATGACTTTTTGCAAATAATTATTTCACATAATTTTTTTTAAAAATAATGTTGCAAATTATTATTTTTTGGTCATTACTGAATCAAAATAAGAAAGCTTTTTTCCTTTCAATATTATTAAGACCAGCAGAAGAAATATAAGTGGCAGTTTTATTTACATACTGTAATGGGACAAGAGACCATTAGGCTTTACATAGTATAGAGTAACCAATATTATTCTTTTCCATCTTTTTTTTTTTTTCTTTCTGAGCCACTGAGCCCTTGATCTTTTTAAACAACTCTAGGTCAAGTCAGCTATCTGAGGAACAGTTTGCTAGAGAAAACAAAAAAGCAATGGTGTCTGACAGTCTTCAAATGCACTTTGTACCTTGTTGTTTTAGTGTCAGCTATTGACAGATCTAGTTGGGGAAATTTCTAGTCCTATCAGCAACAACAACTCAATCTTCTATAGCACTTTTCACATCAGAGCACATTACAAATAGCATTATCATCCCTCCTTTGATAGCACAGGAGGTTGGGGTAAGGATAACTGACAGGTTATAGGTAAAGGAAAGATCCAACTGGAAGAAATAAATTTCCAGCAGAAAACAAATACAAAATCATGTCTTTTGGTGCCATTCCCCCTCCAAAAAAATGCTACATGAAGAGCTTTTCAAGCCTTGCTGAAATTCTACATCCTTTGATCTGACTTCAGATATAGTTGCAAAAATAGTGAAATTAGGGTAACTTTTGCTGACACTGTTTTGGATTAGTCAGGTCTTTTCTTTCTTTCTTCCTTTTTTTTTTTCTAAAGTACAAATTCGGTTTCTAAGGAAACATTGTCTCTCTGCCACACAAGTGGTAAATAAAACCTACAAATAAGTTCTACTATTTCCCCAAATGTATAGGATACAAAAAAATGTATTCATTAGTGTGAGATATAAAAATGTAGACTCACACTTCTGAAATCTACGGCTGTTCCTTTCACACTTGTGCCAAAGGCAAACAAACATAATTCTCCCTGGCAGCTGGACAACATTCCAAACAACCACCACATTAATTCACTCACCTCCATCAGCCTCCGCCTGCAACCTGCACAGCTTGCTGCCAGGAAGCCTGGCAATAAATTCCAACTCTAAATACCAAACAAGGTAGAAAATACCATACAATGCATTATTGCAAAGAAAAAAATGGGCTCGCTCGATAGGGATACCAAGGAAGGAGCTTTTCTACTGCCTTTTGGAGTTTCCCTCACTGCACTCGTGGAAGTCGGCAGTTGTCACAGAAACTGTAGGTTTGCACTGGCACTCAAAGTGTCAATTTTTTACTCAAAACTTGAGTTGTTTTGCTAGTGAAGTCTATAGCTGGATGTTTGATTAAAACTAAGATTATGTACGTTGATGATTTGCAAACCAATGATAACACGGGATGTGATTACACGGGATCAAGCCTGGAATTTCTGTGTATTCAACTGCTTCTGGAGAAGGGCGCTGTGGACACCACGATGCAGCTCTGCAGCATTTGTTAGTGCAGGGCTTCTTGTTCTCTCTCCAACAAAATGCATATTCAAGCAGATGAAAGTACAAAATGATAATATCATCTAGGGTTATAGATTATGTTTATTTACTTTATATATATATATATATTTGGGTTTAAATATAATTTTATATTTATGTAAGTATATACACAAAACCATTCCACTTTTCTCTCAGTCTTTAAGTTGAATTTCAAGATGAAAACCAAGAAATAAAAGTTGTTGGGGGAAACAAGTGCAAACAAAATGTCCGCTGTCCCAGGAGATACATAATTTCTCATCAAGTCAAAGGTACAGTATGCAATAAAGACCTCACATATCCGAAACTTTTCAAATACAGACTTTTTTGTTGCTTTTTCTGTTCACCCTTTTCAGGAAAGTTGTGTATACTGCAATAAAATGAATGCAGTATGTTAATTTTGTTTTCCCCGCAATGATTTTGAGGAGTTTCAGGAAGAACACACAGCAATGTAAAAATTTCCCAACTTCTCAGGTTATTATGGATATGAAGACCTGGGCTGGAAAACTCAAGGGAACACCTGTCAAAAAAGGTTATGGCTGTTTCAGCATAAGGTCGCACTCAGCACATGAGAAAGTCAGCCATCCCGTACATTCGGGCCCCAGCCAAAAGTAAGTGGAGCAAATGGGATAGTAAAGGGATAAAATAATTCTCAGAAGTGTAACAGACACTTCTGACCTCAGAAAGTGGTTTTGAGCAAAGTTGCTGACAATAATTTCATGCGAACTGCTTCCACCCGTGTTAGTTCTACTAACTTGGTGTTAGTTCACTGCCTTTAGGGACAGCAAAAAAAAAAAAAACCCTCTCTGTTTGATTAGTCTTCTATCTTGACTTTATCTTTTTAGAGTTTTACAAAGCTGATAAAAATACAGAAGTTCACACAGAACAATTTATTTGGATTTCAGCCAAACCTTTGATAAAATTGTGTGGCATGAGCTTCTGTATCGGCAAAAGTAGCTAATTTTTGAACAATAAGATAAGTAGTTCTTTAAAACATATTTTACACCTTGCAGAAGTGTTATAGTAAGAAAAAACTTATACCCTGTAGATCTATAATTTTTTCATGTTTTCTTTGAGTGAACACCTACCTCCACATAACACCAATGACTTATTTTTAGTGCTTCTTTTTGTAGGGGTAGAAGGGTCATTCATACGATCTCCACTTTCTTTGTTCTTTTTGAAGTTGTACTAGGTTCTCCACCTGTAGGCTGTTTATTATGTCAAGTGGCTGTAGTTTCTGTAGAATGAGAGTTACAATGAGCTTTCTAATAGAAATTGAATTCAACTTTTATTCCTCCTTCCAAATTCTAATTACACTACATTTCCTGCCACTGGACTCTTGCCCGAGACAGGTTTTGGGTCTGTAGGGTACAAACTGTGCAAATGTCTCCCCTTTTATTTTTTTGGTTTTTTTGACAGCATAGTTGAAAACTTTCCCTGTGTAAGTTTGATTTCTCACCACTCTCCACTAGGACTGATGCTTTCCAGTTACATGCTTTTCTTCTTTATGATTTTCTTAATCTCAGAATAATTCAAACTGTTTTGAGGACTTCCAAAAATATCAGCGTAGGGTAAGGAACTGCAGGGGTCAACAGGTCTTGCTATAATGACTAACTAGACAAGGACTAAGTGCTGCAGTCCTTTCACATTTAAAACTCCCGTTGACCTCAACGAACCATAAGGAGATAGTCGCGTTTAACTGCCTTCACCTCAAAAAGGGTATTCACTTTGTGACGAATGAAGACAAAATTGCTTTACTTTAGGAATGGCGAGGAGAAGTATATACCTTAATCTGCACTTGTGAGTCTTCCAGTGCTTCGGGGTTGTTTTTTTATTCTGGCTGCTGAGCTTTAAGTGGCTTTACTTTCAGCGTAGTTAAAGCTAATTTCTTTTTTAAGAAATTATTTCTGCTGTATTTTTGTTCTGCCTTCTTAGTGGAGATATACAGTCTGAACTCCAGAATAAGAGCTGCTTTTTGTCTGGGGCGGGTGGTGGTGTTCAGTTTTGAAAAGTCTCAAGATTTTATCTTGAGTTTCAATATTTGCTTCTTCCTCTATAACTGCCATTCTTGGATGTGAATGAACCCGTGACCGCTTTAAGCTTCTTTTTCTTTAAGTGTTTTTCTACCCTTCACATTTGTAACATTTGAAAATATAAACAAATTTGATAAAAGGTTAGAAGTTTAAAAATTCCATCTTATTTTTTCTGGAACTTAAGATTTTTAAGCCGGTCTAGTTATTTTTGATGACTGTAGGATGCCAGTTTTAGGGTTAACAAAACTATATGTTTCAACACGAGTTTGAAACCAAGGGATTTAATGGAGCCTTAAAGAACAGCTGACAAAAAATAGAAAAAAACCCCCCAAAACAACAAAACCAACCAAATAAAAAAAAAAAAACCAAAACAAAACAACAGAAAAAATCTACAAAAAACTGAAAACCAAACAGATTCTTTTTAATGTATTTGTCATTCAAATATTCTTGAACAGAGACAAAACTAAGATCCTTACTTTTCATTTTCAATGACTTCCACATTGTATTTGCTGAGTTTACAGGTCAAAAATCTGTTTTTTTCCAGCTGCCAACCTGCAGCTTCCACCTGAGATTTGAAAGTAAAAAATATTCGTTCTGCCTCATAGGTCGTTGCTGGTAATAAAGATTCTGCAATAGGAAATTAGCTGACAATTTTGTTGATGATGTGCAAACCAGAATAGAAGCCAGCTCCCCCCTCCCAGAGCTCCCTGCCTCTGCAGTGCTAACAATACTAAAAACAGGCTTTTGGGTGGAAAAGTAAGCGGCTCTAATTCCAGGGTATGTGGGGAACAGCTCTGGTGAGGGAGAGCATGTGCCTTCACGTAGCAAATTTGCTGCCCGTAGCCCTGCTCTGAGCCGCCGGCACCCAGGGCTGGGGCAGGGCTGTGTCCCAGGGGCGAGAGGTGGCTCTCCCTGCCCCAGAGGTGCACCCCCGGCCCCCAGCATCACCAGGGTGGGCTCCCCACTGCTGGAGGGAGGGAGGGAGGGAGGGAGAAGAAAGCCAGAGAGAGCTACCAGGTTGTGGGCGGTGAGGTCCTCGAAGGGAAATGCCAAGCGGAGACAAGATGCGCGCTGCTCCGATGGAGCAAAGAGGGCTCAACTCTCCCGGGCAGCTGTGTGATGGCTGGGATTATCTCCGTGGTGAAGGAGAGCTGGTATTTTGTCTTCTTCCTGTCCCTAATAAAGAAATTACAGCAGCTTTAAGGAAGATGTGTTCCTCACCCAGGTTTGCTTTTCTTAAATGATCTTCGCATAAAACTTCGTCTGTATGAAAGAATCTTCAGAGATTGTGAAACGGCTGTGGCTCTGTCTCTTATTCCTCCCCACAAGAGAGGGAGAACCAGCCAGGACTATGAGTCTAATATGCTCACAGTCTGTTCCTTGGGAAGAGAAGCTCCATGCATGAGCAGCTTGCAACCCCTCACAAGGTTAAAATCTTGCCTGTGGCAAGGATTAGTTTAGTGAAAATGCATAAATAACATGGGTTTGTCTGCAATGATACATTCAGGTGTCTGACTCAGTATTGTTACCAAGAATAATTAACTCAGCAACGGGGAAAACACACACATACACAAATGAGGCGCTGATATTCATGAGATAAATTTCATTTATCACAAACTGTCTCACCTGCCTTCTGCTCTATGCCATGCTCTATGTATGCCATCTAGGCCTCTAATGTGAAGCAGCCTGAAATACATTAAGAACCAAATAACCAAAAATACAAATTGCCAGATAAAGGTTTTCTTTCCTCTTCAGAGGCTGAGGAAGCACAGGGCTCCAATAA
Source organism: Scolopax mira (assembly GCA_004320125.1). Taxonomy (NCBI): domain Eukaryota; kingdom Metazoa; phylum Chordata; class Aves; order Charadriiformes; family Scolopacidae; genus Scolopax; species Scolopax mira. The sequence goes on from BJBW01000588.1 coordinate 198,681, forward strand.
AGTGGTATTTAGTGTTGCATCTGGGATAGATTCAAGGGGGGGAACAGTGCAGAAGAGGGCAAGTTCTAGAGACAGCAGAATGTAAAATTATGGCATTATGAAACATGTAGCTGCTATTTTGGCATCATTTTAGACAATTCTTAGATCATAAAATGTTTTCTAGTAGGTTGTATAATTTCACTCACACAAAATCAGTAGCCTGATTTTAGGAGACAGCGAAAATATATTGAGAATAAAATAATATTTAACATTCAGATGCCGATTCTTCAGGACTATGTTGTTACCCCCAGCATTTTGGAAGTCGTTTCATTGGCAAACCCAGTAAAAAATCACAGATGTCTGTCAGTGAAAGAAATTAACTTTATCCAGTTTGTTTCTTTGCACAAAAGTAGACAACCATATCATTCCTCTTGGATATTTGCCAAATCCTTTTGGATAATCGGCTAGAGATGCCTTGGAGTTGTGAACAGTTGTGTTTCTGCAGTGAACCTACAGTAGCCCTGTATTGTTTTTTTCCACTGTGAACCTTGCTTGAGGAATGCCTGCTCTGTGGATTTTATCTTCTCCCTCCCGGTAGGATTACTGAATATGGCTCGATTCTGTGCTGGCTTGCAATGCCATGAAGTCACATGAAGTGACAATACTGGACACAGGAGGATGGCTGGAGAGATTGGCACACGTATGGCCCTCAGATATCTGCTGAGCAACGTAGGCTGAAGCAGGAGGAGGCATCCTCATTGCAGCAGGAAAGAAGAGACAGTGGTGCAGTGCAGCACTTCTTATCAAACAGGATGGAAAAGGGGAACCCCTCTCTGCTTTCAATAGAGGAAAAGAAAACCTTTGCTTGACTTCTGAAAATAGTTTCGGAAGGGAATAAAACGACTAACTCTAGTGGATGTGCATCTCCTGTTACAGAGCTACAGCCCTGAGTCAGGCAACGCTCCTTCGATATCAAATGACAATACTGGGAGTTTTGCTCTAGTATGGCTACAGAATTTGGCCCATTAAAAATGGCTAGACTATCCTTTAATTTTCAATCAGCTTTTCCAAGCCAAATTCTTTTTCTTGTTTACATTCATGTAAATCCATAGAGGAAGTAAGATGAAGTCATTAGTCCCTAGGTTACACTGTTGTAAAATTTTGTTTTTCTAAATTCCATGACTCAGCTTTCGGGGACTCGTTTTGTTACCGTTTTTGCAAACATTCTGAATCCCGGGAAAGTTCATTACCTGGCAGTCTTTTTTTTTCTGGAGGAGCTTAATACTGAAAAGGAATCAAAAACCACTTAGGAGGTTTTACTTGAGACTAGAAATACTGTGGAGGCACAAGTTTTGCCAAGTGGTTAGCTGGAGGCCAAATTCTCCAAATCCTAAAATCTCATGAGTATTTCTTTCTACTTGAAAAAGATTCACGATTTGAAGGACGGCTCATGTGAATAGGGATCTGTAGGATTTGGCCTTTTCTGGCAAGGCCAAAATCATGGCTTTGCTGTATGTAGTTAACCTGCATTTTGTTAAAAGGCATCCCATCAGGAAAGTGGAAACAGATTTCTCTTAACTAACTGCTTACAGTTGAATTTAAAAATGTTGCCCTTGTCAGAGGTTAAACTATTCCCTGCCTCACTCTTATAAGCATTTGAAACTATCTGCATGAAATACTGTAAATAGGAAATACAAGGAATGAGGGCACAATCTAAGTACAAGAAAATGTAAAACAAAAGGGTGGTTTTGTTGTCCTTTTTAAAAAGCATAAAAAGTACATCCAGCTGCTTGTGCTTAAGCAATGCAAAGTATGATTTCACACCAAAGGAACTATTTATCATGTGAATTAAAACATTTAGAAGGCCTTATTAACAATGGTGAGCACTTACACCCACGAGCAAAGTCAGTGGCCGTATGCACAGGATTAAGTGCTTACTAACACAGATAATGCTGCAAAACTGGGGTCAAAAGTATATAGAATAACTAGACATGGTTCTGGCTAGAAATTAATCCTAGAAAAGCCCAAAGATCTGACCCACTGTGGTAAAATAAATGAGGGGGTTGTATACATAAAAGTTGTGTTTGAGAAACTGAGCCCAGTTTCTAATTTCTATAGCATCCCTTTCTATCTTGTTGCAGGATTAAAAATTTTGTGGCTTAGACCCGTCTCTGTTGCTTACTTTCTCAAAGGTCTTGACTTGTTTTCTGTGTGGAGAGAGTTGGAACTTTTTCCTGTGAGGGTGTAGCTAGAAATGTTTATACACACATCACTGAGCCTATTGTGCCTCCTGTCCACCCTCTCTCAATGTCAATATACTCTACCTAATATGATCAGTAATGCAGCAGTGTCATTAGCTACAGAGGTCTAACTGTGTGTTAATAAAAAAGCCTAAGGAAAACAAAAAAACTGTCTTCCAGCAGGAGTGCCTGTCTAAACATTTGTTTCCAGCCTCCCAGGTTTTACATAAAAATACGGTGTGTCTCTTCCCTAACAATACCTATAAATAAATGGACACCGACTTCAGACAATTTTTACTCCTTTAAAAAATTGCTTACTGGCTTATTATTCTGCTTTTCTTCTACTTATTTTATTGTTTCTACTCTTCTCTACCTTCCCCTACACTTTCCTTTAGTTTCTTCCACTGTTCTAGATTTCTTGTACAGATTTTGTTGTATTTCCATTTCTCTACTAATTTTCTCCTTTTAAATTCTGGTTTCTGACTCTATTTTCAGCTTCCATGTTACTTCATTTCCACTACCTAGCAAGTTCTTCTCCTTCTATATTCTGCTTTTCTTTTGTTCCACTTTTTGTAGCCTCTCTCCTAACTGCCCTTGCTTTGCTTTACTCACCCCTGCATCGTTCTTCTCCCTGGCTCTCCCCATTTCTAGCTGGTGCTCCCCTCACTCTACCCTTTATGTTTATATCCCACCTGTACTGTATGGAAATATCTCAGGCAAGCCCAGCACAGAAGCTTCTCTTATCCTGTGTCCCTGTGATATATGTTACAAGATTTAACTGCATAAGGAATGGCAGAGAATTTCCTTTAACATAACAAAATGTGTGAAACTTCTGAAAAATGGGAATCTTTTTTGGTAAGTAAATGAGACAGTTTGAACGCTGGTCAGTAACAGTGACAAACTGGTGCAGGTAGGAAAAGCTGCTTTTTGAGGGGGCTTGTCAAGGCAGTGAAGAAAAATCCAAATTAAGCAGAAAGACAAAATCATGAGAGAGGTAGCAAGAAACTGGGACTGACTGCAAGTACTTGCCTGTGAAGTGCATAAAATGCAGTGCATTTTACGCCAAAAGAGCAATAACCCCCAAAGAGAAAGTCCTTACCCTAGAAAAATCCAATTTAATCAAAAGCCATTTTAAAAATTGGATCTATGTTTTTTTTATTTCTTCAGTGTCTTCACACTATTTCTTCCCTTTTAATTTTCTCATGTTTTCTCTTTTGAGATATTTCCTCTCACAACGTGCAACAGTCAGTTCCCCTGCTTTCCTCCCCTGCCTTTTTTGTGCTGTCCCCCCCCGCCCTGTCTCTCTGGGTTCCTTCTATCGTTCTTTCTCCTTCCTGTGTTCCTTACTCTGACTCTTCGTGCACTCTCTTTGTATTCATCTTTTAACCCAGATGTTTCATCATACTTTCATCACCGTAGAGGTCTTCTGTGCTAGCTTCTTCCCACGCTACAAATTATATATTTATGCTCTGCTGGCGTAGCTACAGAAACTGCCTTCACTCACATGCGCTCTCCTTCTCTCCTGTGCACACACATTGCACCAGCACTTCAAAACTAAAACAAATATGTGGATACATGAAAATTTCCCCAATATGTGTTTGTACATGCAGGCTCCACAAATCTATTCAAAGCCTGCTTACAGGCTCTATGCCAGACCCAACTTATGTGGGAATTGTAATACAACCTCCTACTGAAACACATGTTCAACCTCTCTTCAGCACATGTACCCCACTTTCTTCTAGATGGCTTTTCCACATATGCACAGAACCTCCTTCTCACGTGTTTTCTCCTTTCCTAATTCATGCATCCTCAGATGACTTCAAAATAAAGAGGTTTAGGTTTTGAGTGATAAGGAATCAGCTAGACTGCAAGTAGTTGAGTGAGAGTTATGGGCGAGAAGATTTGCTCCTCCATTTTGTTTTTTTCAGAAGAGAGGTTTTTAGGTTTTTATTCCTGAAAGGATCAAGGGACATCTTTGTTTTGAAAAGTAGGATTTGGTAGCAGCTTTCTGAGCAACTGGCCTAGACCAGTATCCTTACTTGGTCTTAGGAAAAAGCTCATTTGACTTTTTGGAGGACATTATTTATAGCATGCTTTTGTCACACCTGTTTTTAGGCTTTTGTGCTTGTCCTCAGACATGTCAGAAGAAACTGAAAACTAAGATGTGAGCAGTTTCATGACAGAGGCAAGGTTCCCTTCTTCCCCTCAGGAAGTGCAAGGAAGGGCCACCATAACTATTGATTCTTATGTGACTGGGATGTATATAGTACAAAGCTACCAACCCCTCTCAGGGCTGGCAAGGAGGCACAGAAAGGCTCACATGTTCCTCAAAGAGTTTGATTTTATCAGGACTCGGGGAAAAATATTTTATAACTTTTCTTCAGTTAATCTCTCCTCCTCTTGCCCACCCAGAGATATGACTTCCAGCTTTTGCTCTGGAACACTTTTTTGCAGTCTGCCTAACATACTGAAGGTCAGCAGAGCGCTCTGCACATTGCAGCCACATCTCCAACCTACATCGCATGGGAAGGCAAGACAAGCACTTGCAGAGGTCATGGTTCTTAGTCTGGCTGGGCCCTTAGTTTATGTGACCATGGAGCCAGACCCTCAGCATGCAGCACACATGGGGTTCCTATGCAGATATGTTGCTTGCTTAATTTCAGGAGCTCCAAAATGTTTCCAGGGCCACCAGTTTAGAAGTAAGGTTAGCTCATCATGCCAGGCAGGAGAGATGTCAATGCCCATCAGCAAGCAATCTTGAAAGATTTGCATCTTACTTGTGTCCCAGGAACCTCAGAGAGTTTTCTGTCTTGAAATAAAGTAGGAGTAGGAAGTAGGATGGGCTTGGACAGCAACTCCGAGACCCAGTGCTTGTCTTACAGCCAACTATGGCCAGACTTTAGTAGCAATTGGACTAGACCATCAATTACATGTTTGTTTCATTTCAGAATGAAATACCAGCCACCTGCTAAACATCTAGTTATTATTTGCATAAAATGATGCCACATCTTTTTTACAGTCACCTAATTTCTCTTATGGTAAGCAGCTTCCAGGCTGGTTCTCCTGTATGCCAGCTATGCCACAGAAACAGGAGCTCACTTAGTGGGTTTCATCGAGGGCTTGATACTGCTTTGGTTGAAAAGCTGCATAGTGGTGCCTTCCTCCTGTATTATGTGTGTGAATAAACTGGTACACACCGTGTCGCTGAAGTTTGCACTCACAGAAGGTCCTGTAACATTGTTTAGCCTCCTGTGTTAAATCATGTGCAGGAGCCTAGGACATGTCTACACTGCTGATGAAGAAACTTCTGCCCGAGCCAGCGTGGGTTGATAAGCAGTAGAAATGTGCCTGAACGAACGAGTTCTGCCTTACGCCATCCTGGTGCCAGACCCTGTCTAGCTCATTTGCACAGCAGTGATCTGTGCCATGCCAGCTTGCTGACGTGGCTCACTACAAGCCCAGGGATCACTGCTGGGCTCAAGGTGGAGACAATGCTGACAAGTATCTGACTCCCAGGGAGTGGTGGTGGACAGGAGGAGGAGATGCAGAAGAGGGAAGGAAAGCTATCTGCTGTCTGCCTTTTGCCATTACATTCTCATTTCATATTATCATTGTCTTATTTACATATATTTGTATTAGCTGTGTTTATTTTTTTCCCCACTATTTTCTCTGCTGTCTCTTACTTAATTATGAGAAATATCTACTGATATTTCTTCCGAGGCTCTTGAACATGTGGGAAACCCTTGGTGCAGCTATTGGAGGAAGATGCTATAGTAAGAAAGCAACTTCAACATGATGCTGCCATCACATCTGTCAGGAAACATACTTCACACCTTTAAATGTAATGACTATAACCAATAGGAAAGCATATAATATGATGCTATTGAAACAGGATTGAGGCATTGCACTGAAAACAGAAATACCCTTTTGCTTTTGTGTCAAGGTCACTGTTTATCCTGTCAACAGGATAAAAACACGCACTGGGAAGAGTTCTCTTGCGATACGACTGCAGGTGTATGTGTAAGGGCAGAAAGTCATAAATAACTTTTAACAAAGGCTTCTGACACTGCAAAATTAAACAACTTCCATCTACACAGAATTAATTTTTAGCCAGAGCAGTCCTGCAGCATGGTAGGGAAAATAAGCAAGAAGTACTCTGACAGATAGAAAATCCAGCTATATACCATTTTTAACCAAGGATTAAAAAAAAAAGTGAGCCTCTGCCCAATGAATGTGTGAAGTAGATAGTTTTCCTTTTTTTTTTTTTTATTCTTAAACAGCTGTTTTCAAGTCAGAGATTTGGAAAATATCTGAAAACAACGTTTGCAAGAAAAAGATTTACAAGTGCTTGTATCTAACTTTCTGATAGGGTAGCCAGATTTCAGGGAAAAACTTTCTTTGCCTCTCAAAAATATTGGAGCTATCAATATGAATTGGGCACAGAAGATAGTGTATGTAAGGGCAGCTGGATGACTGAAAATAGAAACTCTCAAGAATAAAGCAGAGCCATTTTGGAAGAGAAATCTGTATCTGGAGAGCCGGAGGCACAACAAACTGGCCAAGGATATCCAGGAACCTGGTGAGCAGATGTGAGACATGTGGGGAAATGTGGTCCAAATTGCAAAAGAGACTATGAAAAACTGCAGCATCCCTAGCAGGCCTTGAAGCATAGGAGGAATGGACCTTTTGAGAAAACTCACCACAAGAAGTTACAATTTTGAGCTAGAAGCTACTTACACAGTAAGTATTCATACATCTCTTGCAAATACAAATGCAAAGTTAAAACACTGTCACTGTTGAGCATAAACTTAGCCTGTGTTATTTTGGTTTTGTCCTGCATATTGTGACTTAAGACTGTTTCTAAACTGAGAGGCAGAAACTTAACCCAGGAGTGCGTTAGCTTGCGTGGTTGCAGTCACATGAACACGGTGTGAAACCGTATCTCCGCAAAAAGCAAAGAAAATATAGTCAGCTATTACTGCATAAATACACACACCAAGAACCTGAAAAGCGTCCTGAGGATGCACACAATGTTGTCTGCAAATTTCTGCATCTATAGCCCCAGCATCACTGTCACTAGTGGTGGTGAGAGGATGGGAAGAACGCGGCATATGAAAAGATGAGAACTCGCTACCACCAAAAACCTAACTGTCCTCCAACCAGGAGACCTTGTTGTAACCAGGCATCTCCCCAGGCCAAACTGTGATCTTGAAAGAAACTCAGGGCATTGAAGAAGTAAATTCTTGTTGACATAATACAGCAATGGGCAAGCATGTTTCCCTGAGACATTATTGCAACACTGGGACATTGGCATTGCTATGAGGGATAGTAAAATCTACCTCAACGGAGATATGATCAGTACCAAATTGAGAAACTTCAGCCACCAGAAGGACTGAGTGTGAGACAGCCTTTTGGCTCTATCAGAAGATAAACACTCATTAAACTCCTACGGGGTATACCCAAGACCCTACGGCACAGTGTGGAGCAACACCTCTCCAAGCCCCGAGGAAAATATCTTAGATCCCACACGCAGTTAAGAGAAAGAGAGAGAGGAGTGTGTTAAAATATGTATGATGCTAATGACTTTAAGACTTCAAGGGCGTGTAACAGAATGCTAAGCACATAGATTGGTCGTGGTATTTGCACTTAATTTTGGTATCTCAAATAAATGTAGTAAATGGAACATTAGTAGAAATATACTCCCCATGGTGACATAGTCACAGGGTAATTTACTGTATATAACCTGCCCATTCTTACCCTGTATTGTTGGCTGATATCAAAAATATCTATGAGTTGAAGGGCCATTTATGCTGCTACAGTAAAGACAATGCCAGTATCAGCAGCAAGACCTACATCAGCTTTAATCTAAATAGTTCATACAACAACAGTGGCTATGCACAGGAACAAGGTTTAGCACAAGGCTCCACTAATCTCCTGGGGTGTGGGGGGGGGAGTGGCTGGTTTACATAGGTGCCTGTGCAAGTCACAAATTACTGATGACATTGTCTGAAGTGGTGTGAGGATGCTTACTCATACTCCAGAATGAAGCATAGAGTGACTTTGAGGAGGCATTTCATTAGAGAAGAGGGCACGCAAGACTAAAGGAAGACTGCCAGGCTATTGAATTGTCTTGACTCTCTTGCTACCCGTGCTTGAAAACTGAATGATCCCAGACGTTCATTGTCATGTGAATTTGGAGAAATCTGCCTTCAGGCACCCCCCTGCCTCCCCATGTTCTTCTTACAATCTCCTGGGACCAACGATGCCCAGAGAGGGGATGCCCAGCTCCGATGCACTGTGGAAAGGTGGGGAGACAGGTCTGCTGTTGTCCATGGCTGGGTGGAGCCACCACTTTCTCTCTTCTCTTTTCCCTTCTCCAGTTAATTTGTTGTGCAGTGGAGCACCTGAAGGTCAACTCTTTTGCTCCACTAGGCACTAAGGCTGTTGCACACAATCTCATACAGAGACACATATAAGAGAGTCAGGCAGTGAGGGGAATCCAACCCACATCCAACTATGTTCAGCCCGGTTATAATTTAGTTCTGCATAAGAAAGTTAAAATCTCTTCTGATAGAAATTTTTTCTGCTCCTAAATTACTCATAATATTCAAGAATTACTTAACCTTTGAGTGTTGAGGGTCAGTAACCTGCTGAATGTAACCTCTCAATGGGCACTGCAGCCAAAAGGGATCCTAAGGGTAATTAGCCAGGAGCATTACAGTGAGGAAAATTATGTGACTGCTACAGTTAGCATTAGTGGGACTTTTGGTGGACTGGAGTCCATTCCTGATGTTTACAATCCATAGAGGTTGCTGATAGATCACACAGATTTGGGAGAATAGCCATGGGACTCATTAAAGAATCCGAAAACATGTTTTATAAGAATACAGTCAAAGAGTTCAATCTGTTATTTTAAGAAAGAAGAGGCTAAGAGATGAGATGATCACAGACCATAAGCATCTATGGCAGGGATATGATTTTGATAAATGAGAGTTAGTCTAGCAGACAAAAGCATAATGAGATTTAATTGCTGGAAGCTGAATCAAGGCAAATTCAAAATAAAAATAAGACACAAAAATGTAAGGGCAAGAATAGTTGTTCCTTGAAACAATTCACTAAGGGTTGCTGTGGGCTCTCCATCACTGGAAATATTTTAATTGAGATTGGCTGCTTCTCTAAACTTTGTGCTCCAGTTCAAACAGGAATTAATTCAGGGAAGTCCCATGGCTTGTATTATAAAAGAGGCCAAGCCAGATGATCACAGTGGTCCCTTCTGACTTTATAATTTATGAGCTCTGATATAATCAGACCCTAGCACAATATAGCCATAGGCAAAAACACTTCCTATTCATCACAGATTATTCTGAGAAATGTTAACATCTTCTCATTATTTCATCATGATAAATCAGGCATTACAGTTTATGACTGTATTAAGCTGGTAAAACATAACTGCAGTTTCATGTGTCTTTAACTCATTACCTTAAAAAACCTCAAAACGTTTACCCAGCTCATCCTAACTATTCAGCATAAAAAGCATTTTAAAGTTGGGAACAATGAGTTCAGGCTCCAATACCGCTGAGTCGTCCTTCAGCAAGAACACACAAAATGTATCCTAATAAATCAGCAACCCTAAAGTAAACCCTGCATCACTATCACCTGGATGTAACTACACCTAATGTCCCCTTGATCTTTGCACAGAACTCTCATTGCGTACACAGCAAGAGCAGTAAATGGCTCTAAGGAGGTAGATACTGTTTCACAAAAAGGTTTAAGACAAACACAGACAGCAGAGAAGTGCTGATTTAGTAACAGAATATTTTACAGCAAAGAAGGTCACAAATTGGCAGCATTAAAGGTTTTATTTTGGTTAGTTGACAAGTGCGAATAAATGCTGTACAGAACAGGTAGTCAAGTGCCAGCAATATTTTTCTTTTGAAAATGTTATCTTCACTTCGATCTTCTTCAGTAGAATATCATCAGTCAATCATAAAGCTGGCTGTTCCAGCCAAATACTTTTGCCATTACACAATCCTGTGTGAATACTGGGTTCACGCAGTGGAGACACAATCCTGCAAACCCTGAAGGAGATAATGTTTTCTAATCCAAAAAGAGCCCGTTTCCCCTTTATAGATTAGGAAATGAATCTGTTCAGAAAGTGGCTTTTAAAACAAGCTAAATTCCTATTCCAAATAGATTGGCTTACCTAAATTTACAGAGTTGGACCTTTCGTTATTAGGCAGAAAACTAACAGCTTATCTCCAGCATGTTTTTCATGCACAGTCAAGGCAGTATCTTGTGACCAGATTCACAGAACACATCTTTTTAACTAATGTGCAATGTTTAGAAATCAGATAGCTAAGAACAAGCAATGGACTTAACAGTGACTTTAAGCAAAAAATAAAAAGAAATTTACTGGAATACAGCATAGCCAGTTGTTATGGCTATGTCATATTAGCCACGCATTCACACCAGCCAAATTTACCTGAACTGTCCAGATCTGACTGTTTGCTGCTTATTTGTTTAAAGTTCGTGGGGAATTAGCATCTCCTTTAAAATTATAATTCTATTTTCATAGCTGTAACAAAAGAAATTTCAAGAGAGCTGTGGAGTCTCATCGATCACCTTTTCTTCAGAGCTAGATCATATTTTAAATGCTGGTACGTAGATGTCACATAATATTGCCACAAAATATTTACGTGCTTATCATCAGCAACACAGCCGATTAAAAAAGCAAATGGATTGACTTAATGAGCCGACAAGCGGCAACTTGTGGATGGAGTTTTAAGTATGCAATAGAATTACGAGCAGGGCTCCAAGTGGATAATATCTTCTTTGGTTTTGTTACTTTTAAGTCCTCCTGATGGCATCTCTACAGTCACATCCCCCAAATCTTATCCCTCTTCTGGCTCCCTATGACACTTTCTCACTGCCTTCTCCTCTAGACTTCCTAACATTCCTAACTGGAAAGGACTCCTTCCATTCCTAACTTTGTCTCTTCTGTGTCATGTCTTTTTCATTAGGTTGTATTATTACTGTTTCCTCTCACTGGACCTTTACCTAATTTATATTACTTGAATTCAGCTTAAAACCACTGAAAGCAAGGTCCACATTTTATCTTGTTCTTCATAGCACAAAAATGTCATGACTGGAGATGGACTTTCATTTTTTCACCCCCAAACTGTGCTTATACAAAGAAAATGTACAGTAAAATTATTATTGATAGACTTAATCATTTGGGCATAAGAAGATTGGATTAACGATTTTAATATGGGCATTACCTTTTGGTAAAGGAGTTGTCATTGAGGAAAGAGGTTTTGACTGCCAAAGATGCACGGATTGACCTACATACACCAACAACTAACCAGCACGCTGTTGTGCACTATCAGGAGGATAAAATAACCTATTGGCTGAGACATGATGTGAAAGACTATTTATTACAATCCTGAGGAAGAAGTAGCAAAGCAACCTAAATGAAAGTAAAACCCCTGAAAAGAGCATTGGATCTCTGAGAAGATGAAAGGGGGGTGTCAGTGATATCTTATGATTTATAATAGCTTTGCAGTTGCAGGCTATGATGTGTGAATGTGATGTGTTTTCCTAATAAGAAGAGTAAGTGCTCCGAGTTGATCCTTAAATAAATGTATAAAGTGCTGAAAAGCACAAGCACAGAGTATGGCTTGAGAAGTGTAAATACAGATATGAAACGACTGCTCTTGAGTGCAAGAGGCTGGGTGATAGAACAATAAGAATGAAAGAATAAGGTATTCCTTAAAGAGTTTACTGTTTAGTGAGAAGAAAATGAACATACTGTCTTCGGTCATACACTGCCTCTTTCTTTCTACCTTTTATCATCTTGCCAAAATTATTTGCTTTTGAAAAATAATGAAGATTTTTTCTAAATAACAACCCTCCTTATACCTTAATATATTGCTTCATTTCTTCGAAGTGCTCGGCAAACATTACTAAGTCTTCCTAACAACATGGCTCTAAAATATTACCATGAGATAGGGAAACCAAACCCTGGAGATTAAATGACTCAGCTGGGGTACTGTACTTAAAGCTTTTAAGTGACACAGTTGTACAAATAATGATTATATTAATAAACAATGCCATTAAATAGCTGATAGTGGAATCAAAGGTGGAACACAGTATTTCCTGCTTCTTATTTTAACGTTGTGGACCACACAGTCTGCCTGTAGAAATCCATTTAATAGCATTCATTTTCACCGTGTTATTTTGCTGTATGAGCCTCTTACCAATAAGTAATCGACTCCTGAGCTATCAGTTTAATAAGTTACATATTATACCTCACTTGCACATTTTATCAAATGGGATCTATGATCCATTCTAAACACCTTCTACACTTGGAGTATGTTGGGAATCCAGTGTGACCTGGAGAGATCCAAATACAACTCCATGATGTCAGCAAATGAACCTGATGGTTTCCACAGCTTTCTTGCCTAGGAAAATGTCCCTATATCAGAAAAAACAATTGATAAGCCAAACTGATAGAATGAAGACTGCTAGTTCACTCCAATTATGTCTCTTACTAATATAAGTTTCATGATCAAACTGAAGCAAATTTGAAGGACAATGTGAGTCCATTTTGCTGTAACTGCCTATACTTTAATTTTTGTTTCAGGAAAACCATTACCCTATGAGCAGCCTGCAGAAAAAGCAAATTTACAACACCCTCACTCTCAGCTACTCAAATACTTATGGTTCAGGCTTGCCCTGGTATGTCAGTAATAGGCAAAAATATATTGATTGTAAGAATACATGAGAACAGAACAAATACAGAGCTGCATATTCTATAGTACGGGATAGTAATGTTTTCTGAAAATATGTTCTTCAGCTGGGTCATCCTCATACAGATAATCTCTTCTGCAATTGCATTTTGAAGATCTCAGAAAGATTTTTCCCCCCCAAAAAAATTATTTCTAAAAATGTCTGATAAGAATGCTTTTATATGTGACTGCTCTGTATGTTTGATGACTTCACCAAAAATTTAAGCACTGCTGGGCATATAGTTAATAGAAAGCTATGTCTTTTTGCTAACTCACTGAAATACCAAATCCAGCATTCTGGATTTGGAACACTCCCTTGAGGACTTTGTGACCATAAACCAATAAATGGATTACATTCATTCACATGCTTTTTTCCCATCTGTGACAGATAATGTGGCGTGCCACAACTAAGGTAAAATGGGATGGTCAAAATGCAGTTTCTTTCATGCCCTACAATTCATCAAGAAACATCAAGATAAATGCCAAGACTTTCAAAATCTTGAATCAAATGCAGAGGCTGAACCCCAGAGGTTTAAATAAGGACACTGACATTTTGAATATCTGGATGGGGACATCACTGTCACAGAGCAGGAATACTAACAGCCCAGCTGCAAATGGGTAAAAATTGCACTGAAAGCAATCAGCTTGGGAGTATGAGGCAAGAACTCCCACAGTTTTCTTTCTTCCTCCCCCAGCCAGCAATGAAAAATCCAACAGAACAGAAAAAGTTCCATTTATTTCGGATTTTAGATGTTAAAAAATAGGTATGTCACTTTTATACAGCTCCTGATGTATTAAGTCTCAAATAACACAGGAATTCTTATATAAGCCAGTAATCAGTGGACTCAATTGTTTATAATATGCCAACAGTAAATGCAGCAGGAATTTATAATCATATTTTCATAGGGAGTAAGCCAAAACCCCTTCTGCAACTCAAACAAACTGCTTCACTTTTTCATTTCAGACAGGTTTAAAACACAAAGAGATATGACAACATGTCAGATAAATTTCTCTTGTGGCATTTTCCCCACAGAGGTGACGCAAAGAAAAGTCAGAAGATTAGCTTGTTATGTCCAGTGTGTATTTTATAGTTACTATACAGGTGGATGGTTACAATAGTCTGAGGACAAAATCTCTAAAAAAAAAAAAACAAAACCCAAAAAACTACCAGAAAATTACTTCACTAGCTTTCTATTTCTTTCTATTAATTTTCTATTCTTCCTGTCAATTCTCTACTTCTTTTCTTTCCTGTTCTCAAAATGTTCTTTTCTTTCTCAGCATATCTCTCCAGTAGACTCTGTTTTTCTCTTTCCTGCTTCTCTTAGACTCCCTCAACAATGGAAATTAAGTGGGTTTGACTGAATTGGTTCAAACACAATAGAAATACAGTTCCAATGCCTGGAATTTAAAGACAGATTTCCCCTGACTGATTTCTACTAGTCCTAGCTGTTTTAAAACAGTATTTTAAAATTATTTCTCAGATGTTTCTTCTTCAAATGAAATGGTTCCATTCTCAGTAGAGAAAGAGACAATACCTTCCTTATTCCCTTGGTGTTGGCCATCAGCTGCTTTTTCTCTTAGGCTTCCCTCCTTCCCTCCTCCACCCACTCCCATCTCTAGTGTGAAGCTTCTCTTAGAAGACATTTCAGCTAGGAATGTGCTTGAGCACCCCAAAAGCTGATCCATACCCTTCTAAACGTCCCAGCGCTGGCAGGGCAGAGTTCCTGCATTGCCTTGTCTCCACTAGGATTTATAGCATGGTAGCATTGCGAAAACACATCTTCTCCCCTTTTACTTTCAGCCAGGGTCATTTTTAGACACAAGCTGCCCTGGAGCTAGCAGGGAGAGGAAAGCAGCCCTCCCCAGAGCCAAACCAGGCACTTTACCAGAGGAGCAGGACAGGGGCAGAGGGGATGTCCCTGGGGCACGCACATGCTGACTGGCATGGTGACACAGGGGACCATGGGGGATGACAGCAGGAAAGGCTTCTTGTCAAGGTGCAAAAGCCTAGCTAAGGAAACATGATGGACTGAGTAGTGCAGCTTGGTGGACATGTGTGGTGATCCTCTGTTTGGTGTGGTTCCCTGATACCTTCCTGATCTACTTGTGAGCCCTCAACCCTTGCACTCTTGCCCTTTTTTGCCTTTGCCTCATAGGCTTTTTTTTTTTTTTTTTGGTTAGTGCTTTCTTCTCTGGGGAAGTCTTGACACTCTGGTTGGCCCCAGACAGTCCTGAGCTGAGCCTGACAAAAGCTTCCCTGCTCTCCCATTCATTTCTTCTCAGAAGGAAGGGAGAAAGGGTTGACACCCTGGGGAGGGAGGGGGTGGAAACAGAGATCAGACCAAGGCAGAGTTATAATTTCGGTCTGTGAATGTGGGTTGTAACAGAGAAAATTAAGATGCTGTTTTTCCCAAGTCCTGCAGACAAGCCAGTCTAGGGACACGCTGGAGAAGGTTCTCTTCACCTGGAAACATTTCACAGATTCCTGCTGACACTGATTCCTCTTCCAAAGTCTAAACCCTACTTGACTTCAGCACCTATGTTTATGCCATAGCTTTAAAGGCCAAGATCTCAACCCAAAGAGATCTGGTGCAAAACTGCCAGATTTTTTTTCTTGGATTTAGGGCAAAGCAACCCTTTCTGCACTTGGGCAAAGGCTCTTGTCTTCAGGGATGAGGCTAAGAGATTTGTGCTTGAAACATTCTTAGTAATACAATTTCAAGATGCTTGGCACGGCTGAACTCCTGTGAAGGAATCTGATGCAAGAAAACAGATGAAAGCTGCAACGTGGTTGAAGGGAATTTCAGAAACTGGATTGAGGACAGGATTTGGCCTCTACCACTGAACATTCATGAAGCCAAACATGATATGGAAACTGTTTCAGTAAAATGAACTCCACAGAATCAACATGCCAGGGAGCCTGAACAACTTCATTTATCACTGTTCCACTGCTGGTGCTTGTCTTTACACAAGGTTATAACTTTTTCCGTTAAACCCTATGTCTGAGTCTCAGTCCCTATTGATTTCTAAGGATGCAGGAAGATGTTTACAACCAAATCTGTGTATGACTCTCCTTTTTTAAAAGAGAGCTACACGCTTAAAATCCTTCCGACCAAGAACATAAGAGCTTAGATATTGTTCTGAAGCCACTGAGAGTAAATGGAAAATTAATTGCTACAGATAGGTGTGGTGAAGAGGAATACTAAACGTTAAAAATACTGTCTTTAATATAGAAGAGTGTCTGTGGCAGTATCCCAGCCTAACAAATATGGAGAGAACTATGGAAAACTTGAGAGTCTTTGATATCACAGAAAAAAACTAGTCAAGGATATAGCTGTTTTTTCATTCTCCACCTCCATCTGATTCATTTATCTTTGTATTCCCACAGTGTTTCTTTGAAGTAGCCCAAATGCCACTGGCTAGAGGAGCTTTCCATTGTATTTTTCCCACAAATTTTTGAAGGTTGTTCAAAAAAAGATTTCACACATATACACTTATTTTCATATGGAAATCTTTAACTCATGAAATGAAGATAACTCATTGGTGTCATATCCAATATTTATCCTAGTTACACACTTTTAAAGAGACAATACTGATTTGCGCCACTAAACAAAGAGCACATTAGTATTGCAAGCAGTCATTTTCCATCCAGCTAAGCTTTCTTTGGAATGTAGCTGTCAATTTTTCCTTTTTCAGACCCTGAAGGAAGTATCCACATTTATTCAAAATAAAGAATCCAAACTCTTGGACTCCTCAGAGCAAAATAAGCCAGAAGGTGGAGTTGCAACTGTAATTATGATCTCTTTAGTGCCCGAGGACAATGTCTTTAGTTAACTAGATGCATTCCACTGCTACTAATGCAGTCTGTTCATGTTTAAAAATGTTTATTTTGCCCTATCTAGTCATAGCCTTCAATGCTATTGACGAACACAAGCATTGTGTGCACCCAATAAACATATGAAAAGAATCAGGGAAAACATCCTTTTCTTATTGGCACAACATCAGGTTCAAAGAGTCTGTTTCAGAAACTATTAGCTATTCTCTTATTGGATGTGATAAATTTAATGCTTATCACACCCTATTAATAGTTTTTAAATTGTGTTAGAATAGCGTATATGAAACCAGAATTAACCTGATCAATTTTCCATGTGAAAATAAGCAAATAATAGAGATCAGTATATTGTAGATATCAGAGAAAAAATGAACCTTTGTGCAGTTCAGGTTATCAGAAGTTTGCCATAGGAAAGAAAGTATGAAAACACTGCAAAGCTGTAACTTCATGAGAATATTATACCTCCAGCAGCTCTGCACTTTTTTTGCACGGTGGGTTCTGATGAGAGGCTGCTTTTAGCTTCGCTTGCAATTAAAACTATTCTAATGTTCTTTGCCACAAGTAAATATTACTCGAGATGGAAAAGAACTTTAAGATTGTGAGCTGAGAAATACAGTGCAGTGTAACTGTGCCTGCCCATAGCCTGCACCATTTTGGTTTGAAATGCTTGTGGAATTTTTTTCATAGGAGGAAAAATCTCTTTCTGGCGCTATACACTGCACCTTCCTATCAAAATCTGATTAGCAGAGCTAAAGAGTGACTGGCTCAATACCGTAAAAATTAGCACTTGTTTGAAATGTGAGAACATTGCCTTGTTGCAGACATTCAGAAATGATACTTAACTGTCAAGATATTTTTTTGCCATCATTTATTTATTTTCCTTTGACAAAAGTTCATGCCGCAGATCTGAGATAAGCTGTGAGGGTGTAAAACTAGTGTGAAAACTTGCCTACAGTAAAGGAACTGAGAACTGTAAATTATTTAGACAACTATGAAACAATTTTGTAATTCTGTTATACTACAAGCTACTCAGCTCTTCTAGAGGCTCAGAAGGAGGGAAGGGGGGGTTGGGAGGGGAGGGGGGGGGTTGTATCTATATGCAATTTTCATGGCAGTGGATTTTTTTTAATCTGTGGTCACATACCTCAGAAATGCTAATGCAGGTGTCTGTCCTTCAAGCTAAATGAAAAGAGCAATTTAGTCCTGTCAGGAGTAGGAGGCTGGAGACAGCGGAAGATGCCACCTTAATGGTGCCGCAGCCCAAACAGAAGCAGGCTGAGCTCGACCAGAACGTGGAGGTGAGGAAGTTGGCTGGTTAGATGGTGTGTGTGTGTGTGTGTGTCTCACTGTCTAAGAACCTGCAGGCAGAGAAGCAGTCCTGAGAGGGGCCCAAAGCAGAGCAGCGCGGCTCGACGAGGAACACACTGCACTACAGAAGCAAGCTTGGAAACTTTGAGTAAGAGAAGTGCCTGTTGTTTGTTTCTACTGCATTCAGAGAAACAAGATTCTGAGTACATGCTTTGTAAATAAACCAAAGACATTCCTGACTCCTATCATCAATTTCTCCTCCTAATGGAAAAAATCCAGTAAGTTTCCATTCTGTGAATAGGGGCAATAATATAAGCACGAACACAGGGTCAAGGCAAGTGCTATCCCCACTTACACTGGTACAGCCCCGCTCAAATCAGTGCGGGAAAACAGGTCCCTCAACAGAAGAGGCAGAGAAATACTTTCTCTTGTATTTGAATTTTCGGACACAGCAAATTAAATGTAGAGGGATCGTCCATGCCCATTTTGCTAGAGAGAAGGTTGCACTTCCAACGAAGTGAGTAGAATTCGATTTCTCTGAGAAGTTTTAATTTATGGACCAGCATTTTTCTATCCCTGAATTTACAGATTTAGCTTGTTCAGATCCCTTCTTCTTTAACCTTCCCAAGTGTAAAGCAGTTCTTGTATCGCCGTACCAGGCAACCTAGTGAGGAGGTGCGAGACCTGCTTTTTTCAGACTCAAATCCTTTGGAATTGGTGTTCATTACTATTTCGTAGTGTAGCCTCCATATCAATGCTGTATTACAGTGAAAGATTAGCAGAAACCTTGACATTTTCTACATTCTATTTAAAAGATTTTCTTTGAAAAATCACCTTTATTCCAATAAAACATTTTATTTGAAGGCTTCTAACTTTTCCTCCTAAGATACTCTCATTAAAAAAGCACACATGGGGTTGAATGCAGCTACTGATGTAAAAGGCATAACTGTGCAGCAAGCAAGGCTCATGCAAACAGCCTCGTGAGCTCTGGTCACATCTTGCAGGAAGACAGAGAGAAGAGCGTAAAGGAAAGACTTAGGGCTGAACTGAATAATTTGTCCACAAAGACTTTCACTAATGTAACCTTGTCTTGCACAAGAGAAGTCCTAGTCCAAGAATAGGGCTCCTGACCACTGCAAGAACTCAGGCAAATAGTTAATCATCGAGTGATAACTAGACCGTGAGTTGAAAGGCAGTCTTGTCAGTCTTACCACATTATTTTTGAAGGACCCACCTGCCAACCAGATTTCTTGCTTGGGGTGTCTTGCAGGAGAAGGGCAGCAGCCAAGAAAGTACAGTAGTTCAGATGGTGTCAAAGAACAGCCAGGAGGGAATCTATCGGGCACTGCCTCTCCAAAGCTGCAGAAGCTGGAAAAGCACAACAGATGTCACCATGTGCTGGAGTGGAAAAGAAGGACAAAGCCTCACAAGACATTCAATCTGTAATTGTAAATGAGGGGGGAACAATAAACCCAAATTTAAAAAAAATAAATCAAGGTTCTAAAGGCAGTTGATGTAAAAGTCCAGAGAAACAACTATTTTAAAGGAGTAAATGTTCTTCTGGTCTTGTGACTTTCACCTTCCTGGCTGTGTGGAAGTAATGGGAAAGGGTGGGGGTTTTTTTGTTCAAAAGCAGGCAAAAAAAAGTGAAAGGCAGGAGGATAAAGCAGGGGATGCACAGTCTATTTATGAGTCATTAGTGTAATAATGACTTCTACATTTCTGTTTCTGGAGAAGGTGGTGCAGAGGTGAAGCACGGAGAAACTGGGAAAAGAGATCAAAGGCAAAAACTGAAAATCAGTAGGGGAGCATAAGAAGGAGTTTCCAGAGAACTTGTTAAAAGCGTGATTACAGAACCAGGAGAATCACAGGAAAACAGAGACAAGACAAGAAACAAGAGGACAGGATTGCAGCAAGACACTCTAGTTGCTGAAGAGAAGAAAACATGAAGTTGGGAAGAGGAGACCAAAAGGAGGGGGACTCATGCTAAGGAGATGGGAGTGGGAGAGATCTGAAAATACTTCCCAGACACAGACCCCACTTACTTATGGGGAGTTCATGCAATCGATGAAGTGCAAGTCCGGCTACATCCCCACCTCAACACCTCCCAGCCAGGCAAGGGTTTCTCCCCTCAGCTGGGCTGATAACTGCTTCCCAGCAAAGGAAGTCCCACTGCCTGATGGGTGCCCCAATCCCTCTTCCTCCCACCCCAGCTGCTCCTGGTCCCGCTCGCTCCTGTGCACCGGCTCTGATGCTTACCCAGCCCTGCGTTAAGCCAGAGTAGAACTAACTCAACAAAGCAAATAGTTTTCCACCAGCTTAGTGTACTATTAAGCAATACTTTAAATAGCAAAGAAAATACATGGGATGACATATGGAGACACTTTCCCACAGAAGCATTAAAGGGAGTTTAGCACAGTGCTTAGTTTCAAGATGTATGAGTATCTTTGATGTCTGTAGCCCCACCTTTACTACTGCTTGCAGTCTCAGAATACCAGATGGAGAGCAGGATGGATATACAGAGGCCAGTGTTTACTCTGAGCAACAAACTAAAAAGGCTACAATATTTAAAAAATAGGAAATCAATGCAGAATCCTGTTTTTTCTGCATACACTAAAAGCTACACAAATTGAAACGACAAGTTCTCATCACACTGCGAAACGCCTTATACAGCTGACTGAAACTGCAAATACATCAACCAGATGTATTTGGTCATAGCCCTAACACAACAGACCATAAATGTGGAGACAGAAGGTGAGAAGATAGCCCTCTCCCAAGGCAGGTGTGGAAGGACTATGCCCGTGAAGAACCAGGTAATATTAAGGCTGTATCTCAACAGACAGCAGCACAAGGCAACACCCCATTGCCATGGGGCTGCCTGGCAGTTCCTGCAACATCTTGTTGCTGTGGGGTGTATGTTAGGCTTTGTACAGCATGTTGATGTAGAAAAACTAACCTTCTAAAATCTTAGAAATTGCTTCAGCTAGACAGCAAAAAAAATTGGTTTTGCTGATATGTACCTAAATTCAGATCAAGGGTGTAGATCTATATATTATAAATGTGAAGTTATTATTAGATTTTAGGAGGTATAATAGAATGTTAACAGTGCAAATTATAGATAGCATTATCACATAATGTAGTTATTCCCCAAATAAGGATGAAAGGAATATAATTACGAAAGTGAAAACTATTGATAATAGTAACACATAACATAGTTATTCACCAAAAAAGGATGAAAGGAAGATAATTATGAAAGTGCATGTGTGGAGGAAGCTACACACTGCAGTAGGACATATAGACACAGAGACCAGCCAAGCTGTACAGGGACTCCATTTGCAGCAAGTGCTTGGTGGGAGAGAACATTCAGCCTCTCCTCGGTGCTCGCTGTCAGCACTCGTGTTTTCAAGCCTTTGCGATATTGTCCGTTCGTCACGAGCTCAAAAGGCCATGGTACATGTGTATCTAGCAGAAGGAGCTATTTATTTGGACAATTAGAAGGCACTTGTCACTCTGTTTTCTGTTGAGCTTTTAGGAAGGGCAGGCTGCCAGGGGACACACACCAAGGGCAGCTCTGTCTTACCCGTGCCCAGGATGAGAGGGCACGGCCATAATGTGGTGCCACTGACCCAATTTGTTCAGGTTCATGACATTTTTGTGGAGGAGGAAGACAAGTAGGAGATCTGGTCTCCCTGGGTTGTATGGCCCGTGCACCTGTGGCGTGTGGGAGCCCTTCCTCCCTTGGTCCAGGCGATGTGAGGCGTACAGGAGAGAAAGGGCCACAAAATCTGTGTGTTAGGAGAGACAGCAGCCAGAGTGAAGCTGAGTGAAGTGCTGGCTGTAGAGCCAGGAGGAAAGCAGAGAGCAGAGATCCCTTTCAGCTGAAAACTCTCTGGAAGGGCTGGCCAAGGATTCTGGGCAAAGACATTGCGTTCTGCTGCTGGTCCCTCCTCGGGTTCAGGAAAGCAGACTCTGTTTATTCTTTGTAAATAGGCAGGATTGCACGAGAGAATTACCATCAATCTCACATCCAAAGGAAACACCCAAAAGGGCCTTAAATGTTGGCTCTCCTCTTGGACCAGACCAAGACAATATAGCTGGTCCAGTTTCTAATGTCCTGAAACACTTGCAGGAATACTGGTATGAACTGGCAGAGCTGGACACCGTCCTGCCCTGCTGTCATGGGGAAAGAGCTGCCCTTCCTACAGCAGCCTGGCTCAGCCCAAAGGCTCCACCTGTGGGGTTAAACCCCCAGGGAAGGGAGCATCAGGGGTCAGAGGGTCTGAGGCAGGAATCTTAGGGTAGGGTTGGTTGAACTACTCATCTCTCATACAGAAATTGCATCATCTACCTAAGATATCATTAGCATCACTAATATTTGAACACAACTGGATCCCCACTGCCAGGTGAAAGGGGAGAACAGGTTTGGAGTTTGAAAAATTTCTTTTGAAAAGCTTTACCTGGGAGAGAGAAAAGCTGGATCTCAGGTCTCATCCTGCAGGTACCTCATGCAAACCATTCTTAACTTCTCCAAGGATTGGCTTTTGTCCTTTGATTAAGGCAAGCAGGATCTCATCAATGATAACCTCATCTTTCTGTGAAGCACAGCAAGTTAATTAAGTTCATATCTCTCCTCACCTGGATAGAGGTCTAAGTTACTACATGCAAAATGATACCTGGTAGCAGCTGAGGCCAGGAAAGGCAAAAGTTCTACCTCAACCCCAAATGTTAGATGGAAAGTGCACAGGCAAAATACAGGCGCCCATGCTTATCCACTCTCGTTGGCATGCTAAATTCTTTGGAAACATTATGTGGGATCTTTGTAATGAATGACAACGGCTGATTTCACATGTTATCCCAAAAGACTCCGCTAAAGATCCTGAGGAATTTCTTAAGTAACCACATATGTTGAACTGTTACTTATCTTAATGAAAAAAAGATAGTCACTTAACAGAAAGATATCCAGAGATGAGTTCACGCTATGGATTATACAATACATAACACCCGCACCCCACCCCCCCCCAAAAGAGACAATCTTAATTTATATAATCACAAATTTTCCATCTGAAAATACTAAATGTAATTGTTTTCCATCATTTGAAGGAAGTCCTGGCTCCACTGAAGTCAATGGCAAAACTCCCATTGACTTTAAATAGACCAGGACTTAAACCTTTGCCTTTAAGAACATGCCGACTGATTTTTAAATTTTCTAAAAAAAAAAATCAAAAGAAAAACGTGCTTGTATTTAAAAGTTTTGATGCCAAGTTTTGTCCCAGAGCGAATTACTTCAGCCTTGATATAAATCTATCAAAAAAGGTTTAAAAATGTGAAGATGAATACACCCTTGAAGAATAGCCCTGCTCTCCTCTTCTGCTCCTGTCCATACAAAAGGATTTTGCACAGACATTAATGTGAATAAAGGAGAAAAGATAAAATAACGAGCCAAATAATATCCAACCTTATGGATACAGTCTGCAATTCAGAAATAGGCAACATATTGTATTCCTGAGTATTTAATATTAAATATATTTATTTCCCCAGCTTCAATTTTATTGAGATGCCCAATATCCAGGAAATAAAATTAAGATATTTAAATTACTTTACATCAAGTTTAATTAATTACAGACACTTAATCTGAATTTATAAAAAAAAAGATACCTCTTGCATAATAGAAGAAAGTCGACAGGCTAAAAGTCTATCATCTATCACTGTATCCTCTCTTGGGCAATTTTTAGGAGCATTTGTTTGAAGACAAAGTATAAAGCCACGGCAAATATAGAAGTATCAGTCCAACATCTTCTAAAATGCAGCAGACGCAGAGTTCATTAAAAGGTTTTATTCTTTCTGCAAATTCATTTGAGATTTTCCTAATCTCTTCTGTATCTGACAATATTGTCTTGTGGAGACCAATGAACGCACACTGCAGTTTGGTGTAGCGTAGATCACAGTGAAACTTCTCCTTCAATAAAATATTTACATCCTTCCCATTGTGATCTTGATTCATTTCTAGTAATGTTAATCAAGAAAAATTTCTTCAGTACTTTTACATTTAAATAGAGAAGCAGCTGGTGTCTTTTGACTCTGTCTGAAAATTAACCAAGCTCCTAAACTTGAAATAATACCCAAATTGAACAAGTTACAGAGTTTCCCAGATGCGTTAGTATAGCTCAACGATCATTGCAATGATAGTACGACACGATGACGGCACAATTTTGCTGTATTAGTCACAATGATACCAAAGCAAGAAACAAAAAACAAACAAACACAAAAAAAAAAAACCAAACAAAAAAGAAGGACTCGGTGCTGCAGAATGTTGTAGAAACGATTTCTCTACTTTCTGATTATGATTAAATCTTGGTGTGCTTTGAAATCCCTAATGTGTAATGCAAACCAGGATTTGGGGTGTTAGGAATGCATCCCCACCCTTCTTCCAAAACGCTCTGTAAATTATCATCTGCAGACCCCAACTCCTTGAGTGGAGGGGGGAAGGAAGGAGAGGGAGGCAGGGAGCAGGAGAGGGAGAGGGGGGGAGACAGAGAGAGAGGAGAGAGATTAGAAGCACTTTTCACCTCTTGGTCCCGTCAGTTTGCTCAACGCCGAGAACCGTGCTTCAAATCCAGTGTTATCGTTAGGCCCGATTCAAAGGAAGTGAAATAGTCTACTGAGAAAACAGTGGAAAAAGTAAAGGTCCTGAAGAAGTAAGTGCTGCATGTTGAAACGTATGCATGTCACACCCCATTTGTCTTTCATATTGAAGAATAAAGCAGCCTGTCCCGCAGCAGTTATTATACACCATATTCTTTATTTTAAAAATGCAAGAAATTTGGCACAAAGAACAAAAAATCAACTGATGAAAAGCATTTATGTCATGGTTTAAATTAAGACCTTTGTAATGCAAGAATTACATCAGCAGTGGGCTTAGCTTAATGAAAATAAGACAGTGTTTTTAAAGACCATGAACGAACAAATCCTTTCTGCTTTCTGAAGAGAGAAAAGGCAGATATAGATAAATAGATAATTTAAGCTGAAATCCGAGCAAATCACACTTTGCTACCTTTAGGAATTACTGAACTTTTTATTCCTCTGACAATTCTGGGTCAACAAAGTCAAGCGAGAAGTTATTTTATATTCACATGTGGATTTTAAACATTGTCAGGGAATATTAGGTACTACAAAGCCGCTTCAATATTCTCATCGTTTGAACTTCTGGTTAAGATTAATTGAAATTTTAGATTTTACTCTCTTTTAATGTGTTTTTGGTTTTGGGTCCACCTAACGAGCTAAAAGTTCAGATGTTCTAGTTCATCAACTTTTAAAAGTGTTTATTAGCATATTATTTTGATATAGTGATGGTTAAGGATTTAATAAAAATCAGTTTGAATGAGAAGAAATTAGTTAATACTAGCCATTTGTGGCTACTAGCAATGATGTAGCAATGATTTGATTAATGTTAAAATATATGGGTGGAGGTAGCAAAAGGGAAGTGAAGTCTCTTCTCTTTGATATGTATTGTTTGACATAAGCTTTTGTTATCTATTCTTTGTGCACATTTTTATCTTTAAATGTTTTATAAGATATAAGTAGTAATTTTCTGATGAGAAAGAACATGGTAATGCAAGATAAAATAGTGTTTTCTAGTGAAGTTTAGTATAGAATTCAAAATCCAGACAGAAAACTTTCTATTGTAGTATGGTGAGTATAACTACATATATATGACTTTAATATTTCTTTACTGCATATATATGACAGAAAACTGCAAAGCGATTGGATTGAGTCCATGTTTTGCTATTACTGGTGACAATTGCAAATGTTTCAGTTACAAAACTACATCTATATATTGGGGAGGGGGCAATGTATATGTGTTCTGATATGTATGTTATTTATCCTCTATAAAAAAACCATAATCAATTAAGAAAACTTGATTTAAATTATATCAGTTTTCCAGGGAAAAAAAATACAGTATTTTAATTACAGTATTTTGCATTACTCTGTTTATTTTCATATGTGAACTAATAATGAATTAATCATCCACACGCTGAAAAACAAAGTTTTCTTAAATATTTGGGGATGTATGGGCATGCACAGCACAGAAGGGACTCTAATATTTATGTTTTATAAGCATGTTTTATAAATATATTGTTTCTGAACAATGTGAGCACGCTAGTACAATATTTGAGATGATTATGTGTATTAACACAATGCTAGTCCATCTGGTTTAAAGATTCTCTGAGCTAGTTATGGAGAGTAAATTATTTCTGATTTGGGTAAGACTAGCTATCCAAATCCTGAAAAATCCTTCATCTTAACAACATTTCTTGATGTGTTCATTGGGATTTCCAGAAAGACAGTCAGTTCCATGCTAAAACAAGCCTTGTCCTCCGTGCCTACGTGGACTCTTAAGAAGGAAAGAATGAGCAGCAGAGGTTTTTTCCAAAAAAAAAAAGATGATGATGTCAGTGTTTTAGAAAATAATTATTATCTTTCACTTTCAGAGGACTTCTGGCATCTGTTTCAGTTTTACTTTGAACAAGTGCAGAAAACAATTGGCTTTCATTTTCCACTGCCTTTGGGCTGTGGGAATGAAAGGGTGAAGGGAAGGGATTCGGAGAGATGGGGCCTGATTCTGTACCCAGAGCGGGTCAGCAGCCACGGCTGGTGTCGAGGGGACCTGCTGGAAAACAGCAGCTGCAGGACTGAACCTGATGCTAAAGGTGATCTGGCGTGTAAGAGGGAAGGGAGATAAGGGAGGTGGATTTGCTACTCCTTTTATTTGCGCACACACTCACGCACATCTCTTATCAATCAAATACAACCCTTCCTCTTGCAATTGGTGTCTCTTGGGGGGGACTCGGAAGGCTGCTCCATTGAGAAACAGCAGGCAATACACAATGTTTACCAAGAAATCCCTCTCTCCTGCTATGTATTGTTTTCAAGGACTTTAGGTAGAGACTAAACAAAACAAAACAACAATTTCAAGCTGTCCAAAATGAAGAAATGTCTTCCAAGAACTCTTTGTCCCCGCACTTTCGGTCATGTCATTTCAGATATCTTGTGCTTCCATCATCTCAAATATCCACAACCGTCTGGAAATAAAGGGAGTTAGTAGCTCCCTTCCTAGCAGCAAAAAGAGGAAAAATAGGCCAGACTTCCTCCATACATGTTTCAAGAGAAATCCAGGCCACAGACGAAAAGACCCTAACATCTAAACCACTCCGTGTTTTACAGCTCTCCTTGGAAAAAGCCCCAAAGCCGATACCCAACACGGGTGTTCTCTGACGGGGTGGCAGTCGTGTACAAAGGGGGCAGTGGGTGCAAGAGGCTGGGGTGGGAGGCAGAGAAGCTTGGTCCCCCTCCGGGATTTCTTCCCCTGCTGTGCCGAGCAGTGTCTGGGTGCTGCCCTGTTGCTGTGACACTACTCACTTCTTGAAAATGTAATAAATAAACAGTGCAGCCTTTCTCATTGGGATAACTGCCAGAGGACTTGACAGATGCTGCTAATGAAAAGATAACATTTCTCTTCACCCTGTCGCTGGTAGGTGGGTTTGAGACCTGCTCTCCTGCCCTGCTGATGTTTCTGAGCTCTCCCCAGGAGGCAGAAAGGGCACCAACATGAAAAGCCTTTGCACCAAGGGACTTTTTCTTGTGGGCAAGGTTCTGACAGCTGAGACTGCCAGGCGGGATCCTGAGTGAGATGTTTCATGCTGTTGTTTATGAAGCAGATATTCCTCCTGATGTGCTAAGTCAAAACAGCGGGTCTTAAAATGTGGTCAACGAAGCGTGTTTTCTGAAGAGCTGGCTGCTCACCTGGTACTAAATTCCTTCCTTCTGCTAACTGCTAAATTGCATTAGACACAGACAAAAGCCCATTAAAGATTTTCCTTACATTAATTTTCTTAATATTAATTTTCCATGTCGGCAAGGGTTCTCATTACCGCAAATATGTTAGGCAACTGTGGGCTGCACAGCTAGATCTGCATCACAACTGCTATCTATTAAGGTATGAGCCACATCATGAAAATATTAGAGAATGTCTGCGTTAAAAAATTACTATCTCCTGTTTAAAGCAGATTTATATTAATAGGGATCCTCAGCCTTAAGTGTTTTGGGAAAACAAGCCATTCCTAAGAAGCTTGATGTGGAGCTAACGTTCGCGGGGCCTGATCTTTGCAAATGTGCGTGCTCATAAATAGTTTTATTCGTGACAGAAGCCGTAGGGAGTTTAAGGGCTCGTTCTGTCAGATGACACGCATACGTGTTTGCAAAATGGCCGCGCAGGCAGTCAGTCATACGAGTCTTAGAGACTGCACTTTGGTACGAGACGGGGGAAGAATCTCGCCAGCAAAGGTTATTTGAACCCATTCACTTTTTTCTAGAATACAGTAAAAGGTGCTACAGCTTTAGACTTCAAAGTTTTGAAGATTATTTGCAGTTAATCCACCCCTGTTACAAGCTATAACAAGAACTCTGCCCATGCTGTAAAAAAACACTAATAAGAACTATCTTGACTCTAGAGCCTGATAGCCGCCCACTTCAGGAACGAACGGTCGGTGTCTGCCTTCCCCAGCTGCATGGTCAAATTACAATAAATGATGATTAGCAAATTAAAACTTAAATAGTCTTCCTGCTCGCTGGACAGGGGAAAATTGGTGAAAAATGCTTTTTTTCTAATGTTAAATTAAATTATGTTGCATCATAGATGTGTGAATTTTTTTTCATAGAAAAAAAAGGTCAAGCTTTACCCTCCTCAGCATTTAAAGCTGAGCTTCACACACAGACACATATTTATACACAGGCGGATTTTTGCCCTTCCAGCTCCAGTGATTTCAATCTTTTCATTTGTAATTGTCCTGACACATTCCTGCTTCCATTTATTTTAATCGTCTCGGATTGTGACTCTTATTTGGAAACCGGAGCACTTGGACTAATTGAAAAGTACTTTCTGAAAGAAATTTTTTTTTTTTATGCAGCATTTTGTAACACTACTGTTGTAACATATTACGAACTGGTGGTGTTAGACCACCATAACAGAAACTACCGCTTCCCTGCTCTGCCCTTCTGAAACATTTACTTTATCCTACCAAAAAACCTCCCAATATATCTAATTAAGCCTCACGATCAGCCTCCTTGCATAAATAAGTGTTAGTTTCCTTGGGTTGCTAACAAGAATACTGAGACACAGATGGGTTAAATGAGTTGTTAAAAGCCACACAGTAGCTGCATTTTTATTATAAGGGTTAGCTCGAAGGGTAGCTTCACTGATTTAAAATATGAACAAAGGAAAGAGAATCCATATGAAAAACAAATGAAAAAAATTCACCCTCTGTGGACAAATTTCTGCTGAAAAGGATATGTGCAGTGATCAAAGCAAAGTTTAAAGAATGAGCGTCTGGAAAAAAAAACTTTAAAAGATGTTTTAGTTATAATAATGCAGTTATCCAAATGTCAGTGAATTTGATCAAAGCTGATCTACAGAGCTCAGGTTTAGCATTAGGTGAGTCATTTTCTTTTATTAGTGATGCTTTTTCATTCAAATGGGTAAAAAGGTGAGAGTTTGGATATGTTGAAGGTTTCATTGGCTTACAGTAGGGACAGACAAATGAGGCCCACCTAGTTTTACAATCTGGCCCACAGCTACTTTGTTTTTAATAAAATGCAGCATATTGAAAGGGCATGTCTCAACATGTCTTGACCCATCCAAACTGGATCAAGATGGAGAGCTCCATATTGAAACCAGTCTGCTCCCAGGATGGGGCCTATTGTCCTCAGGGAGCAGGCAGGGCTCACCACGAGGCAGAAACCAGCCAGTCTTTCTCCTACCAGCCATGCACCCACCCCTCTCCTGGCCATGTCGGGGGGAACTCCAGTCCTGTGGAGAGTCCTGGAAGTTCATTCAACCATCTTGACCAGCCTTTGTGCTGCCACAGTCTGTCTAAATTACCAGCAAGCACAGTGTGAAAACCAGAAAACCAGAGAAAACCAGGTGCTAAGTCCTCAGGGGCAGTTTACACAGCCCACCAGATTTTGGGGCAAGGGTTTTCTCTCTGCCAGCACACCAACCCATACCTGTATGAGAAGAGTCCCTGAGGCTTCCCAATGAAAAGGAGTAACACACTGGCCAAAATTGCCATTTCTCTTCTCATGGCCCCTGAAGAGCATCTACCCTTGCTGTGAGAAGTATTTCAAGGTGCCTCTGTTGCTGCCTGGCAGAGGAAACCCCTGAAAACTAGATTTTAAAATAAAGTTGCCTTCCTAACCCTCTTTATTGCGTCTGGGACACTGCAACATGTTAGAGGGTTCGCTGGGGTGCTTAGACAGCAAATTGTGTGGTGGTAGGACGAGGGTTTCTTGAGCGTCATTGGGAGGTTGTCTCCTACATCGAGGCCCTGATCTTCCATTGGTCTCCATGCTATTAGAAGGCCCAGTATTAATCGCGGTGTTAAAGTTCAGAGCTCGGGGAGCTGCTACTTTTCACAGCTTGCGACTGAGATGGTGGAAGTGCACTTCACAGCACCTTCTCATCTGCAATTCCCTCTTGCTGAAGCCTGAAGAATTTCAGTCAGACCAGGTTGCTGCCTACAAGTGGCTGTGGGGCAAAGGTCTCGGAGTGGGGAAGCTCCCATGCCGTTCCCTCACCTGAATCGGGACTTTGCCATGGGGCTTTTTAGGAAATTAACCTGCCCCAGAGTTCAGGGAGACAAACAGCTAACTGTAGGACAAAGGAGCGACAGACTATGGTTTGGCTGTTCTTTGATGGCAAGAGTCCACGTACACCCTCTTACCCAGCGGTACCTTGTAGCACAAGCCAGATATCTCGTCCCTTGTGGGAGAGGGGAAGGGAATTTGTGTTTATGAGGGGGTTAAAGAAGAGATAAGAGCCATTTCTTGGCAGTAGCTGAGATGCTGAATTTTCCCACCCCCTGTTTTCCCTGCAGTAACTTGTTCATCTGCCTGTATCCCCACTTCCCAGTTGGAAAACCCTGTTGAAGCAAGGGTTTTCCCTATTGAAGCAAACAAACAAATGCTGCCTCTGTAGGGCTGGACTGGGGTGAAGGCAGAGAGATCCCCACCTACAGCCCTTGCTCCTGCACCATAACCCCAGTTTATTTGGACCTATTGGGCAATTTAATGGAACTGAGCCTGTTGTGCCCCCAGGAAAGGACAGGACCATGCGACTGCATCATAGTCTGATTTTTCATTAAAAATTTGATCTGTTTAGAGTTTAGTTTTTGTTTTAACTAGGCAAACAAGACTTGGAAACATGTGAGTTGCCCACAGCTGAACTACTGAAAAACTGCGAGGTAGTTTTTCATTTTTTTTTTAATGGGAGTTTGAAAATATGAATCATGACACAGATGTGGTCGTAGCTTGGCAAGAATATGACATGTGATGCTGTGAGCTGCCACATGCCTCTTAATGCAGCATTAATTTCAAGACCCGCTTTTCTCTGAAAGAAACTTAGAGGATAATGGGTGCATGAAAAAAGAAGACAGGGAGGATTAGACCCATTCACTCAGATTCGTTCTGTCATCTGTATAACTGAAATCCCCTCAAAGGTTTCCTTGTTTTCCTACTGTTTGTCTGTTGTGGTCCGTGCCCGTGCCTCTCCAGGACAGGATCAGGCCATCATTTCCACTGCGGAGCCAGAAAAGGAGGCCACAACATGGAAATGAAAGACAAAGTCATGGGATGCTTGCGTGATTGAGTGATTCATCCCAGCAGAACCAGCTCCTGGACTAAATCAGAGATGGGTTTCCATTGTACCTAAGCCAGGAGGCCTTGAAAGGGCTCTGAGGACCGGGGCGCCCTGCAGGCAGGTGCGCCGCCTTTGCATTGCCCTCGCAGGCAGCCGGAGCGCGCCTGGGGCTGGGGCTGCCCACCAATTCCATCTGCCATGGCAGCCGGGCCTCAGGGCCTTCTAGAAGGACCCCTGAGGGTTCGCCATCCCGCCATCCTCCTGGCCAGCCCAGTGCGCAGCCAACAAAGCACAGGGATGCGCTGGAAGCATTAATTAAATATTAATTTGGGCCATCCCCAGGACCGGCTTGAAGGGTGCTCCAGCCTGTGACCCAGAGGTGGTACTGAGCTGCTCCTTCACAGGTGCTTTTGTCCTTTCCTTGAGCATCACCATCCGGCTTGGCCATGGGACCCGGAGAGAAGAAGGTGCCTCTGTCACCGCTGTGAATTAACATAATCCAGCTGCCTGCCTATGTTTATCAGGGCAAAGAATTTACAAAGTTTAAATAAAAGGACCGTGATACAACAAGGAAAGCACCAAAAGCACGTAACTTGTGTGGAAGGTACCGAGCCTGGTTTCGGGCAGAGGCTGAAGGGCGAGCTCTCCCCGTGTGCTCGGCGTGGCACGTGGAGCACAGGTTGCTTTGAACGCGGGCAAACTTGCATTAACACGATGGGAGGGAGCAGCCGCATTCTAGCGCAGCAGTGATCCATGCAAAATGGGTCACCGAGAGATTTAGAAACTGTACCTTTCAATCCCAGCCAAAGAGATACATCAAGGCACGCTGACGTGAGGCACAACTGACACACCTTGAGGCATCTTCAGTGCACACTGAGTGGTAGTGACGCCAAAGGATGTCAGCTGGCAGAATCAGAGACAATGTCTTGTAAATAATCTCTAGGGGGAAAAAAAAGAAGCAAAAAAAAAAAAAAAAAAAAGGTTTTACTTCCTCTGAGGCTTGAAAAAAAAAAAAGAAGAGCAGCAATCAATCAATCAATCTCCTTCCCCCAGATGAATGAGCAGGTCTCCAAAATGCCCTGGCGTGTAGGAGAGCCCTCACCCTGGGGCGGTGGGGGAGCCCCAGGTCCAGGCGCTGCCAGAGGAGGAGCGGGTGTCTGGCAGCACTGCCTGTGGCGAGGCACCACCGGAGCCACCCGTGCCCGCAGCTGTCCTGCCTATCTGCACAGGGAAGGTGAGGGCTGCTCCTTGCAAAGCCAGAAGTCCAGGGGATTTCTGCAGAGAGGGAGAAGAACGGGGGTTTGTAGTCTTCTCCCAGACGCGGCCCTCAGCCCTGTGAGGCGATGGAGCCACTCTCTGGATCCTACGAGAATTTCAGGGAAGCAAAAGTCCTGCTGCTCCCCTTCTCCTGTGGAGATGAGGCTGGAGGCAGATGGACCCCAAAGGCCCAGAGGTTTGCTTGGCTGCTCCCAAACAGCCCAGTGCCCTCCTCCACCCCCTTCCACTGCAGCCCCGAGGGAGCTGCCAGCAGGACAGCTTGTGGGACCGCTCCCCCAGCTCCCAAAATCCAAACCAGCCCCGTGAGAGCCACCAGACTTGGCTGCTGGGGCTGGCAGTAGCCCACAGCCAGGAGAGATGCCTCCTTCAACCAGCATAGCCAGATCTGAGACACCTGTCCATCCCCTGGGGCCACCTCATCTCCCGGCACCACACATGGGGTCTCTGTCGAGGTCATGCCACCTGCACACCCGTCTGTACCCATGCCCATGTGCTGGCTGGGGACATCACCTATTGGCACTCCCCACTAGTGCAGCCCTGCTGGCAGCACCCCACTGCATAGACCACTCATTCAGGCTGAGGTCGATATTCTCCATATCGGTAAATTTTAAAATAAGTTCTTAAAGTGAGTAAGCATGGCATAAATTGCAAGGCAGTATTTGAAAGTCACAGCTGGAGAAGGGTGCTCAGGCTCACAAGTGAGGCCTGGAGGAGGGAGAGCAGTATATAAACTTCACATTGCCTTAATTCTGCAGATTAAAGTAGATGTTTAGTGTCCTCCACTAAAATATTTTTGTGTCTCTTGATAGACTAGATAGACCCTTGATACACTAGAAGCTTCTCAAAAAATCTTCATGAACAGCTGCATCTGGATTTTTGAAAATAGAGATTAAAACAAAAGTTTTATATAGGTGTGACACCTTTCTTTTGAATATAAATAAACATTTTTAAATCTAAGTATTTATCTCTTTAATAATTTCAACAAAAATAACATTTTGGCTAGTAGTTACACTATTTTTGCCATAATTACACCATTATAAGCAGACAAAAGATCTATTCAAAGCTTCCGTAATTAGGGAGGAAAAGAGATGCTGTGAGGAGGTAAGGATATGCTGGAAACACAGTACAACATTAATATAAAAGCAACGTCTGCCTAAATCCTTACATAATGTAGCTTGGTAAGCACAGTCACTCTTCCAAACGCAAGGACTATCTGCAGTTACAATGCTAGGATCAGTTGAGAGGCTCGGAGCCACCAGTGCAGCTTAGCCGACTAACTGCAAACTCCCTCTTGAAATTTTGGGGGCCGGTACCTTGCTTTTTTCATTAACCTCAAATCATTGCTTCCCCCACCCCCTTGATGCCTGTGAGGGCGGCGAAGGCCGGGGGCTGCAGTGGGGCTGCTGCTAATGGAGCTCCCACCCTGAGCGGCAGGGGCCTGCGCCGCCGACCCACCGTCCTCCTGGGACCGTGCTGCTGGCTTTGTGCCAGCCCCAGCGTGCCTAAAATGCTCTAAGGATGGCTAGTCTACCTGCACCGACACCTCCCGGAGCAGCGGAGAGGGCAAGGAAGGAGCAGCAGCGGGTCAGAAGTACCAGGCAGGGAAAAGGAGGTCTGAGTCAGTGAAGAGAGGGGAGCTGGTACGAGCTGGTGGCTGCAGGGCAGGTCAAGGCAACAAGTGGAAGCTGGGATGAGTCAAAAAGGTGGACCCAAAAAGTCTGAGTGAGGGAATTTATTTGGGAAAAGAGAGGTTGAAACACAGGGGGAGACATGTGAAGGAAAAAAAAAGAAACAGGAGGAAAAAGTAGGGAAGGAGACAGAGGGGAGACGAGGCAGGAGGCAGGGTGGGTGTCCTACAGGATGAGGCTGGGCTGAGAGGAGCAGCTCCTGAAGCAAACATCTAGAAGTCAAGCAGTGAGAAGAAATAAAAAAGGAAAAGGAAAACGGGGTGGGGGGGTGGGGAGAGAATGGTCAGGGGGCAGAAGTTCAATAAATAATGTATTTTCATAGGTTTTACTCAAATAGCTTGGATTTGTTCAAATAGTGGGAGCCTCGGTACCAGCCCTTAGACCCAGCCAGGCACAGCCAGTTCCTGCATTGCTGCTGGGCCATGCCCTGTGTAGATCTGGGCTGTGCCTGCTCCTGAGGTGGGACCAGTACGAAGCTGGCCTTCGCAGGCAAAGCTGCACTGGCATGGGGAATAGCCTGTGCTGGTCTGGAATGGCACGGCGTGCTGTGGCTATGTAATAGATGACCTCACAGAAAAGCATTATGCTGGGCTGAGCTGCTCTGCCATTGGCAGCATCCATTTCAGCAACTAATGGTACAAAGAGCTCAGTTTTCAGATGCAACCTAAGGGACTGTATTTTTTTTAATCTGATTTGCCCCCAGAAAATTGAGATTATGGCCACACTATATCTTACTATCTGCTTTTTTTTTTTTCTCTCCCCAATATGTAGCACAGCTTGTCCTTCCCCCTGCTACCCCACTGCAGCTGCTGCCTCTAACACAGCAAAAGGTGTAGAACAAATGGTGCTGGTGCAGAAGAAAGAAATGGAGGGCAATGGGGGACAGAGGAACATGGGGAAGCTGGATGCAGGTGGTTTGGGAAGCTCCAGGAAACTTCAGAAGCGCAGAGCTGTGTGTTGGAACTGAGCTCCAGGGGGAAGGAGGATACTTCACACAAACACAACCAGCAGTCACGGGAATATCAGTGTATTTAGTGTTTGCACTGTGAAAGCCAGGATGGCACCTTATGGCTATAAAAACCCTGCTCCAGAGATAGCTTTACAGGACCCGTTTCTGTTTCCAACAGATCTAATGCAGTTGAACTATAGGTCTGTTGTAACTTGTTCTTTATGGCTGTCTCTGAAAATTCCCAGGGAGAGACTAACTTTTAAAAAGTGAACAGAGAGTGTCAGTGCCATAGGCAAGTGTATCGATATTAAGGAGAAATACTAAATCGTCCTCTGATATTTTAAGATGATAGCTACTGGTTTAAATTTAAATTAAATAATTTAAATTTAAAAAACAGTCCGGGGACCATCTATTAGATGCTTGTCACTGGCCCTTTTCAGCTCTTCGGTCTTTGCTCCAGCCACTGAACTTTTGAAATCCTCAGAAGATAAATTTACAGTCTGTGTCTGCTCAGGGGGAAGGTTATTAAACAAGCAACCCCAAACAATTAAATAAAGCCTTAGCTGCATGCATTGCTTTCATTTAGTCCTTTGATATCGTTCATCAGATTAAGTTCCTTCTAAACAAACTGCACATAGTGCTTGGCCGAGGAGGAGCGGAATAAGCCCATGTGCATCCTGACAGGGGTGTTTACTCCAGTGGAGTTATCCCAGCCTCGCTGCCCGTACTTGGGTCTGAGAACAAGAAACCAGGGACGCAAAAGGGGCCTGGGGACAGGAACTCAGAGAACAATAAGGGTAGAGAAACTCAGAGGAAATAACCTACTGGGAGAACGGGAATGCACTGGGAGTAGAAAAATCAGTCCGACAGGAAGAAATCAGATACTGGGAAGATGCCCACGGAAAGGGAGCGAGAGATGCCTGTGGAGAGAGGTTTGGAGAGGAGCGTGCAAGGAAGGGGGGCCAGGGGCTGCCAACACAGAGCAGGGAGGAGGCAGTGGGGTGCAGCACCCAGCAAGGGAAAGGGTGCAAGTCACAGGGGGTGAAGAGCAAGAGAGAGCAGATGGCTCTTAAATAAACTTTGACTCGGGAGGCTGTTCTTCAGCCAGCAGGCCAATATTTCTGGGTGAAGAAACTTTTTTTATTTTTTTCCTTACGCATCTTGCTGGACAGGAGCAAATGGTGAGATGAGCCTTGACCACCTGAGAAGTTTTGGCCACATTGGAGACTGCCATGTCAGCTACA
>BJBW01000589.1:0-11793 GCA_004320125.1 Scolopax mira
CTGTGATGCCTCCTGAGGTCCTTCCTTCTGCTCCCTCTTCCCTCAGCCCACAGTCCTCTTCACCCCCGTGCCCTGGAGTCCTTTAACTGACCTGGCCGTTCTAGCTCCAGTTTCCTTTTTTCTGCTTTACCCAGGTAAAACTGGAGTCTTGCTCTGCCCTCTGCAGCTTCCACCTAGAACATGTGCATGGAAGGTACAAATTCTAGGCAATTAGCTATAGATTTCTAAACAACAGGTGAAATCATTATTTTTCAAAGGCTTATAACTGGACCATATTGGATGGAAAAAAGAAGAAGCTTTTTTTTAACACATAAACCACTCATCCCCCCCTTAGATTTCAAGTGCCTTCGGTGAACCTCTAGATTTAAGAGCAGGTTTTAAGAGTTTTTTAAAAATGTACAAAACACTATCCTTTCCCCACACTCACTCTTGTGGGTGGCTGGACCTTGCCATTTTCCACAAAAATACATCGTTCCATGTCTGACTCAATCTGAATTCTTTTATACATATAGTTAGAAGTTAGAAAATCCTATAATCAAAGTCTTGTTAAGAGTATTATCATAGAAAGCACCAGACTAGCTTCCTAGGAGGATTTTGCTACCAATCCCACCTAGTATAGAGATGAAAAAAAAGAAAGCATTTATTGACTTAAAACACCAACTACTGAACATTCTAGTAAAATATATCACACTGACACCGTGTTTTGGTGTCATCTCACCCCAGACTTAATTAAGACATCTCAAAAAGCATGCTGACTTCAATTATCTTTGTATTAAGTTCTGACTGAACAAATAATCACTCATAAGAGATAAGAGAGATAATAAACATGGTCTGCTTTTGTTTTTTTAAATGTGAATTTGGAGAAGGAAGGAAATAATGGGATGAGAAATGTTTCATCTCTCCTTGTCAGGGTGAAAGAAAGGAAAAATACACCCAAGATATCTCCTTAAAAGATCCATTTAAATAGGACCACTGTCAAAGGAGGTAATTATTTTTTTATCATAAAAGCTTGACAGCCTCCTTTTAGGGATGAAATGCAGAAACAAAATGAAATCTTTTGTACAACGGATTGACTTAATGCACAAGCAGCTTTCTGAGTGAGAAAACCAGAGAAGCGATCAGGTTATTTTTATTACTTTAGCTAGAGAGACTGGATACTGCTGCTACAACTAGTCACTGGGGTATAATTAATAGACCATTTGCTAATAGAATATAGAGCTTTAAAGGCAGATGCCATTTGGGATTTCAGCTATCTTGCTATGTCCCAGAGGGTTGTAAAGCACTCAGAGCTGTGTGGGACATCCGTGTTGTTCTCCTGGTTAATCTAGGTTGCTCAGAGACACCTTTGCTGTGCAGAGGGCTAGACAGACTACGGGACCTGCCTGGCTGCTGCGGCTGGGCTGTGAGCCCTTTGGCTGCCTGCACGTCAGGGTGTGTGCTCTTGGCCGCCAGCTGTGCCAGGTGCCAAAAACAGTCCCACACTCAGCTCGGCAGCCGGCAGAGGTGGGGCTGCTTTGCAAGAGGAAACGAGGAGCCATTTTTACCATCCTGGGTCTAAATGGTGAGGTCTGGCTGGAGACTTGAAGAGCTAACCAGAGCCTTTGCGTGAGCTCTTGAACTGCTGATACATGGTGAAATCTCAGAGTGACACAGAGTTTCTCTTCATGTCACCCTATCAGGATGTGAAGACCCCATCTTCCTCCTTATCCACTTGCAGCCATGAAGGTGTTGTCTGTTGAGGCTGACCCAAGGTTAGCTGACAGAAGATTAAATTTCCAGCACTTCTGGATGTTGCAGCTCCTTACAAAATCTGATCTCACTCCAGTCCAAGCTTTCCTTGGACTTTGTGCTAGTCCAAGGAAAAAAAGAAGCAAAGTCAGTCAGCTAGGAACTTGAAAGTGGCGTGTGTAAGGGACTCCCTGACACAAGCAGAGACCTAGTCCAGCACGCTCTAACACACATTATCCTGACTTTAAGATGCATCTCAGCCCTGGAGAGCCAGATCCTGGTTACTCTAAACTTTAACCTGTCCCAGGTTGTGCTGGAGACTGGGTTGATCTCCCAGTAGAGTCAGGGTAGAAAGACCAGAACCATGTCTTACTGGTAGTGCCTCCCCTATTTCTTTTTTTGGATGCAGATAGGAATATGGATCCAAGTGTTTACTTACATGTTCCCAATTAGAATGTTGTTTAATGTTGGGGGAAAAGAACATTTAAGATAAGGTGAATGGGAGACATTAAGAAAATAAATGTAATGAAAGCTTTGAAGGCTTGTGTTTCCCAGAGAGGTTGCTAAGAGGGAGAAAAAGTAATTTGTTGTGGATGCAATGTAGTCTTTGAGGCTATTTTTCTGCCTCTCAGATATGTTTTGCAGGATCTCAGAAACTTGAGATTCAATAGTCTCCAGACCTTTTTTCCGTTTTATTCTGAATTTTTTCCAGTGCTCTAGATGTCCCTAAACTGTTTTTACCACTTTTCTCCTTGAATCCCTGAGCCTATGGTTAGCCGGGGAAAGGACATACAGGTACCTTCCTTCTCCCGCCCGTGCTGCTTCTCTCTTGCCTGAGAAGGTTGCGTTTCACAGTTTCCATTTACTTTTCAAGCTGCATGGACCAAAGACATTGAGGGTTTGATACCTCTACAAGCATGGCTATTTTAGCAAACATTTGTTGAGGCCCATGAGCAGTGGGAGGGCTGTGAGAAGCCTTCTTGGGGGCCTCACTCACCTCAGGGACCACTTTTCTGCTCAGGCCCTGGCCAGTGGTGCCAGCCTGTGCCCAGCCTTGCCAGTCTGGACCCACCCGGCTGACTTGACATCCCACCCTAGCCTTGGCCCATTCCTGTCCCCATGGTCCTGCCCGGCCCCCCCCAGTGACTGTCCTGGTGCTGCTGGGGACTGTGGCTTGTGCCAGGTTGGCGAGGGCCTGGCCTGCGCCGCCATTGCCCTCAGCTCTTCCTCCCCTGCCTGTGGGGAGTGGGGTGGTGTAGCCGGTCTCCTACTCAGATCTGCTTCAGGGCTGACTTTTGTCTCTGTGCCTTTTGAGGGCTACCACAGCAGACTCGGGCGTACAATGAAGTGAGTTTTCAGAGCTTAACAAGCTACTGCACATCAGCTGCTGTGATAGCTGCCTTTGTACACTCTTAGTCTGCAGCAAATGCAAGATAATTCATCTTATCTTAACTCTTTATTACTGCAGGCTCAATTAAATCCAATTACCTCACATTTGCTACAAGATTACACACACAGAGGATTACTGCCGCTCAGCTGATGGTGGAGAATCTGACAACGGCTGAGCCCAGCCTAAATATTTCTTGCCACTCTTAAGGATAATTTATACCACTGTCTGCATCTCTTCTGAGTTTGTTCCCCTAGGGCTTTATTTCTGAGAGAAGGTGGTATGCTTCTAAGTTCCAGTGCCTGCTAGTAAAGGAATTTATATTAGGCTAAACTGGTGACAGTGGAGAGAAAGGACAGGGCTCCACAACAAATGGAAAGTCTTAGCCTCGGGCTTACATGATACTCCAAGCATTGAAAGGTTAGAAAATTCCCTTACAGGAATCCCAGGCCCCGCACAGTCATCCAGAATTTATCAGAGACGTTTCTAGGGATGAAGTCATGCAATATTTTTCTGTTACTATTTGGTGTGTTTCAACAGGAGAGAAATTAAAGCTCAAATCTCCCCAGTATATTTACAGTTAAAATTTCAAGAAGTTTACTGCTAAACAGGTACACAGGGCGAAAAACTTCACCAGAAAAAGTGAAAGAATTTGAGGTATACATGAAAAAACATTGGTCCAGCAAAAAGAATCAGTGAGGGGAGAATGGCAATATAGGCAACCTCTGAGGAGACAAGGAACTTTCCATGAAAAATAGGCCACAAATAGAAGAAGGACTATTTCAATATGGCATATATTCTGAGGTCCAGATGAGTAGGTATTTATAGAAAAAAATTGCACACATGTGATGCTCTGCCATCTGAAGCTTAGTGACTCCCAGAAATTTGCTACTTAGGCAATCTATTATTCACATGATAGAAGCATATGATAATGGTTACAAAATAAGATGAATGCTTTTTTGCTTTTTTTTTTTTTTTTTTTTTTAAGAGAACACAGCAGTCTGCAGAATCTGGAAGGCAAGGTGAACACGGATTGCCTTTGCATATAATATTAGTAGCTGGCAGGTAGCAATGGCTTGTTATGGTGTAACTTAAAAAAAGAGATCTTTATCTATTTCCCTCAAGCAGATTTCATGGGTTTTGAAGAGCTAATTTTGTACCAGAATGGTCTTGAGTGCCATACTGCTAGCAATCCAGAAGAGTATTCCAGCACCTGCTCTCACACAGAATTAGTTCTACTTATATTCCTAAAAAGAAGACCAAATGAATTATACTAACTGCTATTAATAATTTCATGTGTACCTCCCAAGAGCTATGTTATTGTAAATATTCATTATTAAAATTTGAATATTACAACAAACAGCAGTTTCTATTCATACAGTAATACACTACATTATGAACAACTTTCATTTCAAAATAAGTGGAGGACCAAATATTTGATCTCTATATAACACAAAATGCTTTAAAAATGTACATCCCTACAGTTTTGTTTATTGTTCGATGATAAAAACTAAAAACTAGAGAAGGACCAACTATGCCCATGCTAATTTGATTGTAAAGCGCCCTTTTTGAACACTGTGATGGCTTGTGAGTCAAGTGTCTTGCTCTTTATGTTCAGTGTGTACAACAGGGATTTCAATAAGGTCAAAACCAGTAAGGTAAACCTTGAAAGCATTTGCTATTTATAAATCACTGAACTTCGAACAAGTACACATCACACACTGGAATCTGACCTTAGCAGAAATAAAATCTAAAGGGGTTTGAAACTCACACAGTGGTTATATCACTTCTCACACAATATCATATTTAAAGCACGTTCTCCTAGGAGCTTTTCCAGTGAATATGGTTTATAGGTCAAACCTTTCAGCTTCATTTATCATAGCCTTAAATATACAACTTTCCTAAGTGTGAGTGGCTATAGAGACAAATAATGAAGAAAGAAATTGGGATACATCTATTTTTCAAGGTAAGCTCAAAACCAACCTGAGAGGTATAATTCTGGGATCAGGTTCAGTACAGATGTCTCCTACCAAGTGGCAACACTGGGACAGAAAATCTAGAAGATTTTACAGTTTAAATTAAATTCTATCAAGACTGAAATAAACATAGTAGTGATTTTTACTGTTCAAATTTACTCATTAAGATTCCTTAATATAGAATTTTCCAGCTGAACTCTGGGAAGTGTCAGACTTTCTGTAGCTGTTTTCTGTGGTTTTGCATCAGATGTGCACTGAATCTGACTGGCCTCATTAACTGTAGATATGATATAGAGTCACAAGGGGAACAAGTG
The DNA here is from genome assembly GCA_004320125.1 of Scolopax mira. NCBI lineage: Eukaryota > Metazoa > Chordata > Aves > Charadriiformes > Scolopacidae > Scolopax > Scolopax mira. Next base: position 5,406 of record BJBW01000589.1, read on the forward strand.
ATTTTAGCTATGCAGAACTGTAAAAGTCAGGGCAAAGACATTCAAAAGCCTGTGCTCTATACAGATCTTCATATTCCTTAGGCAACTCTGGATAGGGAGTATGTGAAGATACCCCTAATGCTGGCTGTACTGTGGTAAGAAAACTGCTGGGAGGGAAGGGACCTGATATTATCTTCAGCTGACCTAGATGGATTTGGAAGAGGACATATGTCTACAGCTTCAGCCAGGGTTATAAATACGGGATTAAATTCCCATTCCTTTATGCTACACTTCCATCTAGGAAAGTTGAGTTACCTCAGTATTTCCACAGTTGTGAACTACTGATCTTTGCCATAATGACTAAATAGCCACATTTTCGTTCCAGAGCTGTCTGTCTCCCATTTATAGGTCACCCATTATAGTGACCACTTTAGTGAGTTTTTCATATAGTAATTATATTTGGGGATCAAGTCATTTTGGTGACAAGATATCATTCCTATGATTGGCACTCAGTAAGTGAAAGATATTTTTCAGATTTTGTAGACAGAGAGGTGAAAGGCTCTACAATCCTCTTAACAATTTATCCAAAATGTGGATAATAGAGAATAATAAAAAAAAATGTTACAGCCATGAGAAAGATGTACTGAGCTGCCTGAAGGGAGAGGAAGTTACGGAAATGAGAGGAAAGGAACCAAAAATTATATTCTTCATGGGACTGTCTTCAATCCTTTTGCAATTGAGTCCTCAGCTCTCTTCATGCACAGCATGAAGCTCAGCTGTTGATCAGCCATACAAATAGTGTGGAGGTGACTCTTACACCACATTTTAACCATGCCAAAGCGGCTGTCAGCAGGCAGGCTCCATATGTAGTCCTGTAGAAAAGAAAAAAGACAAAATAAAAATAAAACTCTGATCTAAAGAGAAGAATTTTGTGCTGATGTTGGAGATGGAAAGCTGATCATATCAGAAGCCATAGTGAATAATCAGTGTGTTCAACTAGAGTCAATTCCTTCATCTGGCAGCTGAAGCATTCTTCTGATTAAGGAGTAGCTGCTGAGTGACAGAAATCATGGGTTAAGATGCCAGAGTGGAGGGGTCATTTTACAAACTTGGCCTGTTAAAATGTGAGATCTCCCTGTAGCATATTTAGAAATCTTCATAGTCTTAATTTGTCCCAGTCTTGCTTGTTGAGTTCATGTCTCCTATCCACAGGTACTAGTGAGAAAGATAAATGCTTTGAAAGAGAATTCAGTCAGGAGCAAACCTGTCAGGGTTTGATGCTTTGCTAATATGATGCAGGAGGCAGGCTTTGGGAGATTTAAAAACAATAGAAAAAACACTGGCTTGCAAAGTGTCAAAATGTACCTTTGCTTCACAGCTTTGGCCATTCTGTCAAATACTAGAAGTGAAACTACAGATGCTTGTTTTTCTCAACCCAGAAGGACAGAGCAACCTTCTGATACCTGGCTGTTTGTGTTAAATTTGATAAATACCTGGGGCCAAAAAGAATGACTGTCCATGCTGAAATCTGGAACCAAAAGTCAGACAGGCATTCTATTAATAATATCCCAGGGTAAAAGAGTCCTCAGATAATTTTTTAATTTTTTTTTTTAACATCACATTATACTGTGAGCAATTGAGATTCAGGGAAAGATGGAGTGATGACTTCAACAGCGAACGAATTGTGATTTGGAGGTAAAATAAGTCCTTTTGCCATTAATAATTTACAGGGATAAAATTCACAGTGACTTCACTAAGAAGTTGCCCCATATAGCACCATTTGAAACACTCTACGGCTTGAGCCCTAGACATTTGGAAGCAATGAGTTCACAGGGAAAAATTCTGCTGTTCTCTTTGGTTTTTTGAACTTGGCTTTATTTCTGCGGAGTACCTGCCATCTCTGCGCCTCTTTAAGGTTTCAGTTTTCCAAGGTGATTATGTCTTTCAGAATATGTGTAGGGTTTACCTACCACCTGAAACACAGAGATACTATTTTCATGCTGACGGGAGCAGCCTGTGATCTTCAACATCTATAATTGTGACATGACCTATAGTAACCTGCTGACGTGAATGCATTTACTTCTCAGTCAGCTTTGAGTGTCAAATGCTAAATGCAGCATATAGAGACATCAGGTGCATCTGTGACATCTTCTGGAAAAATCTGGGCCCATAGCCTTTTAGTAGCTGCTTGTGGATTTCACAAACACAGCAGCAAAACAAACGACTCATTTAAGATCTATGAAGTTAAATTACCTGGTATAAATGAGCCCAAAGTTGCAAAGTTGACAACAGTCTGTAAATGCTCAAATGGGGGCATATCCTGGAACAAGCAGTTCCTGGGAAAAAAAAACAGGTCTGGGTACAGTGATCCAGGACAGGCAAAATCAAGTTATCCAGCACCAGGCCTTGAACAAGCCCTGGCTCAGAGCTGTCCCAAACTGCATCACGATAAACCTTCTGCTGGGATGGAGCTGAACAGAGAACTCCTTCAACTGTCATCCTCAGGTGACTGGTACTGTATTAGGCTATGTTGTGGTTTTTTTGCTCATGTTAGGAATCTGTAGATGTTGTAAGCTCATGAGTTCTGACGTGCACTGTATGCACTTTTAATTCAAGGAAATTTGTTCTTTTCACTTCAATGAAGCTTGTGATGGACTTGTTCCTACCGATTCTATGGTATGAACTGGGCACAGGTTTCCTAAGTATTTCAGAGCTTTGGCCTTCAAGGAAAAAAACCCTCACCTGATGTTTATAGGAGAGGCTTTCAGCTCAGCCGTAACCTCTAAACAGGTAGCCACAGGGAAGAGGGTCTGGCTGAGTCTCTGCTGCAAAAGAAAAGAGGTTCAGTAATCCTGATCCTCAGCCCAAGGCTAAGAACCACAGACTGGATTACATTCACCCAATCCAGGGCTAGGTCTGCTAGATGTTACTTGCCCAAATAAGGGCAAATGGGAATCATTTGAAACAACAGCCAAGCACTGGGAATGATCAGGTTTCCAGGGGCTGAACACATTTGCTTGTCCTCTTGCTGAGAAGCAGGGACTGTGTTTGTGGCTCCTGAGAGTTGTGGTGCCTTAGAAGGGATGGAATGCAGAAGGATTGATTAGCCTTCTGCAAATCAATCTTCAGAGAAGAGTACAAGAAATGTCAATGTTGCTTTTAGAGATGCCAGCCTTCTAGGAACTCCTGGAGTAGTATTTCTTCACCCTGCTCTTTTCCAGGGAAGTCTTTATCCCACATGATCCACCCAAAGAGAAATAAATATGAATCTCTCTACTTGCCTTATCACACCAGGAGCTCAGAAGCACTCCTGGTACTTGGGTATGCCTCTCCCCTCTCACAGTACAGCAGCAGAGCCTTACCTTCAAACCAAAAATGTCTGGGGGGGGATACTGAGCACCATCTTTGGCCCCTTCCTTTGTACACCCCAGTTTGGAATTATGCTCTGTGCTGCAGAGGAGACCAGTTTGCTAGTGTTCTTGCATGTTTTTCTATTTTTGGACTGCAACAGAAAGTATTTTGTTGGGGATTTGTTTTCCACTACCACCAGCACAGAATTGTGATGCTGTTCTTTTGTTGTTGTTGATCTTCTATATCAGTTGAAGGAATTAAGCAAACACACTTTATTTGTCAATCTGGCAAATGGAAAGAAAGAGAAAAGAACAAATCCAGCATCACAGGATGCTAAGAAAATGACTTCTATTTTTAGCCTGGTACATTTTCAGACATGTAAACACCTCTGTTAATCGCAGACCCTGCGGCACTGCTCTAGGGTTTATTGAATTGCTTGGAAAGCTGGCAGCCCTATATGGCATACCAAGTGAAGGACTTGACAAGGCTGATTGTGTTCCAAGTTGTTTTCAGCACCAGTGGGAAATGAGGTCTGTGTCCTGGATGTACTGTACAAACTAAGTAGTAGTGACGGAGGAAAGGGAGATGGGAAGAACAGGGTGCTGAATAAAGGTAACAGGATCTATAAGCATATGACATTTCGCTAATATATTTGGCCTCTGGAATTTGAAAAGCAGTTGCATATTTAAAGGGAGTGAGACATAGTACTGAGAATTCCGATGTTTCCCTTGGAAATGTTAAATGGCTGTCAGGTCTTGAGTACATCTTTCTACCTCTTTTCCCTGTAACAGTAAGAATACAAAATTTATTATTAATGAAGTTTCCCCTCTGGATATAGGATTTTTCAAATCTGGAGAAGTTATTTTTTCCCCTCCATATACCTATGAAGCCTAAAATTTATGTCTACAAAAGTTTCAAGCTCTAGTAATAACATTTCAGGACTGTCTTCTCTTAGAAATTCCCAGTAGTAGCAAATGATTTGCAAATAGCTTTTTGCTTGTCTTCCTGTCTTCAAATATGGCTTTCCACCTAATCTATTGCTCAAGTGACTTATCTGCTGTCCTATGAAGTGTCCCTTAAAGAGTGCTTAATTCAAAACCTGTGTGACCAGGTGAAACTTCTGAGGTGTTTGCACCTGTTTATCTTGCATTTAGAATTGGTTCTGTTCATCAAATTCAACTTATTTAACCAAACTACTTTCACAGCATTTGGAATGCATTCATCAACTATTTATGTGACTCTTTGGGTTCTTGTAGGAGGAGGCAGGTAACCCTTTATGGCTTAGAGCTTCAGGAAAACTAGCTTGCTTTTCTACTGCAGGAACAAACATTCCATAAAAACACCTCATTGAAACAGATTTAACAACATTTCCTCTTTTTATGAGCACAGCAGTAGATTTGTGCTAGGTCTGGCTTTGTTGCCTTCTTGTTTTTCTTTGTCATATGGAGTTAAGCATACAATCTCCTGCAGCAAGTCAGCTGTTTCATCTTTCCTAGGGCATATCTTCCAGTCTTACAGTGGCAATGCAATCTAAGATTGTGGTTGTACTCAAGTGTGCTAGCTCTTAAGAGCTGGTGTTATAAACCCTCTGACCAAGGGTCTAATAACAGGAAATTTTGGGGAACGCAGTCTCAAAGGGAAATTATTGGCATCATGGGGCTCAGGAATAATCTGTCTACCAGAATAATAAAAGGAAAGCCAGATAAAAGGATGAAAGGATGTGAGAGGAGGTATGGAGGAATGAAGGCTTGGGGAAAATAGCCAGGAAATGAGAGAAGGTCTGGAAGAATATCAGGGGTGTGATGGAAAGAGATTGTGAGGAGAAGTGTTTCCAGAAGGGAGAAGCCTGGCAGAGAAGTATGAAGTGGTATTAAAGGGAATGATGCATGCTCTGGCTTGGGGGCAGGAGCAGACTGAGGCTTGCAATGTGAGCACTCTCCTTCTAGCACTCTGGGTCAAAAAGCAAAAGGATTTTTATGTTTGGGAGCAGGCTAACAACCTTTTGTTGGTACGCTTCGAACAAACTGGTGAGGATGTAAGTTCCCATCAAATTTGTTCAGTTAGATCTAGAGTGGGCAGGTCCTGAAGAATATGTATAACTCACTAAAAGAAAAAAAAAGAGTTGAGCGTGTTCTCTGGCCTACCAAGCAAGTGGCAGTGAAATGACAGGGCTAAAATCTTTCTTCTCTTGACCAAATAAGCTGTTCTTATCCATTGTCTCCACTGAAAGCAGGCCTTTGTCGATATTCTCCTCTGAATCGTGCTTGAATATTGGCATATAACATCATATGGGGTTGGAAGGGGCCTCTGGAGATCATCTAGTCCAACCCCCCCGCCAGAGCGGGTCTACCTAGAGCACATTCCACAGGAACTTGTCCAGGTGGGTTTTGAATGTCTCCAGAGATGGAGACTCCACCACCTCTCTGGGCAGCCTGTTCCAGTGCTCTACCACTCTCACAATAAAGAAGTTTCTCCTCATGTTTAGGTGGAACTTCTTATACTCAACTTTGTGCCCATTTCCTCTTGTCCTGTCACTGGGCACCACTGAGAAAAGACCAGCCTCGTCCTCCTGACACCCTCCCTTGAAGTATTTGTATGCATTGATCAGATCCCTCCTAAACCTTCTCTTCTCCAGACTAAAAAGCCCCAAGTCCCTCAGCCGTTCCTCATAGGAGAGATGCTTCAGGCCCTTAATCATCTTTGTGGCCCTTTTTTGTACCTCTCCAGCAGATCCCTGTCCTTCTTGAACTGGGAAGCTCAGAACTGGACACAGTACTCCAGATGGGGCCTCACCAGGACAGAGTAGAGGGGCAGGATGACCTTCCCCGATCTGCTGGCCATGGTCTTCTTGATGCACCCCAGGATGCCATTGGCCTTCTTGTCCACAAGGGCACATTGCTGGCTCATGGTCATCCTGTGTTCCGCAAGAACTCCCAGATGTTTTTCCTCAGAGCTGCTCTCCAGCAGGTCAGCCCCCAACCTGTACTGGTGCTTGGGGTTTTTTCTCCCCAGGTGGAGGACCCTGCACTTGCCCTTGTTAAATTTCATTAGGTTTCTC
>BJBW01000589.1:11877-309471 GCA_004320125.1 Scolopax mira
GTACATTCCATCCCTTCGTCCAGGTCATTGATGAATATACTGAAGATAACCCATGAAAGTGCACTGCGGTTCAGAAACCAATGGGAGAATTATGGCTTGCTGCAGAGAAATCCTTGTGTCATTCTTTAGCTATGAAAATGAATGTGAAGTCTTCAAGGAATGTTTCCACTCAGTGTAGGTTTTCCTGCCTTCTTTTATTCCTGACATGGAGAAGATCATCATCTAAAACTTGCACAAGGATTAGTGTAGGGCGAGTCACTCCCAGTTTCCCCTATCAGAGTGGTGATGACCAATTGGCAAGGGTGCCAAGTCACCACGAGAGACTTGGAATAGTTCCAGCACTGTGACGATTTTTAAAATAAGTTTGAAATACATCAAAAAAGGTGGATATAAGGACGACAAGTTCAGTATAGGGGTAGTCCCCTTCTGTGTGAACCCTGAATATTTAGAGATCAGTTAATTGATGATGGAGAAGGATTAGAGAGATTGGTCCCAAAATGCTAAATAAAGTTTATTTTGCTATACTACTGGGAAATTAATAAGTAATCTGCATCAGTATGTGTCATAGTGTAACCTGCAGGATTGTTTCCTGATGATCTAATCTGGTATCATAGTTGGAGAGTGTATCTATCCCACATGCCCTGTCCTTTACAAGGTCTTGGGATAAAAGGGCAAGGAAAGTAAATTGTGCATCTCTTTGCAACGTAGTGGTAGGATGTAGCCAAAGCACCTTTGTAAATCCATAAATTGGAGAGTACTCAAATCTTCCCATTACATCCTATGCAGTTGTAGCGTATTTATTTTTTGTTATCATGAAGCTGAAGTTTTTAAGAAAGGAATAATAAATAAGTTCATAAGCATCTATTCTGAGAGAAACGGTAACTATCAAGACCAAGAGCTGCTATGATTACTCCACAGACATCAGCACAAAAATGGCAATATATTCTGCCAACAAACAATGTGCTGTTCCATTGCTGTAGGACTATCAACCCCAAATTGCCATCTGTGCCTCCTGCAGTGTTCAGTGTCCCATGTGGCTAATTAGCTGGCATATGCCATCATGTGAAAGAAGGAATTGTTCTGTTTTGTTGGAGATTTTTTTTTTTGTTCAGAATTTAAGATATCTACACTTGTTCATCTAAAAGGTAAAGTATTTATTATGGGGAACTGTAAATGTTCTGAGCAAGACACAGAACAAATAGGACACATAATCTTGACTGTAAAGAATTTATCTAATTGAGACAAAAAACTTAGAGGGGGAGGTAGATGAGCAGACACACATTTTCAAAATGGCTTTAGAGGGAAAGCTGGGTTTCCAAGAGGAAAAAATCATAAGCAGTTCTTGCTTTGAACTGACTTGTTTTTAGGTAGGAACTGACCACAGGTTTCAGCTCAGGTATTCCACTGCAGAGTCGTGCAAAAATTATAGTTAGGCTGTTTGGGCTTTTCTTTCTTCTTTATGTTTAATTCCCCTTCATGAACTGAAGTGCAGTCCCACGGGTACAATCTCATCTCCTGCTAATAGGAGTGGTGTCTCACGGAAGGTGTAGGAAGGAACAATAAACCTTATTTACAGAGAAGAATGTAGAGCAAGTAGTCTGTAACTCCCAGTGGAATAGAAATATTTCACCAGGAAGAGATTCACAACAAATTTTCACAATGCAGTTTCATTTCATTGGTTTTGTCTGTCTTTCCCTTGTGGAAGGGCACTGTCTCCATGCCAAACAGACATCAAGGAGACAGAAGGGTAGGGAATTTGTAGTTGAAAAGATGAAGAGAGGAGACTGGTTTCTGAAATACTTGGAGCTGACAATAGTGCTGATAATCTGTGGCTGTTTTTTAAAGAATTGTAACCTGGCAGACTCATTCAACTTCTGCTGACTCTAAAAGGTTATTAGGATAAATATATGATTGCTTACTTTAGCAGTATAAGTTTGCCTAAATAATTTTTCAAGCTTTAGTGAAAGAGAAAATTGCCCTGAGACAGCTATTCTGAACTCGATAAGCAATGAAATCCTGTCTAGATATATTATCCAATATTATTATTCAGAATTAATACATATTCATAATTATTATGACTAAATTAATGTCTAGCTATAGCTAAAATGCTTCTGTTGTGAGTACTCTGGGATACAAACCACCTTTTTTCCATGCAGAACAAAAGGGCTGTACTGAACGATACCTATTTCATGCACTGAGGCTCTGTTGAAAATAAAATTCCAAGTGAAACCTTAAAGACAGCAGGGAGGGTGGGATGCAGTAGTAGGACTCCTTCTTTAGGAGGAATTTTCTTGCTACTTCATGGAGTTAAGAAGTTGGTCTGGCAGGGTTCTGTATCATTCCAGCTGAAGCCCATACATGAAATAATTTCCTATTGCTTGAGGTTTAGAGCATAGAAAATGAAGGGCAGATCTGAAATATCTTCAACAATTTAGCTGTGCTCAGAGAAAACTAGGCATCTGAAAAGACCCCCTTAGATAAGTCACCCTGGTGTTCTGCTGGGCTTTCAAACGCTGTTTGCAACTTCAGAACTGCAATAAATCTGTAGTAATTCACCCCAGCAGCCTCTCTCAGGGGCTTTCATCCCAAGTAGTTTGCCAGCTTTCTTAAACATGCTTTACAGTACATCGACACTTCAGCTTTTTGGGTATTTCTGTTTCCTTGCCTATACGAACCACTCCTTAAAATGGCCTGTTTCCCTGGCATCGGGAATGAAACTGGAACAGCTTGTCCTGGCAACTGTTGCTAGCCTACAGTAATTGGATGTATTAAAAATAAAAACAACAACAAAACAATTGTTTTTCCTCATTCCTTCCCAGTAGAAATCAATTAGTCACAGCCTTTATTTAGCACATGTGACATTTACCTAAGCAAAGGCAACTGGTGAGCCGGTTATGTGTAACCGTCCTGGGGAGCACGGGTCTTACTCATGCTGCAGGCTTCGCTCTGTTGTCCTGCTTGTCACCAAGGGTTAGTCATTATTCAGGGCAGCGCAGGATGTTTCTGGTAGCAGGACAAAGTTCTACGAGATCCTTATTGCCATGAATTTGAAAGGAACTGGATGGGAGAACCGGTTTCTTTCCTTGCTGTTGGGAGTACCCTCCAGCAGCACACCATGCAAAGAACTTTCCCTGCTGGGCTCCATGCCAGGGCCACATCCTCAGCATAAACTGTCACCTTTGTTGCTTGCTGGCTGCTCTCCATCAGATCTCTGCGTGTCCCTGCTCACGCAAGGGCCAGAGCAATAAATCACACACTTGTTTCTCCATCAGACAGCGCGTGCCCCCCTCCCTCCCCATCCCCATCCTGGCAGTGCTTATCTCCAGGCTCCAGGGAGAAGGAGGGGATCATTTCATTTTCTTGACAGACACCTGACTGGTGACATTTGGGACTTATAACAGTTGTCTTGGGAATGCTGGTCAAGTCAGGTCAAAATTCAGCTGGGCTTGGGGAGGGGGGGAAAGGATAATCAGGAAAGTCTTGGTTTAGTTTGTGTGGATTTTGGTTGAGGCAATTCTTGTGGAAGTACAAGCCTTAGGTGACCTGCTTCATTTCCCTTCTTGGGCTGAGGTCATATAGAGCTGCATCACCCACGTGTGACAGAAACCCCTTTGCCACCTGGCATGAGACAGATTACCTCTTGATATAACCTTTGAAAAAAAACATGTGGTTTTGACTCTCTAACCTACTTGTACTGTATACATTTGGGCAGTAGTATAGCTGGGGTCAAGGTACCTGTCTGCCCTCATGGTACGTGCCCTAATAACTGTTGATATTCCTTTCCTGCAGCCTCCTGACAGTGTTGTGGCTCCAGCTCATCATTTTCTGTGCATTTATTACCAGAATCTAAGAGAGAATTTAGTCAAATGAAAAGTTTAATGCAAAACGTGAAGAATTTTCTCAAGGTTTCCCTTCGCTTCAACAAGAAATATCAGGAATAATTCTTGGTTTGCACCAAAGTGAATTGTTCTTTTGATTTTACCCCCTGTACTGTCACACCAGACATTATCGCTGTCTCAGTTCTGACCAGGCTTGTCTGTTGCCTGTGTTTTGTGTGTTTCCTGTGTTTTGAGGGGTGGTTTCTGTCTGTCAACTGTCTCGCTCAGAAAAAGGCGCTTTCTTTTCTCTGACAAAAAATAATGCTTTCACCTCTCAGTTTCATCTAGGCATCACCCTGCCTCTGCAAAGCAGGCTATTTTGGTGCGTATATTCACATGAGGACATTCTTTAAGTCTATCAGTTGGTGATTAATCGTTGCTTAGGTTAAGAATATATAAAAATTTTATTTTTAAAAGATACAGTGCTATACATAAAAGCCTCTAAGGGTGACTTTGAAGTTTGAAGATAATTATTTGGCAAGCAACGTGGGGTCTGCTGACATGGTTGGTTAAAGAACATATTGTGCTAATTTCCAGTTATGCTAACAGAGATAAGAAGCCTGAACTACAGAACTGAGTACAATCAGGGGCATGTAAATGGGACCTATGTTATGTCTGCTAGATCTCCTGAGGTTCTGGCTCTAGTTTAGAGAATTTCTTTATTTAAAACCCCACTGTTGAAAAAAGAGATGTGTTGGATGTTCCAGAGGAATATGAAAGCTGGAAGACTCTCCAGAAAATTAGATTCCCTTTGACGCTTCATATGACATTCAGCTATTGTTACCTACTTTTCCTCTCCTGGCTTATTACAAAAGTTATGAATTTTATTCCCCATTTTAATACACCTATCAGTGTTAAATACTTTATTGGATTAATTGAAAGGTTCTGAACTCTTAAAGGTTCGGGTGAGGGTGTAGGGCAGCAAATAAGTGTAAGGACACTGGTCTTCTAGTTTGGCCTTACTGAGGCTACCTCAAGATGAACTTTGGTTATTCATGCAGGAGTGATTTAAAATACATGCTCCATTTTTCTGTCAGACACTATTACCCCAGCAGCAGAGGCAGCAGAAAGGGTGATATACCCTTCTCTCTGCTACAGAGGTCATAGCCTGGTGTATTCACTGAAACTGCAATAACTCTTAGCTTTTGGGCAGTAACTCCTGGCTGTGTGGGCAGGCAGCTGAGAGTAATAACCCCTTAAATTATTCCAGAGTACATTGCAGGAACTCATTTCCAGGCACTCTGCATAATCCTGGGCCCATATTTTCTAAGGTGTATTTCTTTTCATGAAGCTTTGTGTACAGGCAGTATGTTTGTGTGTACCTATGGTCATTAGGCTTCTCATCCATGCACGAAGCTGTCAAAATTGCACACATGAAACTGTCTCATGTGCAGCATGGCTGGACTCCTAGTGCTACCGGTCACAGTAATGTCCTGGTGCCTTTAGAAAGACTGTTCCTCTGCCTTTGTAAAGTGTCTGATAATGGCACCATATTCCAACCCCTGGCTTGGAACTCTGAGATGGCAAGTGAAAAGCCAGATATTTCTCCTTCATATCAGAGGTCCGCAACATCCCAGGCTTTTATATGTGTCATGCAAACCCCCGGGGGTTTCCCTGGAGTTTTCACAGAAAACAAGATGCTTTTTTTGTCTCCCAGGAGTGAGGTGCTGCTGCCTTTCACTGATGTTTGTCAGGATGCCGTGTCCACAGCTCCCTGACCCAGCCTTGCTGCACACTGCTCAGGAGTTTACCTGTACGCCAGGTTTGGCACCTGTGCTGCTAATTCCTGCTCACAGGTGGAGCTGTGCCCTTCAGAAATCAGATTCAGAAATCAGATATTTTCTGAAGATGCTGTTCAGAAATTACCAGTATCTTCAGAAAATATCTCATGGCATGAAAGCTTTGTGGATTATACAACTTTGTGGATTATATACAACTGTGATGCTTGTGGTTTTGTTAGGGTTTTTTCATTAGAGGGTTAATGATGTGCTATAATCCCACGTAATTACTATATTCTTAATGAAAGCCAATAAAAAGTTTAATAAAACTGTTTTGGAATAATTACTTTGGTGTTCTTTACATCAAGAAAGCAAAAGCAATGAGCACAGTCTAAGAGAGGGTAAGCAAGAGCTATCCACATTGCTCCCCACTAACACCTCCTTAATCAAAAACTTTAAATAGGCTTTTGAAGTTGCACTGAGTTCAGTTGACTTGGGACTCCCAAAATTCTCTGAATAGGTATTATTTGCTCCTTGATTCTTGGGATTTTCCTAGAAACTTCTGATTTGATAGAGGCCTACAGCTTTCTCAAGTTTAAACCAAACTTCGTTTCCCTAGCCTTCATATGTTTTTGAAAAGTATTAATTTACAAACAATTGTACTTGACATTTCACTTGGGGTGAAATGAGAAGGTGAGGAGAAGCTGGCTAGTGTTTTCTGTGGCAGATATATCTCTTCAGAAAATGCCTTCTGGAATCGGGACTTCACTGCTTATGTCAGCATATCAAAACTGGTACTTGGAAAGAAAACTTCATTCATGGCTCTATTTTTTGTTGTTGCTAAGAGTTTTGTACTTACTAAAATACAGTATGCATACATGTATGGCAGGACAAAGATCTAGTACCAATGGAGTTGCATATGAGGTTTTGCAAATAGTTATCAGAATGAATATCTCACAGGCATGTCAGTTGTGACACACATGAACCTCCACTTGTGTTCATATGGCTTGCAGCTGAAGTCACATAGGAACTATACTTAATAAGAGACAATTTCAGTTAAACCTTAGTGATCGTGCATGTTATCAACTCAATAAAAACAATGACCTGATTTACCCCAGCTTGAGCACTATTATCCTCAGCTTGGCATCTGGAACTAGAGCTCCCTTACAGCACCTGACAACTGCAAGGCCAGTAATCCCAGAAGCTCACTTTAACCCATAAATGACACCTCCTTTTTTCTTCTGGGAGGATGATTTTTATCAAGTCTATTTTCTGGTTTTGATTCTTTTCCTCGGAAAATTAAAACTACTAACACAGTCCAAGTACAAATTAAGTTTTGAAAGAGTTTTGTTTCCTTTTTTTCCATAAAATCTTTGGCTGCCTATGCCATGAAATTTTTCTGTTCCCCTCCGTCTACCCTGAAGAATTCTGATAATGGGTTTGGGTGAAATCATCAAAAAATAAAAGCAATGACGTGCATGAAAAAAAATCAGAAGGGTGTCTACTTTTTCTTGGATTGCTTCCTTTAAATAAAGTCTGAAGCCATCTAAGCAAAACCTGATCTTTTCTTCATCTTCCATTAGGGAAGGTCAGTTATCAGTGGGTTATACACGTATAGAGAATTTACCTTATCACAACTATAATTTCACTCTTATTTCTTTAGTTTTCCTTATTAATAGCCATACTGCACTGCATAATCCTTGTAATCATAACAATTTAAAAGTTATCTGTAAGCATGAGCTGTAGTTCTGATTAGAAACCTTTATTACCTCAAGCTTTCAGCCCAGTTTAGATTTTTTCGCCTCCTTCTCTTTCCTCACCAGCAGATTGTAAATATTCCAGTAAATGAAGACTCAAGATCTACATTTCTTCTTAAGAACAGTGATCTCAGGAACATTGTTGACTTTCTTGGTAGAACAAGAATCTATACTAAGAGCCCTGGTACTGAAGGCACTGTCCGTCACACCCTTCTCCCAAACCTCGTTCATCTGGGTTCCACCCTGAACCTGTTGGTAGTGACTTTTATACTGTGATTTTGGATTGGAGTGTGTGTGGATTTTTGACGCAACTGTGGATGCAGTGGTAGGTATCTGGTGCCTGATGGTATTTCTAACATACCTTCTCAAGGTGTCTACGAGGATTTCAGATGTAGTCTCGAGGATTGCTGTAGACCACCTGCAGCAATGTTGAGGGTAGACTTGGAAGAGATTGTCTATGCTGCACAGTGGTCTGGTGTTCAGAAAGCAAACTTGCTTTCTAATTTGCCAGCTTGCTAGCTCGCTAGCAAACTGGCTCTTGAGAATCAGTTAATGACAGCTCATATATCTGAAGTTGGCACTGCTTTGTGGAGTGCGGCCATAGCCTTAAGAGCCTTTAAAGGATGAGTGGCTATTACCGATCTATAAAACATTATTGCGCAGCAATTTATTCCACAAAAACAAAATGATGCAAGGAGAAATTGTATTCATTACATAAACAGCGCACTTCGACAAACAAGATTGACATTCTATAAGCAGCACGCATGTAGGAATGAGAACTTTATAAAACAAATCGTGGAAGGAACAAACTGTTACAGTCTGATGTAATTTCAGTAATTTTGTAATTGAGAATTTCCACCCACTACGCGTGAAAGGAAAAGTACACATAGTCCTGCACACCCATTATGTATTGACTTCTTCGACAGTGGGAAGCATGTTAAGCTGTTGAAATGATGGCTTTGCGTCCTTTACATTATTCCTAGACCATTCACGGAGATGTCATTGCTTCCGAAAGTTAGGAAGGGGAAAATTTGTATTTTGATAATTGATATCATCCTAACTGGAAGAAACAAAATTTTAACCAAAACAAAACCATCAACTTAATTGGGGCTTTTTTCTCCAGCCAGACAAAATAAGCTGATTGGGAGGTAAACTCTGTGATAGCTTATAGTTGATTCCTTTCAGGCAACAGTAATGGAAACTGTCCTTTTGAATATAATTACATATGTGAACAATCAGTGAGATCTGCCGAAGTTTTCATTGCTGTGAAGTTAATCTTTCATCTTTTCAAACATTAATTTATAGATCCAGACTGGTTACAGGAAGAACAACAGCAGCTATGACCTCAATTATAAGTGTTTGTACTACTTGGTAGAAAAGTGTACATGTATATATAGCAGTATTTCAGACACACACCAGAAACTTCTGTACTGCTAAAAGTAAAATCAAACTCCTATTTTCCATTTCCACTTTTGAACCTACCTTTGTGTTATGCTGCAATTTTACTGACTTATTAGGTTCAGACACTGCTTATCATTCAATTGTAGGTTATTCATACAAACCAAGCCTGACTATCAAATATCGGAAGGTCAGTTTTTGGCACTGTACTTCTGGAAAGATGTGAACCAGTTGGAAAGAATCTGGAGGAAAGCAACAGGAATGAGCAGAGGTCTAGAAAACATAACCCATGAGAAAAGATTGAAGGTACCAAGGTTGTTTAGTCTAGAGAGGAGCAGACGGACAGGAAAAATTTTAATAGTTTTCAAGTATCTAAAAAGCAGCAACGTTTATCTGTTTTGTGACTTGATGACTGATAAAGCAAGAAGGATTGGTCTTAAACTGTGGTAAGAGAGAGACAGATTAGACACTAGGAAATAAACTGTGATCGTATGGCCAGAGGAGCACTGGAGGAGTGCTGGAATCTCAATCACCCAGAGATTTTAAAGAGCAGATTAGAAAACCCTCAGCCAAGAGCAGACATGGAGGAGGGGAAAGGGAAGGAATGGAGGGGTTGAACTAGGCAGTCTGTTGAGGATCTTTTTAAAAACTCCTTTTTTCTAGATCATATGATTTCACATTCTGGGCTGTTACAGTAGGGTATCACACTCCTTTCAGTACCCTTTCAGGCGTTCATGGTTGCCTGCAGAGAGATCTCATTTTCCAGATCAGAATGCATCAGCAGAGAAGGTTGCCACTCCGCGTTGTTATATGCAGTGGGAGCATACCATGTCCTTGTTCTATCTTTCCAGTCAGCTACCAGGTTGGTTTATGGGGATGTTCTAAACCCATTTCAGATAAAATAACTGAAGTAAAGATCTATTTGAAGTGTGTATTTTAATTTGTCTATCTTATTTGACTGAGCAGCTTATGTCAGTAGGTCTCCAGCAAGATCAACAATGAATAGGGAGTGAGACTGGGCTATTCGGTTGAGCATGTTTACTTCTCCCCTCTTAAGACTTCATAGACATTGTTCTGACCATAATTGTCCCTGCTAATCTTGCTGCTTTCCCCCTTGCCACCTTTTCTTCAAGGAACAAATCTCTTTACCATTTCCTCACATCCAATTCATTTTTAGATAATTTTTACTCTGTTGGACAAAATTAATGCATCATGGATTGTACCTCTGACATTTTTCACTGGACATAAAGTTAATATATGTTAGTATAAGTTACAGTCAGTGCAAGACAGAGTGGGGTTGGAGGCTGTCGCTGTCCTCAGAAAGAAATGGGCAAGGTAGACAGTGTTTTACAGTTGTTTTAAATATCATGTTCATTGTGATATATTGCCTTTCTGGCAAACCAGGTCCATTCTTCAGGAACTGCCAGCATGAAGCTGATAATGCATTGCACACTGCAAAATCAGTCCAAGAAGTTATAGTGGTAACTGGCAAGGCCTCCTCTTCTTAACAGCCTGTTAATATTTAGAGGGTAACTCGGACATTGGAGTTCTTTGCTAGCTGAAACTCAGGATATTAACTTCAGATTCTGGGGAAAAGAACCGAAACTACTAAGAGACTGATCAGATGGTACTTCTCAGACTCTTAAACTGAGACTCCAAAAGGGCTCAGAGATTGTGCACTTTGCCTTTTTGTGAGCAGATTGGAGTTGTGTCAGCAGTGCAAACCAGGTACCTGGCTCCTCCCTTCAGTGCACAGGGAAAGCATCTCAGAGCGGAGGGGGCTGCACGTGGCTATGGCCTGGACAGAAAGCCACCCCAGCTAGCTGCTGGAAAACAGGTGGAGATACACTGACAAGCCCTGTTTTCTCCTGGGCTATGGTTGCGAGGTTCCTGTGGGTCGTCTTCTTGAAAAGGGGTCCACGAGTGACATGTCAGAGTAAGGAGATAGAAGTGAGAGAGCACACTGAGGAATGATGCTCACTCATCTCAGTGAGTGAGACCACCTGGGATCTAATCTGCGCCTTACAGCTGTGATATGTATCAGTAGGCAGCTGAGTGCCGTTGTTACGAATTAAGGTGTGAGTTATTCTCCTTCCTACATGGTGCCTCTGAGTCAATCTGCAGTTACCATATCCCTCTCGACCGATTTTGGTTGGGGTTGAAGAGTACCTTCAGCCTTGGGTCTCCCACGCTCCACAGCTATTCCCTGCCTTTGGAGCTTTGGGCAGAGTGAGGAGACTGCTGCCATCATCCCCTCTTCTTCTAGCTACATCTGACATAGTGGAGAGTCCTCACCTGCACTAGGTGTGAAACAAAGGTAAGGAAAATGTTCTGGACTGAATCTTGGGGGAGACAATTAACCAAGGTGCATGCATCCCAGGATACAAAAAAAAAAGACCCTTCCCCAAAAAAACCCTTGGTTGTCTTAGCTGTGTCCATACTCACGCTTCCAGGTTTTTGAGACCTTGCATCCATCTGCCACTTCTCTTGTCCCACCTTAGAATTCTGGATCCTCTAAAATTCCCAGGTGTATATAAGCATGACTCACACAACCTCCATCTGCTCTGTGATCCATCTTGCGCATAAGAACTTTATATTGCTGCCATGAAGCAAAAGGGCTCCCTTCAAACTAAACACACTTTTTGGGTAAGTAGAATATCATCTTAAAGAGATACTCCCATCTGAAGATTTAATTGCATTTACATGTAAGTGCTTGGATGATGAAGAGAGCTATAAAAGTTTGTATCCTTATAAAAAATCAGTAACGCAGTGGAAGATGAAAATGGATTCCAAAGAACCAAACTTTTTACAAGAGATCTTAAGATTTAGAATTGCCATAGAATTTAGCACAACCCTGATCATCCTTGAGCTAAAGATTTAAAGTTCTTTTTGTTCTTTGTGATACTGCTGCTCTGAATTTCTCATTTTTATAAAGACATTTGCTAAATTTGCAAGAGACACTGTACATAGGGTCTATCTCCATGCTGACTATCTGCTGTCAAAGGCAAATACATGCAAAGATGCATTTAGCTCAGATTAGAAGTTGAAATCCCTGCCAGATATAGCATAACATGAATGAAGATCAATACAATTTATTTGAGGTATTTGAAGTAGCTATAAAAATGGAAGCGAGTTCCATTCTTCAAGTCCTCAGTTTACAGGTTTACTTACAGTTTGCAGACTTGCTCACATTAATCTAATGAATTTCAACAAGACAGTTAAAAGTATGTCCACAATTTCTTTTAAATAATTCCTCCTATCAGTAATGCAGTTCTGGAAATGCTGCGTGACAAGGTAGAAGTCGATGGCAGAAGTTGTGTGGCAGGGGAAATCAGTAACACTGTTATTAAGCACGACATTATTTTGCATGTGTATTGGTCAGAGTAGAAAGACATTTGCCAGAGCAAAACCTACTATCTAGAAATATAATGTTGCCTGAAACATTGCAGCAATACAGACAAGGACTAAGTGGCTTCAGGAAGTGAGAAGCAACTCTGGTTTATCTCAGGAAAGCCAGCTCCTTTTTTTTTTTTTTTTTTGAAACAATTTCATAACCCATCAGTTGCATATAAATTGCAAGTAGCAAGAGAATCGTAAGAGTTGTACAGGCATGTTTTGTATGATGTGCAGCCTCCTCCCAGCTGCAGTTTTTTGGGCACGGGACGAGGGAGCAGAAACAGTGTTCTTCGTAGGGTCACTATTCACACTTCGAACGGGACGTATATGGGAACTAGAATAACACTGGTGCTGTTCTGAATGTATATTAGAAACCACCAAAGTGGTTTTATTTTATTTATCTCTGTGACATCCAGATGCCATGGAAACCCATCTCATATAAACCAAGATGTTTCTTTTATAATTTAAATTCCATTTCTTCTGGTCTACATGAAGCATATGAGTACCACCAAGGGAGAATTCGCATATAGACTGCCAAATGCTTCTTAGCAATTTCAAACCTTTACCAAAGTGACAGTAAAATCATTTGTATGATCCCTGTATGCATTTTCATTTTTTCAGTTGCTTCAAGAAGCAGCAGAAAATTCTTTAATGTAAAAGCTTTTTATGTGAAGCTCTGTCTATGATATATTTTAGTATGAACACTCTTACACCAAACCAGATTGCACAGTCACTTCTCCGTCCCGTGGATGTATCATGCAGAGTCTAATGACGATACCATTCCATACAGAGTGACTAAATAGAAGGCCCTAAAAGTTCTTAAAATTTTGTTTAATGGTTTATACAACCTTCAATTATCTTTTCTCTTTTTTTTGTAATGTGGTTCTCAGTCTCTGAAGGTTCCCACTCATTGTGTGAAAGGAAAATAGATAATTTGTATGCTAAAGAGGAGTAAGACAGTTGTGTCGTTAGAAATCTAACTTTAGGAGCAAACTTTAAACTAAGTTATGCGGGAAAGGGAGAAGCTGCATGGCAAACTCTGAATTGTCTACAAAACTCTTAATATTCAATGAGGACCAGCTGAAGACTTGATCAGCTTTCTTGTATTTTTTCAGAGGCAAATAAGGAAAGTCACTAGAACTTTCTCAGTCCTCCCATGACGTTTCCATGTCTGAGTTCTGTAGGTTAGCTTCAAGTCATAAAAGACAGACGTTATCTCTCAATCAGCCACCACCTTCCAGCTGTATCCTTCAGCTCCTTTATAAATCTGAAGTGAATCTTACTGTGCTGAAGCTTAGAAAATGATTTTCTCTAAAAATATTTCTTGTTAGCCGATGACTAATCCTTGTCATGTCTGCCTTCCCGTGCTGTTAGAATCTTGCCCTGGTACTGCCCATGTTTTTCTATGTCTCAGTGCTGCAACACTTGTATTCACAGTTATTGTGTTTTTTCACTATCTATAGCAGTTGTGTTGATGACAGCAATTTCAGTTTGTGGGTGTATAAATACCCAGGGAAAAAAGTGAGTGCTACACTTAATGCTCTGGAACGCTTTGATAATGACAACTGCATTTTTATTTTCTTTGAGGTTGGTCAATAGGTATTGGCAAGGTGCAGGGATGGGCTACTTCTGTCAGCCTGACTGAAGCTATATTCTTCAGCAGAGTTTATTCGTTAATAAATTCAAAGTAGAGTTTATTCAATAACATTGTTAAAATATTTACACAAATATTATCTTACAAGTTCTGAGACTAACACCCTGCATTGCCTACATTATATGCTTTGACTCCAAAGGTTGTTTTGGTAAAAGCCACTCTTTTTTCCCGCTTTACTTCTTCTTTCCTCTTTTATTGAAGGTCTTCAGCAGAGGACTGCAGGAGCAGGCTACTGAGATAGACAGCTTTGGATGCCACCACCACTAACCACCTGCATGAAGTTATTACCCTGAAGAGTGTGAGCAAAGCAGTACACCTGCCTACACCTCGGCTGTTCTAGTTCATGCTTAAGCTGCTGATGGCAGTGGATTCACATTAAGATGTCAAAGTGCAAAGTAAATGGCTTTCTGCCTGGTTTCCTCCTTGACAGTGGTGGTGACCAACAGCAGAAGAAAAAGCAGTGACAGAATAGAGGAGACTCACAACATCTCCAGTTATTCCAGCTGTTGACCAGTCAATGTGATCATTTATCAGAGTAACTGTAGTTGGAGATATCATGGCAAGTTGTACAGATGTATCTCAATATGCTTTAAAGTACCTGCCTTGGATATGGTCTGACAAATAACTGAGGCAGCAGAGAGTCCAGTCCAGGCTATGTTTCCCGGTTTTTACTCAACTTCTTCTCAGGTGGCTTGCATAACCCAAGCAAAGAGTTTTGCTGCCATAGCTACGTAGTGACAGCACTCCTGCTAGTCTCAAGTCAGACTGGGCTTGTGTACATGAGCTCCAGTCCCAGCCCCATGCAACCAGACCAGCTCTGCCCTTATTTGTTTGTACAGTGGGATTTCAATTCCCCACTGGGACCTTCAGGCACTTCTGCAATAGAAATAGTAATGAATCATTAATAACTTCTGCTGAATCATTTGAAAACTATTCACTGTGCAGTTAACATTTGTTTATTAGTGCAGAATAGGTGATGCAACAAAAGATGGCAAACAAAATGAGCTGTGGACTGATTTGCTCCAATTCATTGTACATTTTCTTCTGGGGATAATTATGTCTTAAAATGAAAGCAAATTATGTCCATTTGTGGTTGGAAAGATTCCCCTTCCCTCCAAATACCTTCTTTAAATGGCCGTGTTTATTAATCCTCATATTGCTTTACTATTAATGCAGTACTGATAAAATGTCTGGAGAGAGGTGGGGTTTTTTTCCAAAACAGAGTTATGAGATGTCAGAACTGTGTGTGTTCTGTCCTTCTGTTAATATTTCTGTGTTCTTTTGGCATAAATTCAAGCCAACCTCCACCTTTGGACCCAGAACAGCTAGATGGAGCTCTTTCCTCTCTAATTAACGGGAAACTGTCTTAAAGAACTAACATAAAATCTTTGGACCAATCCTGCCAATGAAAATACTCTCGTTTTTTAAAGAAGGTAGCTCTGAGTAAGAACTATGTGGGAAGATTTTGCAAGATTAGATCCAAAGGCTTAAAGTGGAAAGATGTTAATAATGTGCATGTGAACAGAGCTGATGCTGCAGTACATGGACTATTGACAGAAAAGATAAAATGAATGAGAATGAAGTATAACTTGAAGGTTTCCTGTCAAGCAGTATCTCTGTAATCTACGTACATGTATATACAAAAAATTGGATTTGATGATATAATGGTCTTTTTTTGTCTCTGACTCAATGAATCTAGACAGATGTCATGTGCTTTTGTAAGTGAAGATAGCTAAAATGCTGTTTCTAAGAAGCTGCATTGAAACAAGCCCTACCTGGGCTCAAATGGCATGGCCTAGAGAAGACTAAACATTTTCTTGGAAACGTACAAAGCAGGGCAGCAGTCTCATTCGTCTTTGTTACTCTTGCTAAGTTAGGAAAATCTAGTCCAGTATGGATATCTTTTCTTCTGTCACCACTCAGTAAACAAAGATAAATGAAAATGGAGAACTATTTGCTTTAATAATATGCACAGTAAAGATACACATCATTTATATAAATTTAATTAGATATATTTTGGAAAAAGTAACTGTAATAAACAAAGATCTGAGGATGCTTATTCCTTGTTTTCCTTTGTAATGCATACACTTATGCTGGGATTGCGCTAAAACCTGAGTCAATGGAAGATTTTTCCACTGATTTGGGGGAACTAAAAATAAACTGTATCGCGTAATTGCTTTCACAAACAACTCATCAAACTCACTCTTGAAGCTGTGTTTCTGTCAACTAGTAAGACCAGGCTTGATGGGGCTTCAAGCAACCTGGTCTACCGGGTTGTGTCCCTGCCCATGGCAGGGGGATTGGAACACCATGATCTTTAAGGTCCCTTCCAACTCTAGCCGTTCTGTGATTCTAAAAGATTCTGGTTATAGACAAAGACATAACTAAGCTGCCTGCTTCTGCTTTGTTCTTCCCTTTGTACTCTACCAACACCATAAGCTTGCAGAGGGGACAAATTTGAGTGACGCTTTGTAGTATCCATGTATCATCTCAACTTCAGAGCCCACAAGCACTTTCCAGAGGCTACCACAAGCTCCTTCTAGTTCTGCTGTGTAAGACCTGGAGCCTGTCTTCCTAGGCTGTGGTGGGTTTACTTGTTTCCCTTAACTAACTCTGTTGCTGTGGCCCAGGACGGAGGACTCCCAAGTGGGCCTTGGGATTTTCTCAGCTGTGCATGGCACAGTAGACATGAAAGAGTCTTCCTGAGCTTCATAATTCAATCTCGTTCTGTTACAGTCAGTCACATTCTCTACCCCTCTTTGCCTGTTTAGCTCCAGCTAACAATAGTTATTTTTTGTTGCCATAGCTCCTACTGGAAAACTGTTCTTGGATCTCACTGCACTGAAGCACTTTCTAATCGGTAGATATAACTTACTAATAGCCAGTTTATACCTACCTGTTCTCGTACAAGTATACCTGAGTGCTTAAATAAGCCTTCTCTTTGCATGGTGCTAATGGAATAGAATCAAGCTGTGGCTACTTTAGCAAATTAATTTCAGTAATAAAACTGGATTGATAGACAGAAGCAGTCAGTGCTGTGACTCCTGCCTTTTAAAGGAGTCTACTTGGGATATGATTTATTCTGGTTGAATGCCCCCACTGCACATGTGGTTCAAAGCTTTCTAAAGGAAATCTGTGTTTCAGACCTTTTCTTCCTGAATCTCACGTTCCTCTGGGAAGTGCCACACTGTCCATCTTCCTCATGCAGATTCATGCCACTGCTCACAGTTTCCTCGCTGCTGTTATCTGTGTAATGTCAAGCATGTGAAAGTCTCACTTCTGTTATTGTTTCTGCTGTCTCTGCATGACACCACCTGCAGTTCCATCCACTGCCCTCCTCATAGCCTACGTGATGTCTGCTGCACTGTGCTGCAGGCAAGGACTGAATCCTGTGGCTTAGTAGGTACCGCAGCAGGACAACCAGAGTGAAATGACACCTGCACTCTGGATTTCTGTGTCTGCTCTGATTACTTTGCTTGGGCTTGTTTGATGTTGAGTGGAGACTATTGGAACTGCATCACCACTGGGATGACCAGCAGTGGGTGTGAAATTTCCCACTGCAGTGGAGCACCACCAAGAATCTCTCTTGTGAGCCATTGCAAGAACCTTATTATCCTGACATGAAAATTTGCAAGATGATACCTGTATTCAGAATAGCAGCTCTACAAACTTCAAACTCTGGTCTGTGGCTAACCAGTGCACACTGGCAACTCAGAAAGCTGATCGTATCCAGGGCTGCATCAAAAGAAATGTGGCCAGCAGATCAAGGGAGGTGATTCTGTACCTCTACTCAGCTCTCAAGAGATCTCACCTGGAGTACTGTGCCCAGCTCTGGAGTCCCCAATACAGGAAGGACATTGACCTGTTGGAACAGGTCCAGCGGAGGGGCTCAAAGATGATCAGAGGACTGGAGCACCTCTCCTATGAGGACAAGCTGAAAGAGTTGGGATTGTTCATCCTGGAGAAGAGAAAGGTCCAGGGAGACCTTATAACAGCCTTCCAGTACCTGAAGAGGGCCTACAGGAGAGATGATGAGAGACTCTTTATCAGGGAATGTAGTGATAAGACAAGGGCTAGTGGTTATAAACAGAAAGAGGGGCGATTTAGATTAAATATCAGGAAGAAATTCTTTACTGTGAGGGTGGTGAGACAGTGGAACAGGTTGCCCAGAGAACTTATGGATGCCCTACCCCTGGAGGTGTTCAAAGCCAGGCTGGATGGATTTTGAGCAACCTGGTCTAGTGGAGGTGTTGGAACTTGATGATCTTTAAGGTCCCTTCCAATTCTAACCATTCTATGATTCTATAATTGTAATCAGAAAGTTTAAAAATGAAAAAAGTAATCTAGAATTGTCTTTCTGCTTCGTCTTCCTTTTCTTCTAAGAGAGGCTATAGGGGATTTCTACAGCCCTTGAGGTTGCTTTAGCTGCTCACTGGTAGCACTCAACACACTATCCTTTTTCAGAAAAGATGGTTATTTTAGCTAAGGCTTCACTAGCTCTCTCTGACTCCTATGGCTTTTCCTGCATATCAGTATGTGCTTTGACTCAGTAACTCTCAGGAAACCACCCCCACCCTCCACTGAGGTGAGCCTCCTGCCCTCATAGGTCCTTTGTGGTGTCTTTTGCTTGGGGGGGACGTAGCAGCCAGAATATACATGTAGCTCAGGTGAAAGGGGCTGCAGGTGGGTGTTTGTTTTTTGCTGCTCAGAAAAGATCTGACAGGAGAAGGGGGCCTTGAGGGTGGTTTGCTTGCATGTGGCACTGCAGGGAGCTGGCAGCAAATACAGTGGTGGGAGGGAAGCTTGTTGGAGGCTCTGTTAGCTGAAGCTGGTTGGGGGATGGGACAATCAATACATGTTGGAGTAGTAGTCCCACTGTTCAGCTGGCCCTCAACAGTGAAAAGGAACCCCTCAGCAAGAAGATTCTCCTCCTATGTCACAAGCTTTCTCTGCACTCACAATGATCCCTTACTTTGCTTTCACTTCCTGGAATGTGTATATATTGAGCCAAAACATTCTGGCTCCCAGAGGTAGTAAATGAAGATTTTTATAGCAGTGAGGGCATCTCCCCAGGATTTGTCACAAATGCCTTGCTAACACCTGTCAGACTGAGGAATGGTCTGGAGCTGTGTGTTCTAGGAGCTGTGCAGAATCCTACTGGGTACTCCCTCCAGTAGCCATACCCCTGGAGTTGCTGTTAATGCCAACTTATGTCCACTTTGCCATCTCTCTCCAGGTCATGAGACACCATGCTGGGAACATCCATTAAAAGTGATGGTGTATCTGCAAATATAATGGAGAGCCCTTTTGTCTTTCTACTTTTTTCCCAGGAATACAAGACCCACAGATTACCCTCTGCTTGCAGGCTGCCTGCTCAAAAAGGAAAAAAAAAACTACTTCTCGGCCCTGGATGCTGTATTCCTGGAAACGCATTTTCTCCAAAATTCTTATTGACTATTTGATACCATGCAACTTCTTTTTTGGTGTGAGAATGTGGAGAAGATGGAGAGAAGTGGTAGCCAACTGCTACTCCAGTACCGTCCTTGTGCTGTAAACACAGGGAAACCTTTCAGCACCTATTTTTCAGTCTCATGGTTGAGGGTAGGAATGGGAGCAATAGTGTTATTGTGTACAGTGCCATCACTGCATCTTCAGATGATAATCCAGTGCATAAAGGAAGGGGAAGTGACCATTCAAGGGTGCCAGTCCACAGAAGGCTAAGAAGAATGAATTATCATAGTGTGATGCATTTCCAGCTTGCCTGGCTGCCTAGGCTGAGCAAGACGCTCCTGCTGGGTGGGATTGGATGAGTGGTTTTGGATGTAGACAGTTCCTACATAAAAAAATTCTCGGACAACTTATAACCCTGGGAGAATAGTTTGCAAAAGTGGTCAGACCATCAATATACTAAACCACACCTCTAAATATACAGCTGTAGTACAGCTGCTAGAGGATCTCTCCTTCTCTTCCCAGCCTAGATACATGAGTAGGAAATTGTACTCTTACCCATGCTTGATTTAACCTGGACAGAGTGTGAGTGTGGCAGGTCATGGTGGAAGTGGCCAAAGCAGGAGCCACTCAGAATGCCCTCACATGCCTTCTGCAGGGTTTAGGGTTGGGGTCCTTAGGTCAGACAACTTTGTGGTGGACTTCCAATCACAGAACTTTTAAAATTGTCTGTGATGGACACAGGTCACAGGTTGGACGGGGCTCTGAGCAACCCAATCTAGTTGAAGACGTCCCTGCTTATTGCAGTAGGGTTGGACTAGATGACTTTTGAAGGTCATTTCCAACCCAAACTATTCTATGATTCTACAATTCTAACTTCTGTCCCCACAGTGAGATCATTTTCTTCAGAAAAACTACCTTTTTTTTCTTGAATTCCATGCAGAATTTCTAGCAACGTGATGATACTGGCACTGTGTAATTCATCTGCTTAAGTAGTTTTCAGCCTGTTTATCTCACAATTTTATAAAAGATATAATTTCCTCAAGTCTGTGAATCTTCTAGGAGAATGGGCAGGTGTCTGATACTTTGACAGACAAGAAAAAGATTGCAAGTTGTAAAAGGAAATGGGGACAAGGTTGCACTGGTAACCAAGGGAGAGGGTAGCAAACCCAGAGAGGCCTCTGTAGATGATGGGTCATTTGCAAAAACAGCTGAGGCACAGGAATTATTGAAAAATAGAAGGGCAGAGATAGCACTCATTCTTTTGCATGGCAGGAGAGACATTTTATGGTATTGTGGGATCTGAGGAAGAATCAAAAGACTCTTCACAGCATAGATATTTCACCTAACACCTAGTGACAATGTAGGTCACATCCTGTCTGGAAATCCACTGTCTACATGGAACATGGGAGCACTTTTGAAGCGGTGATTTCATTTTAGTTTCCTCCAAGAGGAATTTAACTTGTGGACACCAAAATCATTCTGCCACCTAAACAAAGATGCTGGAACAGAAGCAAATAGGGGACTGTCTTCCAAACTGCAGGAGTGTTTCAAACCACAGTGTCAATGTAGACATTTGCTCACACTCTCTTCTCAGCCTTTTGAGGGTAAAGGAAAATAAGATAAGATTTTCACATTGGTGTCCTGGCCTTGTAGCTGAGATGTGGCACTGTAGATTGGTGCAATGCATACAGGATCTTTGGTTTAGTTTCCATGCCTACTTTCTCTTCTCAGAAATTCTAATATAGGGATGTTTTTTTTACATCTGACCTACCCCAATATAAAAGTTGTTATTTTGACCTGGGAACTTGGAAGCATCTATTGGTCAGTTATATGGACATGACTTATATGCAGTCTCCTCTATGTCAACTCTACTATATTGCACTGCAGCTGGATTCCTCCTACTGCATCCAAAAAGACCCCAGTTCATGGCAAACCTACCTTCTTAGTTATATGGGGCTTTTTTTTCTTTTTTCTTTCTTTTATTTTTTTTTTTTATTTGTCAGTATATGATCCAAGAAGACGCCTCCCAAAAATCCTATAGTATTGAAGGTTGAACAAAAGTAATCTAAGTAATTTGGGGCTTACACCAATTGATCTATGTGCTTTTTTCCATTTGTCTCCTTAAATGATATTTTTGGAACTGAACAGTAAAAAAAAAAAAAGACTGTATTATGTTATTCCACCCAAGTGTAACAAAGGGCTGTGGTTTAAATCAATTTTCTCTTTTTAAGAGATAATGTACAAAACCTTTGCACATAATAGCACATATTTTAAAAGCAAATCTTTGATACAGAATTATAATTATTAAGAAAAATAAATGAAAATTTCCCAATTTGGTGTCTGGCATTTCCCCTTTGCTATGTTGTATCTTCCAGTTGGATAAGCGTCAATGAATCATCAAAAGGCGTTTGCCTGAGGTTCAGCTGTGTGATCACATCTAACTTTGTTCCTCACAACCTGAGGGATTAGCAAAAGCATAAATTAAGAGTTTTATCTCCTTCAACCATTAAACACAAATATTCAAGTTTTATGTAAGTTTTTACACTTATTGTGTGATGATAATCAAGATGAGATTTTTGTTTTGTTTTGCTCTTTTGATGCATTTCTTTGGAAACAAGATACTCCAACATTTTAAGATGAATCATTGCTGAGATTTTGCAGACTATCAGGCACCAAGAATCTTTTAAAATACCTGACAAAAAGTATTTACAATCAATCAGACTTGCTTAATCCTAAATCGATCATCAAGTTCACATTTCTATATAGGCTAGAAGAATCTTTGGACTAACACAAGGGTGACCGGAAACCAGAGACCCAGATATTTGGATAAAATAAGAAGGAATTAACCAGACCTGAGTGACGTTCTGCAAAACAAGGAAGAGTAAATGCCAGTTCAGAGTTCAGAAGGGCAGATGAGAAATAGCATTGCATACTGCCCCCTCTTTGTCTTATTAATAGTAGGAGCTGGCGTAAAAAGTTCCTTGATAGCCATGGACCTTGCAAGAAGCTGCCAGTGGAGTCCAGCTACATGTGCACTGCAACAAACAAGGCACCTGGAACAGAAGGAAGTAATTTCTGGCCTGCAGGCAGACGTGGCTGATTGGCAGAGCCGTAGAAAAGATAAATGAAAAAAAAATCCATTTTTTTTAAACCCCTGTGTTATCAGTGCCCTGCTGTGCTGGTAAGTCATCTTTGATCTCCTTGGTTTTACTTCTCCCACTTTGAGAAGCACAAGGAACAAGTTCCCAGTATAGTTCATGAAGCTGCTGGATCCTTCCTGAGCCCTTTTCTCAGGAACTTCTACCACACCCCTGGGGAAAGCTGCTAGTTTATAATGGCAATGGGGATTCCTGTTATTAATAAGTCAATAAGAAATTAAGCTTGATTTGTATTCCTATAGTTTGTCTACATTAACTCATGTGGTTAGAAATATTATGCTTGTCATCCTTCTCTTTTTCCTATTGTTTGTAACACTTACTTGTGTTATTTCCTATGCTGAAATGTAGGATGTTATCAGGTGTCTGTGAAATGGAAGTGAGTGTGTCTATAAAGGGATATTCTACATAACTAGATGCTTCTCTGAGGTGTGGGAGTATACTGACATAACTATCTGTGCACCAGAGCCTCCTCTGATTCCTTTCAGACCCCTTATCATACCCAACATGCTTCAAGAGTGAGAGGTATTTTTGAATTTGTAGTTGAATAGTAACCATTTCCTGTTTATTGTCTCAGATAAACTGGTTGGGGATAAAGTGAGGAAAACAAATGGTGAAGATACTATGCCACAATGAAAACAGAAAGAATTAAAAAGTTGTCAGACTAAAATGAATCATTCTTATCCAGGCAGCGGCCATTATCAGATACTTCAGGAAAATTCATATCTTAATATCCACAGAGTTGGTTTCTAATGCTGCTTGATGGTATTTCCTGATTCATTAATGATCTAAAAAATTTCCTGTCCTGAAAAATGAGTCCTAGAATGGATCAGGATGTACTAAAATAGAAAATCAGGAAGACATTTCTCCAAATGGAAACATTAGGATTAACCTTTGTGAGAACAGTGATAAAAACCTGACAGCTGTGAAAAGTCGTCATCAGCCCTACCTGTAAATTAACACATCTGTACTCCGTTAGGAAAATGTGGCACTATTCTTTGATTTTCTTATCTTATTATGTTTCCTTCCTTCCTTCCTTCCTTCCTTCCTTCCTTCCTTCCTTCCTTCCTTCCTCCTTCTTTCCTTTCACTCTCTCCACCCCCCTAAACAAGGGATCTAATCAGAGAACTGAACTTCTCAGGTAGAGAAGGTGGGTAAGAAGAGAAAGAGGAAACAGCTAGTGGAAAGGTATGGCTGGGCAGGTTGGCAGGCAGATTAGCCAGGTGATGGATGATACTCAGGAATGCTTGCACATTGTGCCTCCTTAATTGCTCTCCATGAGGTAGTGAACTAAAGAAGGAAGGGCTGATTTTACTTTACTGCTTCATTTCATCGGACCCTTTTCCTTGCCAGTTCGAGCTCCCTATCATTCCATCAATGAATATTATCGCTTTCCCTGCTTTTTATATATCTTACACATTTTTCTATTCAGCTTTCTGAGTAACGATAGCAAAGCAGGCTGATGGATGAGAAAGGGGAGCAAAATGCATGCTTTCTACCCCTGAATTACATCCTACCTGCTAGAGTGCAATACAAAACACTGTCCATCTTATAAAATTAGAGCATATCAGAGTAAATTATTAGTGAAAAATTTATCTCCCACAACTCCCATGCACTCAACTTAAGTCTTAGGCAAGGTCCTATATAAATATTTGATATAAGCGTTCTGTCTTTCATTCCTAATAAAGACCTAAATCAAAAGTTTCAGTTAGGCATATGGTAAAGAAACAGAAAGCAGTGATGGGCAGGATATAGGCAAATGTAGGGTTGCACAGGTTCATTCCTAATAATTTTTTCCATGTCAGAACTAGAATTTTTCACAACAGCCACTAATGCCTGAGCTCTCCCTGAGGGACTCCCTATAGACACTCTGTGCCTCTGCAGTGAAGGCTTTAGAGATAAACATGGTCAACAACAGTGAGCTCCCTGCTCAAGGCATCTTTGTTGCCCTTGTTTGTGGGCTGGAGGTGAGGATGAGTAAAATATGGTCTCTGAGCTGTCTGGCAGAGGCAGAGTGCTTCTGCTCATTCCAGCTGGGACCTGAATGTTCATTTGCACAAGTGAAGGGTCCTCTTCCTATTTTAGATTGTGCAACTTAAAGTGCGTATTCAGTAAAATAACTTGGATAGTTGCAGTGCAGACCCACTTTGTTAATTAAACCCAAGTTGTGTTTAATTCATTTTGACAGCACACTTCTTTCCCCTGTTATATTTGTAACAGCAGGAATCCTACTCGCTGGCTAATAGTTCCACAGAAACATGCAATTACAGAAATTGCCTATCAGTCTTCATGTCTCTTGCCGTGGCCAACATAGTGAAAGCGCTGAAACTTATCTGACCAGATGTGACCTGGGTGTGTGCCATAGGGCTTTCCTGTCCCTCCAGGCAATCACAGGCAGCACAAATTTTTGTGTCAGGAAGGGGACAGAAGCATAGCTACAGATGTTCTTAATGGTCTGTCAAATCCCTCAATCCTATTTAGAAATAAGCGCTGCTGTCTCTGATCCCTTGGCCTAACTCTTCGAGTAGACTTAACTAGTTACCTAACATAACAAGTGAAAAAGAGAGTAGGTGTATGGTGTGAATCCTTGGTGATGCACAGACTAGATGTGAGACAGGGCAAGAAGATAATATGTTTCCTTCCATCTATCAGCTAACTGTAAGAATAGCAACCAGAGAAAATACAGTCTGGTAGGAGAAACTGGAATCTACACTAATATATCCATTGTGACCCATTAAAGAAAGATATAAGGAATAACATCTCAACATCTGGATGTGTAAAGGAGAAGAAGAAAAGAAGTATTGCTTTCGGCAGAAAAAAGCTGATGGTTTCCTTCCATCTGCATCTATACCTTCTGTGTTTGTTCATTCACCACCGAAGCCCTGCAGTGCTCTTCGAACAAGGCTCCACAAAAATATTCACAATCCCAGAAAAATGTTTGAAAGTGCTATCTTTGTCCATTATGCACAGGAGTTTAACGTATAGCTGAAAATATAACACAAGAATTCATTCTCACCCTGTGAGACAGGAAAGGGTTGTCTTTATTTTTCAAAAAAACAATAAACAACAGCATTATTAATGCTCAGGTATAAACACACAACATCAATAACAAAGACTAAAACACAGTGCAGCTTTCCTCTGTGTGACTGCTTTCCTCTTAATACATTTACCAGTTAAAAAAGAATGAGGAATTTGAGCTAATAAAACACAGGAAATTATTCATGTAGGCTAACCACAGCCTCATAAGGCCAGTTTCTCTAGACACTAAATGGAGAGAGTTTGGATGAGCTGCCCTCTGAAGGAGACCTACTCCCTCTCTCTGTCTGTCTCTCAGCACCTGAACCTGGGTGGCCAATTGCATGTGGCTCACAAGCAGCTTGATGAATCATAGAATCATTTCGGTTGGAAAAGACCCTTGGAATCATTGAGTCCAACCATCAGCCCCACTCTACAAAGTTTTCCCCTACACCATATCCCCCAACACCACACCTAAACGACTCCTAAGCACATTTGGGGATGGTGACTGAACCACCTCCCTGGGCAGCCTATTCCAGGTCTGACCACTCTTTGAAGAATTTATTTCCTAATGTCCAGTCTAATGTACCCTGTTGCATCTTGAAGCCATTCCCTCCTGTTCTATTGCTAGTTACCTGAGAGAAGAAACCAGCATCAGCCTCTCTACAATGTCCTCTCAAGTAGTTGTAGAGAATGATGAGGTCTCCCCTCAGACTCCTCTTCCTCAAACTAAACAGTCCCAGCTCCTTCAATCACTCTTCATAAGATTTATTCTCCAAAGAAGATGCCCATGTGACAATAACATCAAAGCTGTGAAGTTGGGCAGGAGCCGAGGACAGAGGGCAATCCAGACCCTGGTGTGGGGAGGAAGCTGCAGACTCCAACACCGGCCTTTCACATCCCACAGAGAAGCACTAAGACACTTGGTCAAAGTGACCTCCTTCCTCTTAGGACCAGCCCTCGTGTTCCTCTTCTCCTTGGATCTCCTGTTTATGTGGTGTGTACTTTGTGACTCTTGATCATGCAAATATGCTATATGGCTCCTACTGGCAGGAAGTTCAATTACCCTGGAGTCTTTTAGGAATTATACTAAAAGTAGCAGGGATAGACCCTTCAGGGTGAGACATAATGCTTTAAAAGTTATTTTAGTTATTTTATGTTAGACTTTTTGTTTGAACAGAAAACAACTTTTTGAAGTATATAAGGCCCTGGCAATATGAGAATGAAGCACCCAAATACCTTTAAATCTGTGGTTTGTAGTCTGTGCTGAATTTGCATTGCCGTCTTCGGTGAAACAAGACACTTGAATGTTTGATCTAAGAACTCAGCTGACGCTTATCAGAGCTGGTCAGGTGCCTGGCTTTTTCCCAATAAAAGCATTTCCACATTTCAAAGTAATTAAACTAATTATTTTCTCTAATGAAAGACTTGAATCGACAAATATTTCACAAGTTATTGCACTGTCTTCTCTGACTTACTCACTTTTTGTGTCTCTCTGTTTGTCTTAGGGAGCAAAGAGAGCCGGGACGTCACCGCCGACGTAAAAGCGCAACCTTTTATTTTTATAGTGTACAATGACTTGCTCGGTGCCCTGGAAATTTATTTCCATGACAGCCTTCTTGAATGGCATATTTGCCATTTTCAGTTTGCTCTGCGTGTGTTTGCGTATGTGTGTGTGAGCGTGCGTGTGTGCTGGTGGGTGGGTGTGCCCGGAGAACAATTCCCATTGATGAGAAAGGTGAGGAAGAGGTATTTAGGAGACGTTGTGAAAGACTTAGAAGGAAATAGTGTGGCATAGCTGGCAGAGCAAATTAATTATTAATGTTTATTGCTTTTTGAGAAGCCCAGCTGTTCAGAGTATGTGTGTGTGTGTGTGTGTGTGTGTGTATGTGTGTGGGTATGTATGTGTATGTGCGCGTGTGTAAATATAAAGGTTAATGACTCATGCTGTGTTCAGTCAAGGAGTGAGTAAAAGCACCCAGGCATCAAGCTGCAACTAGCAGACATGCCTGAGACTATCAGCCCTATATCAACCCCAAACAGACACTGAAATTTCACTTGCTTGGGACTTGCTGGCAACCCTGATATTATCATTGCAGTTTACAGGTTCCTCTATGATGTGACAAAGAGACGTACTGCTTTTTCTTTGTTTGTTTTTTTGCAAAAGTGTCATGCGTGCTTACAGGTGAATGATAATTCTTAAGACAGCAGACTTTGTTTTGTCCCAGAAGCCATGATGTAGCTACTTTGAAATGGTAGACGCCTGGTGTTCCCAGAAATGACCTGTATTTAAGGAAACAGTTGCACAACTAGCCAACATCCAGCTTGGCATGAGAGCTCGTTTTGTCTTCATTTCTGAATAACTTATGGAAAAATTTCATGTTCATGTGGAAAAAGCCTCCCTAATCCAAATAAGTAGAGAGAGGCAAACAGTTAAAAATTAAAAAAAAAAAAAGGTGGCATTAAGACACTTAAGACACTATAGCTGAGCATGAAAAGTTCTGAGAGTTCTGATTTTTGTAATGTATTATTTATTTGCAAAAAAGAAAAGATATCATGCATGTTTCATTCTCACCCCTTCTCCAGGAGTAAGAGCTTTTGCTAAGAACACAGAAGGCCTAGGACTTCTCTTTTCTCTCCTTAAGTGGATTGCACCTGGACCTCTGGCCCCACAAGCAGCACATCTGAATGCTCTGAAATAACTTACGTGTTCTCAGTCTCTCCAGCTAAAGCTTTCCTACCTGTATGGGATCCTGAACACATGCACTGAACCTGGCATCTGAAACAATTCATAAAGACCTTTTAAAACACATTCCCTTTGTACCAATAAGTATTTGAGCAGTTTCTCTGCAGTGAGATGGAAGGGTTCAAATATTTTCAGGTGGAGGAGGAAATTGAACCTCAGATTCCCACATCTTGGATGTCTGAAAAAGTAATGATAGGGTGGTTTTTTCCATGCCACCTTTGTAATAAATGCCTACACCTATCCTTTCTTTTCCATTACTTCATTGTTTCTTTTAATTATCTTACTTGGAAATAAGTAAAAAGTTTCATTTGTTCTAAGGTTTTGTCTTTTTTGTTTTCACGTGATCATTTCAACAGGACAAAGGGGATGCTTTTATTTGTCCATATCACGGCATTCCCCAGCTTCTAGTCTCAAAAACTTGGTTGCACCTGTTGTATTTTCATTGCTTAGAACTGTAGCAAATCGGAGCTCATTGCTGGCCAGAGCATGTGATCCCTGACTGCACAGAAAGTACCTGAGCAAATAGAGTAATATCACACCTTCCAGAAATGGTTGCAGAGAGTGGACAGAAAGGACTCATCCTCAAAGCTCTGAGGTCCTGACTTGGAGAAAGAGCAAAAACCAGACTAAGGGAATTTCAGTAATCCTTTGGTGCTTTATATAAAAAATAATTTTTAGACTTTCAATATTATATATATATGTAATATGTACATATATGAAGATCTGTAGTAGTCAGCAAATTCCAGTTAAGTTTAGGTTTCTTTCTTCTCTGTCACTTTGCCAGGTTTAATCAGGGATTAAAGCTGAGACTTTTATTCCCCTGGCATGAAAAGTTCATGCATAAGTAATTGTGGCAAGGAGAACTGCAGATTCTGCTCTGTAGCCACAAGCACTCCTGAGCCTGGAAAACCAAGGAAAGCACAGAAAGAAGGTCTGCAGCTGAGAAAGGTCCACTAGCACTGCAGATGTAGAAACTAAGTGCACCCCAGTGGTACAGAAGTGGTCAACATCCAGAATTAGCATCCAGAATCCAGTCTCCACTTGCAACTTACTGGTTACTGTTCATGGAGGGATTAGGTTAACCTGAAAATGTTAGAAGTTAGAGGATAGTATGTTCATATCAAATTACATTACAGGTTACATCTCCAAAACTTGGCTGATTAGGCTTCTGAAGACCAGGTAGCCAAGTTTTGTGCTGCTTATACATATAATATCCAGAAGCTCATCTTCTACTGTCTTCATTTTAATACTCCTGCCTTCAAGGGTAAGATCAGCAAGGCAAGCATCAGTGAAGATTAATTCATCAGTTCCCCTCTAGAAAGACAAAATTAAATTTGTGTGTGTGTGTGTGTGTTTATGTGTGTGTTTGTAGAGATGAGCCAGCCACGACTGTTGTGACAATAAAGACTTACTTTACTGAAATCTGGGGTTGTTGAGGGCAGAGGTTTACTGAAAGCTAGAGAACAGTGCTGTGGGACAAAAACCCAACATGATATGACTTTGCACTCCTCGCCTAAACAGTTTTCTTTAAAACCTCTTGCCACATAGAAGTGTCCTAACATGCCAGAGCTGAAGAGTAGCAATGTACCAGATACCATTACAAAAGTGTTAAAAAGCTGAAAGATACAATGCCAAACATGCAACACATGTAGGTGGAACCTGCTGAACCCACACTCGTGGAGGCCTAACAGCACATGTCAGTACCCTTGGAAAGAGGGAGATGCCTTACACCTTGTAGGGTCATAAATACCAACTTCTGTCCTCATACTTTATCAAGTAAAACTTCAAAAACTTCTGGGAAAATTTCTTCAATATTCCTGAGGGTGTAGATTGAGGGTGTTCAGGGGATTGAGGAGTCTACTCAGTCCATACATAAGATGTATTTAGAATCATAGAATGGTTCAGGTTGGAAGGGACCTTAGAGATCGTTGAGTTCCATGGGCAGAGACATCTCCCACTAGATCAGGTTGCTCAAAACCCCATCCAGCCTGGCCTTAAACATGGCCTTGCCTTGAATGGGACATCCATAACTTCTCTGGGCAACCAGTTCCAGTACCTCACCACCCTTGCAGTAAAGAATTTCTTCCTGATATCTGATCTAAATCTCCCCTCTTTCAATTTAAAACCATCACCCCTTGTCCTATCACTACACTCCCTGATATAGAGTGATAAAGAGTCCCTCCCCATCTCTCCTACAGCCCCCCTTTAGATACTGGGAAGCTACTATAAAGTCTCCCCAGAGCCTTCTCTTCTCCAGGATGAACAAACCCAACTCTTTCAGCCTGTCCTCACAGGAGAGGTGCTCCAGTCCTCTGATCATCTTCATGGCTCTCCACTGGACCCATTCCAACAGGTCCATGTCCTTCCTGTATTGAGGACTCCAGAGCTCAACACAGTACTCCAGGTGGGGTCTTACCAGAGTAGAGTAGAGGTGAGAATCACCTCTCTTAACCTGCTGGCTACACTTCTTTTGGTGCAGCCCAAGATACAGTTGGCTTTCTGGGCTGCCAGCCGGCTCATGTTGAGCTTCTCATCCACCAACACCCCCAAGTTCTTCTCCTCAGGACTGTTCTCAATACAACCTGTATTTGTGCCTGAGATTGCTGTGACCCAGGTGCAGGACTTTGCACTTAGCTTGGTTGAACTTCATGAGGTACATATGGGCCCACTTCTCAAGCCTGTAAAAATCTGTGAAGTACTGCTTTGATATCTGAAGAGACACGAGCCACTTCAGGTTTTCACAGCAGTACAAATCTCTCTTCAAGTTGGTTTGTATTATGATTACGCATACTATTTACATGGTTGTTAGCAAAAGCAAATTAAAGTTATAATGGAGCCACCTTCATCAACATCTGACGTCCTCCAGACAACTGGTGGTGTGAACCATACATGCTTGTTGATCTGTAATTGCTTGACTCTCAGCGGCTGCATGCCCTCCTCCTGCCCTTTCCTCTCAGGGCAATTCCTACTTGAAAAGTATCATAT
This sequence comes from Scolopax mira, assembly GCA_004320125.1. Lineage (NCBI taxonomy): Eukaryota > Metazoa > Chordata > Aves > Charadriiformes > Scolopacidae > Scolopax > Scolopax mira. The sequence goes on from BJBW01000589.1 coordinate 43,031, forward strand.
GTCTGGGACAGACTTTTGCCTTCCCTGCTGCTGAGCCTTCTCCTGCCACCAGGGACTCACTGAATCATGTCAACCCTTCTGCCAGCTGTGCAGCAGCCTGTTTCTCCATGTAGGCCCCTCTAACCATATGGCCAAGAACTCACATGCTTTCCCTTATTTCTTATTTAGCCAGCTACAAAGCAAAAATAAGCAAAAAATCATTTGTCACTTTGTTGTCTGAAGCATGTAAAAATTGTCATGTCCATCGTAATGTTGCGCTAATAGAAAAGCAAGAAGGTACCTGGGAGCTTTGTAGAAATAATATTTAAAATCCATAAATAAAATTTAATGCAATTCTTTGACTAGGTTTTGGGTAGCAGTTCTGAAGTATATGAGAAAAGAAGGATAGAAACATGAAGGAATGCACTAAAATAGGTTTCTATACAAAACGTGATGGCAGTAAATGCTGCATCTCTCAAAAATATCGTAAGGGATGTTCATGAGATCAAAACCAGAGAAACCAGTTCTTCAGTAATTAGTAAATTAATTGAAACAGTAACCAAAACTAGAATTATAAAATGCTGTGATGAATGTAAAATAAAAGGGGCAAATAAACACTGCCTTTGCAAAGAAAATATCGATCTGTTACAGTCTCAGCACCACAACAGATTCCTAGGGATGGGACAAAAATCCAAGAATTGCATTTTGTATGAAAAATTGATATTTGGGAAATTTGGATCCTTTCAACTTCTTGTTGAAATGATGGAAGCTCCTGATAGACAGGAGATCCAAGCACACAAGAGCAGACTTCAGCTGTTGGAATAGTCTTCAACCTCGTCACTCTCCATCCTAGAGAAGCCCCCTGACTCTACAGCATCAACAGGCTTCCTCCATTGCTCTCTCTCTCACACACACACTTATTATTTTGTGACAATTTCATATGATTTTAGCATAAAGGTTGCCATTGAATATTTCTCTCGAAAGGCTGGACACATAAAATAAAAGTTGAATTCCAAATTAAAAAAAAAGTTTTGTTGAAAAATTCTAAACAATCCTTAATAGAAAAGCATAGACTCACAGAATCACAGAATTATATGAGGCTGGAAGGGACCTCTGGAGATCCTCTAGTCCAACCCCCCTCGCTAAAGTGGATCTGCCTAGAACCGGTTACACAGGAACCTCTCCAGGTGGGTTTTGAATGTCTCCAGAGATGGAGACTCCACCACCTTTCTGGGCAGCCTGTTCCAGTGCTCTGCCACACTCAAAGTAAAGAAGTTCCTCCTCATGTTTAGATGGAACTTCTTATGTTCAAGTTTATGCCTGTGTCCTGTCACTGGGCACTACTGAAAAAAGACTGACCCCATCCTCTTGACACCCACCCTTTAAGTATTTATAAACATTGATCAGATCATCCTTCTCTTCTCTAGCCTAAAAAGACCCAAGTTCCTCAGCCTTTCCTCTTAAGAAAGATGTTCCAGGCCCCCAATCAACTTTGTAGCCCTACAGTCCTGAAGTGTTTTCATTAGTCTGTTACAAAAATTTTATTATTGTAGCTATGACAAATAATGTTATCTATTTCGGATTAAACAGAGCTTATAGGGATTGCTGGAATCAAAATTGACTGTAAGCATGCAGCAAAAACATTTTTTCACCATCTGAACTGTAATGAAAATCTCTACTTGTAACATCAGTAATAGAAATCAAACGATACTAGGATAGACAAGAAGATGAAGAAGAATATGGTTATGTAAACTGAGAGTATGCCAAATGACGGCAGTCACATCTAAGAACAACAAAGCAAAACAAAACAAAGGCTGAGTTGAAGTTTCATGGCAATGGGCTAAAATGATGAGGATTATGTAGAAACCTCAGCATCATGAGAGCGTGAGATAGTTCATGCTAGAAAGGAGACAAGTCAGAGAGACTGAAAGACTGAGATAAAATAGTGGAAATTCAAATAGAGAGAGGGAATGTAAATAGGGAGTTTCCTTTTATGGAGAAATGAAAGGTCTTATGAGAGAAAGGGGATGGCCTGTGAAATTGGGAAACATGGTTCAAATGAAATGCTCTTTATGCAACATGTAATTACCTATTAGGACCAACTTTAGAAGATTATTGAGGCAAAGGACTTAGCAGGATTTGAAAAATAATTAGACTTTTATACAGATAATAAGAACATTCATAGTTAATTGGACAGGATAAGAAATGTACAGGATATACCTATGGTGTGTTACGGTGTAAGAGAGCTACCAGTTAGTGGAGGTTATATAGATATTTCACCCATGGCTACATTTTTGTGCACTTGCTCATTCTGTGTTTCCTTTCGCCTTCTTTGAGAAACGTTTGCTGTCAGACATAGGATGACAAACCAGTCTGTGGATCAATGCTGTGTGCTCGAATGGTAATTCCTGTTCCACAGAGACAGTAGGGTTAGAGAATTGTATTTGATTCTATGTCCTGGAACTGTATCTGAAGAGATGAAAACCTGTCCAAACCAATATTTTTCTCTGCCCAGGTACATCTCTTCTGTAGATGTGATCTTGGGAGATTTTGCTCTCTGATGAGTGTGGACAAAAATAGCTGACACCTTCCAAAAAAACACCTCTGGTTGAATCAGGATGGGCTATTTTGTCTAAGAATGTTTTTCAAAGGTGATGACTGGAGACGGAGCCAGATGAGCTCTAGGACAGGGCCCAGCTGTGACTGATGGATGTACTATCTGGCAGCAGAGGTGACAACAGCTCAGAGGATACCAGCAGTTTACCAACTGTCTTTGGGATCTCAGCCTGCATCAACTGTACCTAAGAAGGAACATCACAGTACTCCTGGGGTCTTGGTACCCTGGTGTCTCTTCCAGACTAAAAACCTCGGTGTCTTGTTTGCGAAAGCAGAGAAGAAGAAAACTGATATTTTTCTGCATCTCACTTCACAGCAGAGCTGGGGTCTGGCTGTAGCACTTACCTGGAACAAAAGCTTGAGGAGAAATTGCTGATCTGATAACTAAGACATAGTCTTAGAGATAAACCTGATAATTAAAATCATTAAATTGAAATTTTTAAAAATGCAAAATTACTATCCTTGCTAAACCTGCTTATATCCAACATTGTCAAATGGATCACAATAAATATATAAGAAGACCCTATGCCTTTTATGGGTCATTTCATGTATCTTATTGAAGTATGGGATATGATTAGATATGGTTCTCTACTGTCTGTTTTACCAGCAGCCAGGCCTCCCGTGTTTTTAGGATTGTTCTTAGAATATATATGGGATATGAAAAATTCAGTCTGTACCTTCTGAGAAGCTCTGTTTGCTCAATATTTCATATTTTTTCTGTGGTCAGGCCTAGAGGCAGGAGTAGAGAGCACTGTCTTCTGGAATCCTCTGAAGAAGAGATTTTCTATTCTGAAGTTCTTATGTTAACTTTTTAATAAAATCTTTTCTCTTAAAAATTACATTGTGAAAATAATATTGACAACATATGTGTGGCCTTAAAATCACTTAAATTCTACCAATAACTTTAAAAGGTGAATTTTATGGCATATATATATTAAACAAATAAACTCTATTGATCCCAATTGTCAATGTAATGCCATTCTTACTTGTAATAATTGGATACAATATTATAAATAACCTATACAGCTTAAAATGTGTCAATAAACAGACAAGATACACATAGTTAAACCATACTAACATGATATGACTTAGTTAAAATGTTTTTTCATATTGAGAAATCTGACTGATACCTGCATGGCTTATGAAACTTGTCATACACATCATACCATAGATGTTTCTGTGTAGATTAAGGCTTAAAAACTAAAGAAAAATATTATATCTTTAAATGATTGAAAAATAACTCTGCTGTTTCTCTGTACATTCTACAATAATAACCAGGCTAATTCTGAAATTAGTCCTCAAACAATTCAAGGAAGTTCAGAATCATCATTTCAGCCTTTGTACTAAAAACTTTCCAAAAGTTGTCCTGTCACTCAACTGTACTCTTTCAAGTTTCTTTTCTGAGTTAAATAATTTTTTTTAAATCTCCTTGAAAATGCTTTTGAAATAAAGGAATAAAGTGTATATTGTCGTTACCACTGCCAGTAAGTCTCAAGCCATTTGCTTGCTCCTATTGCTCAAGTTACAATAAACTTAAAGAAATCTCATAATCTGTGAGAATTCTGACTGGTCTCACTGCATAAGATACTACTTATCATCAGGAAAAGAATCAGAGTTTTTCATGATTTTTCATCATGCAAGGTTTTCATTATTTTCTAGTTGTTGTTGTTTAGTTTTTTTGTTTGTTTTAGCTGTTTTAAATGCTATTTTAACCTTTATTTTTAAACATACTTTTTCAATTTTAACATCTTTGTTTAAATATTCCATTGTTATATATCTTCTCTTTACTCTTCATTGCCCAAATGGAGACTGATGATCTTCCACTGACCTGGGAAACCTAAAAGGAGTGGAAAAGATCTGTAGAGGAGGGAGAAGGCAGCAGGAATTCCCTACAAGTCCACCTGAGTGCCTTTCCCAATGAAAACTTGGGCCTTCCTCAGAAATGAAGGTTAATGGGCTGATCAGGTAAAGTAAAACTTGCTGCCTTAAAGTGCACATGGAAACTTCCAAGGTTTTCCTTCTGCACTCCCAGCCACGTGCATATGCTGTGTTATTTTTTAATTCTCAGGCTGTTACACAGTTTGCAATGCCTGATGTCTTCACTTTTTTTCAACAACATTTTATGTGGCTCAGCTCTTCTGGTAATTCTGGTGAAGGTGATGGTGGTAAACATGAGGGTGCTCATGAAAGCACAGTGAGAGGTAATTCAGGATATACTATTTTCTAGTAGGTTGAAGGGAGGTAGGTCTCTCCTTATATGACTGTTTTCTATTACTGTACATATTGTGTAAACATAAACTCTTTCATGTCTGGTTACTTTGTTCATCATGTGGCTGTTCGTATACTTACACAATTTCTTAATTAAAAATTGTGAAATCTTTACAGTTTCACCTCCCTGGTCCTGTCTCAAAATTAACCTGATGAAAGAAAGTGCTGCCATGCCAGCTGTGTGTCATACAAGATCTTGAATGACCGAGGTGGCTCTGTTGCACACTCCCTGCAAACTTGCTAAAGCAAAACAGGTTGAACAAATGCATCCTCATTTGCCTGTGACATTTTCCCGTTTGCCATGGAAACTCTGTTTTGCTTGTTGGTTCCAGCAACCCGTGCTGATACTTGTAACTCACAGGAGAGTTTTTTTTCAAAGAAGTAGATAATTGTAGGTCAAGTATTTATTCAATACAGTCTTTAAATTTCTAACACTAAAAAAAAATAAAAATCAAAACATTTCAGAGTTCTGTTCTCCTGTAATGCTAAAGAGAAGGCAGATTCCATTTTCAGGAATTCAGACGTGTTCTTTGGATTAGTACATTCCCCCAGAAAAACATTATTTACCAAAAAAAGCACTGCTTGAAAGCAATACACACTACTGGATTTCTCTTTGCCTTCTGGCATTGCACTCACTTTCTGACTGTCTCACACCCAGCTGCAAAATAAATCAGTACTACCAGATGCAGCAAGCCCCTGGGAAACCTATCAGTTCACATAGCTTTGGTTTTGCTCTTGCTTTGTTGGGCATTATCTTAGTCCTACAGCTGCCACTGACCAAAGGAATGTGTAATTGCTGCTTCAGTACACATTGAATGAAGGTACACATTACCTTTGAGCACACCTGTACCTGACGGTAGCTTTTACTCTCTTTCTGCTGGACTTAAGTCTGTTTGACCCCAGTGCACAAGGTGCTGTACATTAGTCTACACAACAGGAGCTCTCCTGAATGTTGGACCATCAGATCTGGAAGATCCTTGATATGTAGAAGCTGTGTGAAGAGGGAGGCTTTGATGTGAGGTTGTAGCCTGGGAGAATTAGACTTTTTCAACATATATTTGAGATCCTTTTTGTGTCTAGTACAATCGTCTGGCTGATCATAGAAGAGGCTGACCAGCTTGTTTGGGTAGAAGATAAACCATGCATAAATTCATGGGATAGGGCCTTTGTGGTGGGGAAGGTGGGAACAAAATGCTGGAGTCAGATTTTGTGAGCCTGTATGATAGATTTTTGCTTTGATAAGTCACCAGACATACTAAATAAGTTAACATTTGCTCTATGCCATAGGTTCATTGGTGCTCTGAACTGCAAAGAAAAGTCACCCTCAAAGATGCCAGGTATATAATGAAGTTTAAATACAAACACAAAAAGAACCACACTTGTCTTCCTCGTGGGAGAAACGTTTACAGAAGAGATGAGGCACACCCCTAGACACCCCATCTCTTCTCCCATGCTCTTCTGTGGGGATGATTTGTGTAAACTGGATCTTTCACTGGGATTGTTGAGCCTGGAGAAGAGAAGGCTCCAGGGAGACCTTATAACAGCCTATCAATATCTGAAGGCAGCCTATAGGAGAACTGGAGAGGGCCTCTTTGTCAGGAAGCGTAGTAAAAGGACAAGCAGCAACCATTTTAAATTAGAAGAGAGGAGATTTAGATTAGACACCAGAAAGAAATTATTTAATGTGAGGGTGGTGAGACACTGGAACAGGTTGCCCAGGGAAATCGTGGGTGCCCCATCCCTGGAGATGTTCAAGGCCAGGCTGGATGGGGCTTTGAGCAACCTGCTCTAGTGGGAGGTGTCCCTGCCCATGGCAGGGGGGTTGGATCTTTAAGGTCCCTTCCAACCCAAACCATTCCATGATTCTATGTTTTTCTGTTTACTGGGTTTAGTGGATCCAACTTGTAACTTGATGATCTCTAAGTCCCTTCCAACACAAAGCATTCTATGATTCTATGATTCTGTGGTTCTATGATTCATTCTCACCTATGGCAGAAATAATTTCCCACACCTATCTCATTGTGATGTAACATTGACTGAAGACAATACAAAAGTTTTGATTTCAAGCCTGAAGAAGGCATGCCTATGCAAAAGATTGGTTTTTACTGGTTGGTTTAATAAAAGATATTATATGTTCCTAAAAGTTTGCCTAACATATCTTTTGCCTATTCCTTCCATAGCAATACAGCTAAAGCTGTCTTTGGCTTACAGAGACACGGGAGTAAGGACCTAACCTATGCCCAATTACAAGGGCTTCTCTTGGACTTGAGCAGCTGAACGTCCCTGAGCACAGCTATGGTCTGAATGAGATATTAAATGCAAGACATTTAGTCTTGTGCAAATTAACAAATGAAAATGCTAGAGAAGCTCCTCAGCTGTTTCGACTGCAAAATGAGTTCCTTGAAAGATTGTTCTGCCTATCAGTTCTTGTTCTAAGTACTGTGAAATGCAGAGTTATATTCTCTGTGCATTTTGTATGTTAACAGGAGCTCTGTTCCTAGTTTACCACACTAAAAGTAGACTGAGAAGTATCATTTCTGTTTTTATCGACTAGGTTAACTATTACCAATCATATTTTCATGGCTGAGCTTTCTTAAAAATATACATTTATGTTCCGTGCAACTATTGTTTCAGGAAAATATCAGCAAGATGTATTAATTGTGTGCATTCCTCTGACACCCCTAGGGTTCCAGTTTGTTAGGTACCACTGGGCTGCGCACAGTGTAGGTTCCGCAAGAGAAGCCTTCCCTTTAAAGATTGTCCTCACAGGTCCTCATAGATTTCAACCCCACGAGACTGACCACTAGTCCTCTGCAGCAATGCCACAGTAGGAATGTTTGGCAATCCTCACCACTCTCCTCCCAGCAAATTTGCTTGTGCTAACATTTTTTACCCTGTTTCAGCTTTAACCGGGCTAATTTTGATGGATGTAGGTCAGGGGCTGGCTATTTAAGTAGCTTAGCAAGTAGCTCTATTGGACAGTGATCTCTAGCAGTTTGGCAGTAATAGCCCTTAAAGGTGGGTCCTTTACCTCTTCCCCCTGCAGCTAGTGGAGAGGGAATGGTGACCTAATCCGTGAAGGTTTTCCTTGTCTTTTCCTTTTTTTGTTCATTGTTTTTGCCTCTGAATCTTCTTTAGCACAAGAACAACTGGTAGTCTAGTCACAACACATGCTAGGGAACAGACGTGAATTTGTACAGGAAGTAATATGAAAGGAAATACTCAATCTTAGAATATGGAGGTTTTATTTTTCCAGGCATTAGTGAGATTATCCAGCTACAGAGCAGGACTGTTTACATGCTTCCCTTGAAATTCTTTTCTATAGCTTATTGAGCTTCTGATTCATTCTTTCTGTGCAAAACAGAGTGATTACAGACTTTAAAAGTCTGTATCTTTATTACTGTGGCTATATTCTTTTCCTTCTTTTCTGTTACTCAGCCAAATGGGGAAAAAAAAATATTTCTTTAATTTATCTTTTAGTCCAGAACTCATTATGGACAAATATTAACCACTATTTCCTAAATTTTAACACAGAGCTTTATCTTTTGATGTGTGAAAATGTATGTCTTGACAACAGTGTCTTTTTTTTTCTGTAGCTGCTCTCACTGACATCCTGCTGCCTGGAGACCAGAGGGACCCAGATTTCTTCCTGCCTGCCTAGCACAAGGGCAGACCTACATAGAAACCAGCAGACGCTTCCACGGGAGAAGGTGTCATCTCAGGTGTAACGGGAAGAGCAAAGTGCCTGCTTCCCACCTCTGTGCTCCATCAGCAGGGAAGAATAAGGGGAGAGTGAAGGAGGCGAGTGGGCAGCTGGTGGCATGTGATAGTACCATTGGCCTTCTGCACTGGGAATTGACCGGTAAGTCAGCACAGGCTGTCAGGCTTACTGGTGGCACTGGTTAGCAAATGCAGAATATATTCTCTGTGCAGGTTTTCTGCATCTGAACAGAGGTTGCAGGCAGGTGAAAGGGAGCCGCTTTGCAGCAGTCTGACAACCACTTGAGCTAGAAATGCATTCCTGTGCACCTCAACTTTGGGTTGTACCAGAGGAGACCTCAGCAGGACAGAGCCTCACATCACCTGTTCTATTTGCTTCTCTTCTCTGGCCATTCCTCCTTTCCTCCTCTTCTCCCCAGCTCTCATAGCATTCCTGTTTCTCCTTGTGCTGGGTGGGTGTTGAGACATCTTATAGTCGATCTTGGCAGTATCTTTGTCACTGAGCTTGCCTAGGAGTCCCTACATCTCTCATTATATAGTGAAAAGTTTCAATGTCTTATATTAATTCTGAACTGTGTAACGATACTAAATACTTCACATTAACTTAGTACCTTCATCAGGTGTTCTTCAAGCATTTTCAGTGAAGATGGCAGAATTCCTACCATTTCTCCTCTTCCTAATATACAGGACTGTAAACTGAGTCATAAACATGCAAATTGTCCATGCCATGAAGCAATTTGTTCAAGATCACTCTGGGGTCCAGGACACGGATCACATGTCAAATTGAAGTTGCAATGATAATAGTGTTGCAAAATGGCATTATCATCTCTCTTCATTCAACACAGTCTAATGATAAGTATGCAAATGTTTGATTTGCACACCAGTGGCAGGGTCCTTAGGCAGCCAGGCCAGGAGACAAGTCACCTTTCTGAAGTGGGAAGAGTCTGCTCACACTCACATCTGCCAGCACAAACTTGTCTTAACCTCCTCAATATCATTGAAGCATGATGCCACTGAAGCTTTGTGCCAATAAATATCCCCAGGATAAGGCTGCTTACAAGCCTCTGCCATTCATGAAATTCTCTAAATATTTGCTGTCATGTGCAATATTTCAAAGGCATAACAGTAAGAAAATGTGTGCTATTTTACAAGGGTGACCTAAAAACGTTTCTTTTGCCCTGTGCTTGAGATGAAAAGGAACCAGGCAATTAAATAAGGAAGTCTGGGGCCCGTTTTATGGCATCGTATGTGACCACAAAAAGGAAAAGTGGTAATTGCCATTGGCGTGTGATATCCTTTAGCAACCTGACTCAGAGAATATCTCTGCATCCTAGAATGCCGGCATTTTATAAAGCCTGCAGGCACCTCAGTCTTCAATAAGAGAGCTCACCCTGTTAAAGCATTTAAAATTAATTTTAATCCAGGGAATTCAACTCCTGTCTTCAAACCTTTACAAACAAGTTTAAAGCTGCCGTGTACCATAAATTCATGGTGGTCTACGGTGGTTTTTGAATAAGCTGAACAAAGCATAACAATGACATGGGGGATTCAGCAAGGCCCAGTTGGAGCGTACAGATAATACGCTTAGAGAAGAGCTCTTTCTACCTTTTGTAATAGCTGCTGTATGTATAACGTCTACAGAGAAATGTCACTGCGATAACAACTATCCCTTAAGTCAGGCGTGTTATAATGGAAAAACAGTGCCGCTCCTCTTTTTTCTTTATAGTCCTTTAATAAAACAGCAAGGTAGGTAGCCCATCCCATAGCCAGCGCATTGTAATGTAGGTGCAGTTTGCCATATACAAGAATGCTGATTTTTTTCCTATTCTGCAGCAAAATATGGGGAAATGTGCAGCTGCTTGACTTCACATGTTCCTTCTTATTGAACTATGCAAACAAATGTTGCACATTCATGGCTTTGAGAGGAAATAACACGGAATTTGAGTTCTTGTCCATTTAACTTCACAGTCACAAGGCATTGTACTGACAATGGCTAATGCAGCCACTACCTAACTTACCAGGCACCGTCTTCCAGGCTGTTTCAATTTCATTCCTGTTTGGGATCTAACTTCTCATTTAGTAAGGTACCTTTGATCTCCACTCCTCTTTTGACAAAGGCTCTGACGTTCACTACTTGCTTCAAGCAAGTCACGGGGCACCACTGAGAAGAGCCTGACCCCATCCTATTGACACTCACCCTTTAGAAATCAATGCTTATAAATATCTAAAGGTCGAGTGTCAAGAGGATGGGGACAGGTTCTTCTCAGTAGTGCCCAGAGACAGGACAAGGGGCAATGGACTCGGGCTGGAATACAGGAAATTCTGTGGAAAAACTTCTTTGAGTGTGACTGGAGCACTGGAACAGACTGCTCAGAGGGACTGAGAAGTCTCCATCTCTGGAGATATTCAAAACCTGCTGTATTCATTCCTGTCCAACCTGCTCTAGGTGAACCTGCTTTGGCAGGGGAGTTGGACTAGATCATCTCTGAAGGTCCCTTCCAACACCTACGATTCTGTGATTCTGCAGCTTTGTGATTCTGTGTGACTCTGCTCTTTTGCTGCTGCTGTTGCATCATTTAAGCACACCATTATTGGTGCTGAGGCTCTTCCCTGGAGGTGGCACGCTGAGACTTCTGCTTATTGAGCTGGCCCCTGTGACCCTGCTGTGTTGCTCCGCTCTTTGGCACACTGTTGCAACCCCAAAGGCAGAGACTCCCCTGCACTGGCAGGTCTCTGGCTGAAGCATCAACTGCACGTGGGATGCTGTTTGCCATCTTGACAGGTTTGCTGGTCTAGCTCCCCGCAAAGTTACACTCTAGCTCCCAAAAGTTAAATGATCCAAGCTAATACTCCCTCCACCCCACCAACCTTGCACTAGGTTGGTGGTTGTTTTTAAATGGGAACACTTCCTCGATCCCAGAGAGAAGCAGCTGAGATGAAAGAAGATGGACATCTCTTAAACCTGCTTCCCTGGAGAAATCTTAAGTGAACCCTTATGCTCATTTATTTTCTGTTGGTATTTACACACTGACTCCAGTCATAATTAAACTGCAAGCTCCTTAGGGCAGAGACTAGCCTTTTGTTCTGTGTTAATTAGCAGTTTATGCAACAAGGCCTTTATGACCCGACTTCAGAGAGATACAAAAATCAATGTGTTATATTTTTCAGGTTTGGGGGAGGTTCTGGCAGTCTTCACACAGCGAAGATTAACAGCTGGTTTAGAATCATAACACATGCATGGTAGTCAAATGCTGGTCCTAAAATGATAAACAGTTACAATTCAGTTGATGTTAAGACTTGAATGATCATATTAAGGATTTTTAGTTAGTAGCTTGCTATAGTCACTCCTATTTCTCCAGGCTTTATTTCAGGCTGTCTGCACAGCCAGTGAAGGGACAATGAATTGATTTACTCCCAGTTCATATTTTCAGTGTTTTCTGGAGTGGTTAGGGTTGGAAACATATTTATTTTTCTAAGTTAAAGCTTGGATTCCTGGGGGATTCCAATGGGCTGCTAACTTCGTAATGGCTGCCAGAAGCAGCTACTGACCAAGTGCGTTTGCTCTCCTGGCTCCAGTCTCCAGGTCAATTAGAAAACAGTAAATATTTTCCACAGATTTTTACAAAAGTGTTACAAAAAAATTTCTCTGAGGGAAAAAAAATCAGGTATATTTCAAAAATTCTGTGTGATACTAAAATTGCTTGACTCTAAACACCGGAAATGTTTAATTTGCTTAACTGGTTTTAAGAAAAAGTGAAAGAAGGAAATATGCTATGTGAAAATTTTCTTTTCAAAGTCAGTTTTTCATTAAAACTTTTAATCTGCATTTGTGACAAATAGAAACCACATGGGGATTTAAGTTATTGTTTGGATAATGTGTCAGAGAAAGAAATTTAGAGCTTTTTCCAAGCATCAGAGAAACTTTAGGAGTCACCAGTCTCATTAATCACCATGGATTTTTAAGTATGTAATTCTAACCATGCTAAACAATTAAATCAACATTAAGGCCAAAGCTTGCCTCTGAATATGCATACTCATTATCCATTTAAGTTAATGTGAGGACAAAATTTAGCTCTCAAGCCTTTCAACTGATAACGTCCTAAAATAGCTTTAGAGGCAAAAATTTCCTGGCAAGGCTAGAGTTTTGTAAATCTAAAAGCATGCAATCATATTTCAATGTAAAATGGCATATAAATATCAAGCTACATCTTGAATTGTAGCCAAATGCAAGACTATATCAAGCATGGCTCAGAAGTGCTGTATACAAAATCAATGCTTTGTCAAGTTTCTGTATCAATACGTAACACAGAAATTTGCACATACTTACATATCATTGTATGGAATGTTTTGTCCTTTTTGCCTCAGTTATAAGCTGTTTTGTTCAAAGGAATATAACATTTAATTTTTCAAGTCAGAGCAGGAGAGCATTACTCTCCAATAAGTGGAGAGTAATTCAAGGAGAGTTTTGTATCAAAGGCCAGGTTCTGATAAACTTACTGCCACTGAGTAGTGCTATATCCCTCCAGCACCCACACGCAGCTCAGTCAGTGGCTTCCTCTAAGAGTCAAATAAAGTACTTCTGAGTTTAAGTAGCACAAAAGTTTTGATAAAAGCCTTCTGAACCATCCACTCATTTGGGTAAATCTCAAAAGTCAGTGTGAAATTTTAACATGTCAGAAAGCAATAATACCATCAATCTTTTTCAGAACGTAAGTTCCTATTTGGCTATTACACTCATCCTACATAGGTCCATCCTTATTTAACATTGTATACATTATAACTTTTCATTTCCTCTCCTAAATCTGATGTCTAGCATTATGCATTGCTGGAGTTCTATCCCAGAGGAAAGTGCAATTCAGCAGTGGAGGAAGTGTTTTCTGTATAGATGGGATTTGAAGAAAAGTGGTTAGTGTCTGATGCAATGAAGAAACAAGAAGCCCTGTTGGGATGCAGCACTGAGGAAGAGTTGTCATAGTGATAAATCAAAGCCATCTCTGCAGCAACATTGTAGACAGTTGTTAGTGGCTCTTGTTTAGACCAGAGAAGAGGACTTTGAGGCAGTCAGGGTAATAAGAGCTCAGACTAGTGCTTTAGTGTAATGAATGGAAAACAACAGAAGACACAAGAACAGCCAGGAATGAGCTCTGAGACTAAAGAGAGTGGTAGAGTACTTACAGATAAGTAAGGTTTCTTAACACAGGTTATCTGTATATATGTTCACATTGTATGTAAGATCAATGAAAATAATTTTTTCTTTCTATATCACTAATAACCATAATGTCTGCAGTTCAGCAGTTAAGAGTCCTGGAAAGAGAAGGAGACAAAGACAAGAAACGTCAGTGGGACCTTTCTGAGCTATATCTGAATAGGAAAAGAAGGCATAACCGAGGAGACCTAAAGAGATTACTTCAACTCTGATGCCAAATCAGCTCCTTCAACTCAAGCCCACCCATCAGTTGGGTGCTGAACTGCCTCAGTTTGCTGCCTAAACTCAGGTAAATCAAACCTAGAGACAGCTACCTCAGCAATGTGTCCAGGGTAGTTTCACAAATGGATCTGCTATCTGTACAGAATCAGAGGACAGAGGACGGGGCAGGCCACTGGAGATATTTTCTCCCAACTTACACACTCAAAGTGAGGTCAGGGCTTTGCTTAGTTAAAAGTGGGTATCTCCATGGACGGATTGTCCACAACCTCCCTGGCCTTCTGAAAAGAAAAAAAAATATTTTTCCTGTATCAAGTTGGGAATTGCTGGTGTTACAGTTTGTGCCCATCACCTTACCTCCTTCCACCTTGCCTCTCTGGGAAGAGTCTGGCTGCATCTTCTTTATACCCTTCCATGAAGTAGCTGCAGACAGCAGCTGCAGCTACAGCAAAGGATCCCCTTTGCCTTCTCATATGGATGAGAAAACCCAGTTCTTGAAAACAGCAAGGCAGCGGGCTTAGCCAAATCACATGAGCTGCCCCCAGCTGTGCCATCCCCATTCCTAAATCAGAGCCCATGATGCTGCTGGTGGGGAAATAGCATCTTGTGTCTGTCACTCTGGTCACCGAAACAGGACTTCCTGTGAGCTCTCTTTGTAAACTAATAGTTTCTTAGAAGAAAAAGGCACTTGTATCTATGATCAAGTTCTCATTCTAGAGACAACAGTTGTCAAGACTCTTATTACAGAAAAACTGCTAGCCTTTCCATCAAACAGCAGAAAAAGAAAACATTCATTCCCATAATTCCTTCTGTTTGATTCCTAGAAACAGTAGAATGGAAAAACTGTCTTTTAGTGAAAAGTAAATTAAAGCAGAATTTCATTTGTAAATGTCTTAGCTTTTTCTCCTGGTACCTTTTAAGTTTTCAGAGGAGGGTTTTTTTTTGCATTCCCACTTTTGTAAGATAATATACAGTAACACACTGAGAACCCTAAAATACATAAAACCATATTGGTTTTTTCCCTATTTTTTTCTCACAGATAAACTGGCTCTTCTTGAGGAAGCAATATCTTCTTGATAAAAGTTCCATCAAACACACTGGTCACAGTTGCATTATATCTCCCCACTCAAGCATCTATTCTAGTATTCAATATTCAGAACACCATAACTTTCTTAAGCAAATTGAATTAATTTTATGGAACAAATGAGAGTTCTGAATATTGATTGGTAAGTCAGTTACATTGGAAATTTGTCTGCAAACTGACCTCATTTTAAATATCAAGGCATGGAGTCTTTGGTTCCTTTATCACCAGTGCTTATTTAAGAATGGCTCAACTTAGTCTGTTCTACTGAGACTTTGTTGTCTTACCCAGTGAAAGTGAGAAAAAAACCCACATGTTTACTGAATCTGAATGCTCATGCAAACAGTACATAGATGAGAACTGATACCATTTAATAGTGTATATATATGCATAGAATATATACAGAAGGCATTTAGAAAGGGTTAGGGTAAAACTGCGTTTCAGTAGAGTGCAAGTTAAAAAAATTCAACGTAATATATTTTTTTTTCTTATATAACATTCAGCTTTACTATTTTTATTGCGATACTTATTTTTTTAAAAAAAGACTTTTTAGAAAGTCTAATAACTAAAGAATCCATAGAGTCCCTGCATTCCGGTCCCAGTCCAATTCATGTATCCTTCCGCTTATGACTTGGGACACTTATAGGTTTGTCTCTGTTACACAGACATGCTATTGCACAGCTACAGATTTTCTTTACTGTTTAAAAAACAGGCAAAGGCTTCTGAGAAAGACACTTTCTGGTGGCATGCTCAGTTATGTCACTGTTTTCTCTGTTCTCTCAGAATCCAGCTTGACCAATCAGTTGTCTCTGAATGCAAAGCTGGTTTAAGAGCTACCTTCCCCACCTCTGGCTGCTCATTCCTGTCACTGAGCAGCAGGTTCATCAGGTTACTGCCCCTTCAGAGGACTTAAGTAAGAAGCACAGCACTGAAATTACCCAAGGCTTGGTTGGTGGTTTTATTTAAAAAAAAAAAAAAAAAAAAACAAAACTTGCAAAAAGTATTGATGGATTTTTGTTAGTTCCTTGTTTGGTTTTGTTTTACTTTTAACCCAGTATGGTAGCTGGCACAGCTACACAGAATTAAACCAGCACAACTGAGGAGGAAATCATCAGTTATAGCTATGGGGCAGGAATAAGCAGCAAATGCAGGAACCTCTTAAATCAGCTGCCACCTGGAAAAAAGTTTCTGTAACTACATCATTGTGTGATGTGCTGGAGGAGTAGAAAAGTATTTTTATGAATATAACTGCAGTGATTCATGTGTTTGGTGTTCTGGAATGTGTTGAGCATATGGTATTTAAGGCTTTATGTAAGTGACCTTGCAAGTTTGCGTTTTTAAATCTATTATGGAACAACTAATGAATAGGTTCTGATTTCTCCTTCCTACTGGTGTAAACCTAGAGTTTCTGGTAAATATACTGTTTGGGGCAGACCCCGCAACCATTCCTGTAGGACAAACATTTCTTCCATCCCAGTGGAATGAGGAGTTGTCCACAACAACATCTCTTGGGAGATTTTTTGCTCCTGGTATGTGCTACCTTGGGTTTTTCCTGTGGGAAGAAATGACGTGAGTCATGATAGCAATACAGAGAGATACTGTATACAAAAGCCTTAGCACTTTTCAGGGGCACAAATAAGCTAGACATCGTCTTACTGTTCTTGTTCCTTGACAGACATATGAGGCTATGACTATACTACTGAGTGGCACACTCCAGGGAGCATTACTGGGCCCAGAAAGTCCCTCATCCCTGGTGCTGTGCTGGTGGACATTTCCACTGTGGGATTTTGTTTTTTTCCATCCTGTGGATGCTGCATCGAAGAGAAGAATTTTTTCAAGACTTCTCAGTTAGTTTGTTGACTACCTCAGTAGAAAATGGTACCTTCACACTAGGGCCACCTGAATCTTTCTTCTGAGTTTTATAGTTTAGTAGCAAAAGCCCAGCATGTCACGGTGTGAAGCATTTTTAATGAAGACCATCAACATATTGTAGGCAAATGCATTCCCTCTGTACTGCACTGAAATTCCTACGCTAGGCATTTAGTGATTGCATACTGTTTATCTGGCTTATAAGTAGTGCCCTAAAAGTGTGATAACTGCTTTATTATTTTTTTTGCTTTGAATAGTTAATTCTAAATATTAGATCAAATAATGTTGAAGCCTTTCAAGTGAAAGGCCTCAATTAGTACTTTTTGGAGTTCTGGACTGCCTTTGGTGACACATATGGTCTGCAGGGCCTCAGATGCAGAAATCGATCGGAATAGCTCTTCCAAAATAATTATTCCTCTGAGCCATTCTGCAGGCACTAATCCAAAATGTAAATGAGCATGTTCCAGAATAATTACTCTACTTACAAAGCAGGGTAAATATCCTAAAATGAAATAATTTCTATTCCAAATTAGACTCTCTTTATGGAGGAATCATTCTAGAATATAGGAATAGCAAGAAAATACACAGACTGTGTTAAGATTTTGATTACTCATATAATCCTGATGTCAGTAATTTTACTAAAAATTCCTATATTTCTATGTTCCTAAAGTCACTTAGAGCATGTGTGCTTGTTTCAAGTGCATCCACAAAGCTTGATGATTATGTCAGATGTATTTGTACCAAGTAAAAAATAAATCAAGTTTGAGTTTCTAGGTTTGCATATTTACTACGGAGATAAGGATTTTTATTTTTTTTTGTAGTTTGAGTACAGCACATCCTATGTAATGAACTAGTCTTCTTGCTTGAAAGATAAATCGACTATGGCTCCATTTAGATGAGCATTTATTTTGGTGGCAGAGCAAGTTCACATGTTGTATCTCCCCATCCATATGCTCTCCCATTGTACAGCTGCACAGTGAAGCAGGCTGAGAAACTGATAACCCAGAAAAACACCCAGAAAATGTATCTCTTTTTAATCTGTATTAATTTCTCACTCCACTCGGGGGCCCTTATTTGGCACCATGTACTGTTGTACCGCACAGAGCGTATAAAGGCAAATGAATGGCAGGCTGTCAATAACAACCCTTTTTTTCTTTTATTTCCTTGGAACTTTCCATCACTTTATCTAAATGTAGAAAACTTTCTGCTATTAAAAGCTGTAACGGATGATTTTTAAAGCAAAAGTGAGTGTGTGTTGTCAATCAGGATCATATACCTTCATCAGCTTCGGTAGCTATATTAATTAGCGTTGTGTTTAATACTACGTTAGCTTTTCTTTTTTCTTATAAGATACTATGCTGAGTTGTCAGCATTTTAGATTCTTTTCTTTTCCCAATGGCCTCTAAGAGTTTGGTTCAGGTCTCTACAAGTACAAGTACCATGGCCTGCTTGAAATTATAACACCACAGTTCTAATTATTTGCATGCAAAATTAAGATGCAAGAGAATAATTATGCCAAAAATGTTCTCTTGTCTAGACAAAACCTTTTAAGGATAGCAGGATGGGGGAAGGCTCCTGTACTTATCTCCAAGTAATACTGCAGACCTATCATGCAGAAAAGACACCAAGGCTATTGGGCTTTGATAGTGTCAGACTGACTATTCATGATAAGTTACTGACTGCATACTACATGGAGTAAGGCCAACATGTCCTGGCTGTGCTGGCTTTACTTAATATCTGACTTTTGCATGAAAAATGACCCCTTTAGTAGAATCTCCTTCAACCAGGACAAAAATTCTGAGTGTAAAAAGACAACTGGTCTAGAAATCCATAGACATATCAGGTCAGGCCCCACAGTAAATCTACTTTTAGGAGCAGTCTTTCAGATAGAACAGTCAACTGTGAAAAGAACCCTGAAATAGTGTTCTTGAAGGCATCCTGCTAATTAAGGAGTTGAAATTCAAGCTACTACAACCTTAGGAAATGTTTCGTGAATGTCGGTGCACATCTTTGTGCATGTGCCAGGTTTTTGAATGTATAGCTTTTCCATTGCCAGGGATACGAACGTGAAAATGTCTAATAAGTAAACCTTGAGCCAAGCAGAAATGAGACAGCCAAAAAAATCTGGCTAACCCAAGCCACTTTTTGATACTTCTCTCACGAAACCATCTCTAAAGCACTAAATTTTAGGACCAAGGCTTTTTACTGTTCCTAAAGTGTTAGCAGGAAGAGCACAGTAAAAAGCTGGGGCCAATAAATCGTTATGAAAAATCGTTACTGAGCAGACACAGAAGCCAAATTAAAAATAGGATTATCATCACTTTATTAAGAGTCATATTTTTTAAAATACCTGCAAGGCAGTGCTTCTCTCACTTTTGCCCTAAGACCAATCCTAGTTCCACACGCAGTTATCCCCAGGCAAGCACACAAAAACACCTACAGAGAGCTTTACTTTAATATATACACATACCCCGAACAGCAGAAATTGTACATGCCACATCTTGTGAAATGCCTTCTGTCCACAAGCTTAAGCAGCCTTCACAAGAATGCGGGTACAGGCTGTGCAGTTACTTCCGTGACTAAGTATGAGGTACCATGAACTGGGTCAAATGATGGGTGGCAGGGGTCCAGGGTGCAGGTGTCATGTGTCGGTTGAGCGTGCGTGTGGCTCGGTGATGGGGGCATCCCAGGGCATTGCAGATCACATGCTGGGAGGGCAAGAGAGAGGAGGGAAGGCTGCACTGCTGGTCTGCAAGGTCCCCCGTGGAGACACGATGATAACTGGGTAACTAACTAACTGGCTCCTTTCCAGCTGACGGATGCCAAGCACCAGCTGTAGCCTGGAGTGGGAGAGTAACCACGGCACTGCTCTGTATGTGCATCACGTTGGCTTGTCCAGGCAAGACCAGCATCCACGTACAAACACAGGCCTGAGAGTTTCTGATCTGTAAATCATACCAGAAAACTCTGTTCCTGCTCTGCCCTTATGTAGGGAGGTTTTGATAGTCTAATAGAGAGGAATCAGCTCCAGAGAGAGTAAGAGGTAGAACTTCCAGTTGCCTTCTTCATATGAGGATGAGATGTCAGTAAGTGGTAGTAGAGAAAAAGGCTGAGATTGTATTTGGGAACCAAGGATTTCCTCGACAGATGCTAGGGGTGGGTGACAGGGGTACTTTATTAGTATTACTTATTTGATGTCCATCTGAGCTGTTGTTTTTTTTTACAGTAAGAAGTGTTTCTTACTGCTGTTTCATATTTTCTGAGTCATTCATTGTCTCACTTCCTCAAAACTAGCCAACAGTAAGCATCACAGAAACTTCCTGTTCGTATGATGATTCACAAGAAGGCACTATTACAAGTTGGGCTAAGATGTAAGACAGGACTTAGGGATCAGAACCCAAAAAAGTCAAATCTATAGGACCAAACCTGCAATTTTAGATTTCCATTTGGGAACTGCCTTTATTTGATAGGGAACACCGTGCATTTCCCACTCACCCTCCGTGAAGACTTCAATTCTCACAAGTACGATTGAAATCTGGCTGCTCAGCTTCATCATGCATAATTGCCCTGGGGATCCTAATCTATTTAGCATTATTAGAGCACACCTACAACATACCCCCAGGATTGGGCTCCCTAAGCAATGTTATTATTTCCACCTCTTATAAAACTGGGTTAAGTGGGGTTCTTTAATAATTTAGCGGTCAGAGCATCACTCAGGAAATGGAAAACCCACTTCAATGCCCTTGGAGTAACATTCCCTTTCTGACCATGTCATTATTTAGCAGCTTCTCTCCTCTACCTCTCTCTCTAAGGAGAATTCAGCCTTACTGGGGAATGAGATGGAGACATCTGCATCTCAGCTGGCTAGCACTGACCTGAGAGCATGGAGTCCTTTGCTACTGTTTCTAAGATTATTTCTGTATGTTATCCAATGACTATTTTATTTAAAACACAAATCCAAAGCTGAGAGAAGGAACTAGAATATGGATACACTCTGTTGTGCCTTCCATGATAAGCCAAAGGGTAATTCTTTGGCCTGTATTACATGCTTGGTCTCTGACCCTGCTAGTTCTGTGATAGTCCCTTCTCTGTTCACTGCAAGGTGAAGGAAAGGTAGATGATGGCCTTCATGGAGACCAATAGCAACAATCTCTTTTTTTTTTAAGAAAGAAAAAACAACCAAAAACCTAAATTAATCTCATAGCTTTGTAATTTGGTTTAGGGAGCTGAGAAATGGTAGAGCATGTTCTTCCCTCCAACGCTCACAGATGTTTGGTAGGACAAAAGTCTGAACCACAGTGACTAGTGGAAAAGGCTAGGGAAGGAGTTGGACTGGAGAAACGTTTGCAGTTGACTTGCCTAGACAACACAGAAAAGTGAAATGGGAGAGACAACCTGTGTTGATGGAAAGGCTGTAGAGAAATCCAGAAATACCAGTATGATAGCAGAATTTTCCCAGAGTTAGCTGTCCCCAAGCAGGTTTGTCAGAAGAGAAATTGGGTGAAAGTTACACTCTATCAAAAGCAGAAGAAGGGTAAAAGTCCCATGACACAATCACCTCAGAAGACATTCTCCCTACTAGCATTTGGATTGAAAAAACTAAAGGACAGAAATGAGCTTGAGACTGTGACCCAAACAAGTATCATCACTGGACTAACTTTCCATTCTCTTTATGCCTTCACTGCTGTCCTGCTGAAGAAGGTGAGGCACAGGCTTCACTGGATTCCTTAAGAAAAGAAGACATCACGAGTGTTTGCACTGCTTGCACGGGGGGACATATGGTGAGGTGGAAAGATGGAGCGCAGCCACCCGGGGAGTACATTTCCGGGAGCTGTGCAGGCAGGATCACATCACTGCCAGAGCGGCACATGCCCCAGGGCAGGAGAGTTCAGGACCTTTGCCCACATTCCCTGCCACCGACCTTCTTCCCTGTCTCCAACTGTGAGGGATGAAGAGCCCTGGGTCTGCAGAGATGACCTGAAGGGGCAGCCTGAAGACGATATCAAATTGTGTTGCTCCTGCTTTCTCTCACAGCTGTCGTGGCTTGTTCCTCTGTTTGCTTCCAAGCCAACAGCAGCCTCACCTGTTGTCAGTATTTAGGCTCTCAAGCTCTTTAAGCTCTTTGCTGAAAGATGCTCCCCAAATGTCAGCTCCAGTGATGCCAGAGCCGCATCAGTGAAGGTGCAATCCCAATAATAGTATGTAGAAATTGTACTGAAGTGATAAATACTTGAATGATTAATCATTAGTCATATGATTCGCTCTGATAAACTAAGCTAGAATAACACTGCTATCTTGATTCAGGCTCTGAAAGGAAGTAAACTGGCTGCTGCAGCACCTACAGGCAAGCAGCTGTCCCACTGCCAACCCTCCCTGGGTCTCAGAAGGCTCTTTCAGTTTGGCCTGCCTTCTGACTGTCCTGGTGACACCTTGGCATAGCCATTTCCTGGGTTATCCTGAGGTAGAGCCCAAGATCTGTCATTTCTAGATTACAAGGTAACCTGTTGCCCCATGAAATCTGGAGCCCAACTTACTCTCTGTAGTGATGTGGTAGTTTTGTTCACTAACAGTCTTCCAACAACGTTACTGAAAGCTGTTTTTTTATGTACATGGTGCTATGAGTAGATACCTCCCACAAAGCCAATAGAGACTGGGGAAATACAATGACTGTGCTAATGACTGTTTAATGAAAGTGAAAGCCAAGTAATAATGGCTTTTGAGAAGCTAGGGGAAGCAGGTATAGTTGTTGCTTTCTTACATTTTAGTTTGTTAAGTCCTGCTGTCTGCTGAGATCAGTAGTAGAGAATTGAATTGTGTGGTCAGCAGGACTATGTGATCACCCCTTTTCCTCACCACCTGCAGCGACCCTAAGTCTCAAGCTTCTGTAAAAACAAGGGAGAATCCTTCAAAGCCAAGTAGTGAGCACTTCCTTAGAGGAGTTAAAATGCTGCTATTTAAATATATATGGGAGCGTGCAGGAAAATCTCTCTGTGGTAGAGACAATTATATCAGCACTGTAACAGGAAGGTAGATGGCCTTTCTTGTTTGAGTACAAGTAGTCCTTTAAGTAATAGCATGGTTGCATAACAGCACGTAAATTTAAAGCTGATCTCTGTTTGCTCTAACAAATGTAAGGCTGGCACCCTGTCAGTTATGACTCAAGTAACACATTATAACACTTCAACCATATTGAGCTGTGCATCACCAGAAGAGTTATTTCGTACTCTACTTTCTTACAGAATTTTTTTTTTCTTTGGTGAGCTGCGGGTTTCCATTCACTTTGACCGGGATGCATTGTAACGTGATATGACTGCAAGACTGGCTTTCTTACAAAAACACCTTACCTGAGTAACAGCGTTGATTCTAGAGAGGAGCTACGCTTTACACAGTACTCCCTACTGTAAGCACTGGTGAGGTAATGAGGTCGTAAAAATCAGCAAAAGAAAAAGATTTAAGGGTTTTAATTTCACTGTTGACCAATGTGAGGAAAATAACTCACTCTGTTTTTCTGTCTGCTTTTCTTCAGAAAGGTCTGCAGTCGCTGTTACTGACAACCACTGACCAAGTGATGGAGCTGGAGCAGCCGTGGTTTCATCCTCACTTTACTTCTGTGCTGTAGTATTGCCCTATCCTTCCTAAGCTTTATGGTAGTCCAAACCATGTAACACTTGTAGTTTTCTTTACTGTGTTGTTGTGGAGTTTTTTTGTCAGATTAAATTTTACTCTTTATTTTCAGAATTAGGCAGCTTCTCATGTTACCCATTTTATCTTTCTTTTTGAATAGCAAATCTTTGTCATTCATTCACTTTTTGTCACCATTTAAAAATAATTTTTCCTCTTTTATATTGCAGGATGCAATACTCATGCATGTCATAACTGGCTGCTTAATCTGGTGTTTGGTTCAATACACAGTCAAATTTTTTTTTCCAAGAGTAGCTGACTAGGTATCCTCCTTTCTTCTGCCTTTGTTCTGACAGAAGCTCTTTCTCTCTCCCCCTCTCTGTATATTTGCTGAACTGTAGCTCCCCGTTCTGCTACCAAAAGTAGGGGGCGAAAGAAAGACTTCGTGATTTGTCCCTTGCTTAAGTGCTTGAAGCAA
The DNA here is from genome assembly GCA_004320125.1 of Scolopax mira. Lineage (NCBI taxonomy): Eukaryota > Metazoa > Chordata > Aves > Charadriiformes > Scolopacidae > Scolopax > Scolopax mira. The sequence continues at coordinate 67,088 of BJBW01000589.1, forward strand.
CATTCTGTGGGCAGTGAATTTCTCTGTTGCCCAGTACAGTCATTCACCAGGTTCCCCTTTACCTATGGAAATCTTACAGGTAGCAGCAGAAGGAGATAAAACAAACTACAGAACTTGTTAGAGGCATTAAGAAACAAGTAGTCTTATCCAGAAGTGCCTTTAACCAAATGTTTGCCTCCTTTTGTTTTTAAACTCATTAGACATAATTGCCTACGTTTATACAGAAATCTCATTCTTTGAAGTGCCCTGAAGGCTTGAAATCCTGAACATCATTAAATTAGACCTACACTTGAAAGGGTCAGGTGGTGCTATCTCTGAGAGTGGAGTTTCTGGATCATTTAGGTACTTTTGATATTTTTGTGTAACCTTAAGCTATAAAGGAGGCTGCAATCTACTTCAGGTTGTCAACAATATTGAAGAAACAGAGGTCTAAGATATCAAACCTAGTTTTCACTACGGAAATCAGTGAAAGAACTGGACAGTTGCAGTACAGCACATTGTTTTCAAATACGGGTCTGATGCATTCCTTGACAGCCCCAAGTAAATGGTGCTACAGGCAAGTGATGCTAGAAATAAAAATCAGATTTCACATGGATTTATGCAGAATAAACATGGATTCTTCACACTACTGATCCTGAGGAGCTGTGTTTCAGAGGATGTTTTAAAAACTGGCTTCAAATAATTCATAAACTGGTTGTTGCCATTGCTAGTAACATGCAACACAGTCTCTCAGCACAAAAGAGCCTGAAACTTATTAAGATCTGAGTATTATTGAATTCAGCTGAAGATTGTTTAAATCTGGGCTTTGACTCATATTTAGAAGATTTAGCTGGGAAGTGGCTATTGTCTCAGCTGCCCATCCTGCCCAAAGTTTCAACCACAGTAAGAAAGAGGTTTAAATGGGATTGATACCAAATCCTCCACTGCTGTAGAGTCCAGCATGATATCGTTAACATATGATTAACATTAACATAAAACCCCTACCAGTTTCTATTTATGACTATAGGACAAACTGTAAACAGAGGTGATTCAGGTATCTGTCCTGCTCAATCACTGCTGGGAGAAGGATGGTACAGTTGTGGATGAAAGCTGCCTCAGCTATCCCAGCTGAGGGAATTAGTGAGCACAAGCCTGAGCATTTTTAGAAACTGTGTTGTAATTTTATTCTACTAGAGCTGAAGGCATTCGTGTCTATCTAGAAGCTCTATTCAAAGATCATGAGTTCTCAGACAAGCAAATAGATAAGTCCTAATTAGACTGGAATTACGGCTGACAGATTATTTCAGAGGCCTAACTGTTACAATTCTCGCATAAAAGATGCAGATGTTAAAAAAAAAATTAATAAAAAGAAAGAAAAAAGATAGTGAAAGATTTGACAACAGCTGATCTTGCAGGTGACTCAGGTGTTTCTACTGCTTCTTTTTATCTTTTCCTGTGAAGTCCTGTTAAGGCTGTAAGATAGCAGCTCTGGGCTATGCCCTTTCAAATAACACCTACCACTCATTCCATCCTTACTTACTCATTGTCTCATCATTCATCTGCTCCCATCTATCCATTTGCTAATGTCATTCACTACCTACTTCAAAATTATCTCCCCTTCTACTTCTGAACAAGGGATTCAGTCAACTCAAGGAGTTTTATTTTCTGAGTTTCTAAACTCTGGAGAGTTTCCTCTCCGAGGTGAAGCTGTAGAAACCTGTGGAGCTTGGGAGGAGTTTGCTGCCAGCACAGTCCTTGCTCCCCAGAAATGCCTCTAGATATGGAGGTTTTGAGTCTCCCTATTTCCATCCCTGTTGCTACCGACCATCAGAAACTCCATAGGAGCAGATTGAACCTCTCTGCTCCCATAAGATTTTCCACTCACTGCACTTATAAAGCATGTGCTGGGCTCTGGAACGTTCCAAACTATATTGCTGACTAAGGTTAGGCACAAAAATAAATCACAACACTTTTATTAATCATATTGTGCAGTGTGCCCTCCTCCAAATTATTTTATAGACAAAACCCAAAACATGCAAAGCGAAACTTTTTTCTGGCTTTAAACCTCAACATCGGCATTTTTAGTGATGAAAGATCAAAATTATTTCTTATCACAAAGCATTTCCTAGTACTGAACTTACTCCATAATTCCAAAACTTTAAATAATACTACAGTTTACAGAGCTTCATAACTTTATGCTTTTCTTTAACATAGTCTTCCTTAGATATTCAAGATTGTCTGTTTTTTAAAACTAGTTTTCTAGACTTCATTACTATAAAGAATGTCCAAGGCTTAATCCATATATAAATGCAAAGAACTCCAAATTTATCACATGCAAAATTTGATGTTTAAGCCAATCTTATTAATTTTTGCTTGACTCATGACTCTTAAATGCTGCAATTGGCAACACTAAATAAAAACTCATTAAAATTTCACTTTTTTCTACTAATGGCCTTGAATTCTAACTTTATTTTCCTTTTTTTTTTTCATTTCTAAATACAAAAACCCTTTCAAGATTGTGAAAATCTCAGATGTAGCCCACCTTAGCCCATCTCTCTCCACCTCATTTCCTAGACAGTTTAAAAATTAATTTTTGTTTCCTACTTCCAAAGGACTTACATGAATAAAATGAAATGGATGGTGAAAATATTGTCTGGCAGCATATTTGAGCTTGAGAGAAATTTTCCTGGAGACTGAAAGAAACAAGACCAAAAATCAAAGTTGAATGAAACAAAAGAGAGTGTGCTAATTATAGACTTGCTGCCACTATGTCAAGTTCCACTTACAGAAAGCAAATATAATTCCCATTGAACTGTTTAAAAGACATCTGAATTACAGAATGGCATGTGCCATAGCCTTTTGATTAATCATGTTTGTTTAGGATCAATGTATCGAGTGACTGAGGGAGATATGTCTGTCACTCTGAATGTTATGATACACTGTATGTCTATTGACAAAATACATTTATGTTTACAGAGCTGGATCCCAGGTGCTTTATATTTACAGGTATAACATATATCTATGTTTACGATTGCTTCAGTTCATAAATATGCTAATGGATCACATTCTCCGATTGTGGGTAACATCTAAAAATTACTTACAGTTAGATAACAGCAAGGTTATTCTAAAATGCCCCGGCACAGGAAGAGGTAGATTCATTCAGACCTTCCCATTACTGGACTGACTAGGATGTGTCACTGGAATTGGGCTCTGGTCATCAGGCTCATGCTTGCTGTAGAAGTTTCCTCATTGGTACTATCATCTCATATAGTTGCCTTGGGTGACCTAAGGGCAGAGAATAAGCTCATCTCTTCCAGCTTCATCTCCCATGCTCAATGGAAAGCCTCTTCATCTATTTTCCATGCTGAATCCATGGCAATTGTAATACCTCATATAGCAAAGCTCCTATCCAGCATCTCCCTCACCCTCACCAGAAGAAAATAAATGAAAGCAAGGTGCCCCAGTGACTTGGAGTCACTGCACCAAGTGTGCTGGGCTGAGCAGAGCATCTTTTCCTTCAGATACAACCACCTCTTTTCTACCTCTGCTACAGCCTTGCAAGACAGGGTTGTTGACTTTGCCCTAGGACAAGAGCTGTTCTTGTCTATAAATAATAAAAAAGCAGATTTTCAGGCTTTTAGTTGGTGGTCATCTTTTTTCTGCTGCAACAATAGGAGGAGGAGACACTCTTCTGATAACTTTATTTTGCTTTATGTATCAGGACTGAAGTCTTGTAGATCATAGGCTAAAACTTTGAGGTAGTCAAAAGTTTTGAGCGAAATCTTAATAGACTTTGTCCAAGAGCCCCTAGCAGACCATACGTCAAGAGCCACAGGAACCACTTGGTGGAACCAACCCAAGCTTGGCACCTTTCTGGGCCGGGCCAGCAGGTAGGGAGGTCATTTTTAGCTCGCCGAGGGGAGCTGCTGCTTCTGGCTGCTGGGGAGAGCCCGAGCGGGAGGCTTGGCTCTGCTCCCTGGCTGGACTCGCACACAATGAGCCCATAAGGGCTCTGCCAACTCCCCGCTGGTGTCTGGCTGCTGGCTGGCAGATGTAAATGGCTCCTTAGCTGGAGGGCGACCATGGTATTCAAAGCCAACACACATACACGCACAATGAATATTTTTATTCCCTCATATAAATTGTTAGACACTTGCTGCCAATTATTTGCTAGAAGTTAAGGCTTAAAAACCTTCTGCAGTCCTTTTCTAGCCTCCTCCTCCCCCCTCCCCAAAACACAGCATTAATCTTGTTTTGGCTCTGAGCTTTCATGTTTTATTATTTTTATTTAAGGTGGTACCTGGCCATTGGTACTTTGTTTATACAACCGCAAGAAAATTTTCATTTTCCCAGGCAAATGTTGGACGTCTCACATATATATTGTTATATGTTAGCCAAAGAGGGCAGAATCTTCCACAGAATGGAGGTGCTCAGACCTAGGTTTGCCTGGGCCTCAGAATGAGAGTGGTCAATATTTTGGCTCTACCACGAGTCTTGCCTGAGTCAAGAACTACAGGAATAGGCCAAAGGTTTTCCAAAGAGTGCAGAAGGCAATATTTCCGTTCACTGGCATCTCTTTGGAGGCCTAAAGGCATTAAGCATTATATGAAAGCTAAAGTTTGTTTAATATTTTGCTGCTTGTAAAATCTGCCATTAGCAGGGACAGGCCTTCAACTCTCTGTTTCTACTTCTTACAGAAAACAGCGAAGAAACCCTTAATTTAATGAGACATTTCTCATTATTGCATGACTACTGCCTCCTTTCCCTTGTTAAAAGAATCTCTTAGACTTTGTACTCAAAGTACCTTTTCCTTTCTCTCTAAAACCTAAGTTATGATGTTTTGACAGAGTTTCTACACCTTCACAATGTTTCTACATTGACTTCAAGTTGGTTTTGTTCTTGGCATTCTCATATCATGACAATTACAGAAGCCTTTTAATTTTTGTTTTCTTCCCTAATTTTGCTGTCAACATGCCGGAATGAGCACAGTGGCTTTAGAAAGTATACTTACATAGTATTTTGACATATTAAAAATAACAGCTCCTTGACGTTAAGGGGAATGGGTTGTTGAATCCCCAGGTAACTTTGAATGTCATACAAATAGTATCTTCAGGGTCCACAGAATTTATTTCAGCTCGTACTTATTGCCTAATTTTTCATTTTTTTGCTGAGACAGAAGGTGGCCTTCTAAATTTCTTTATAATGCTACTACTGCTGTGAACTTGCTACCAGCCAAGTACTTAAAATTAAAACAATACACAAAGCATGTACAAGAAGCTCATTGCAGGGAAAAATATTTTATTCCAAGCCTGTGTAGACGTGGAGAGAAACCAGGACTAAAAATTGCCAAGTAACTTAGAGTTGTGGAATAAAGCTGTACGCAGGTGTGGTCCCTAAATGCATGCTTCCTTAAGATGGGTTCTGTTGTCAGCAGTCCAAGTGTATGTTTTCTCCAAGCAATTCCATATTTGGCTTTCATCAATGGCTTTTGACAAATATATTTAATCTTTACCACCTCATGGTTGAGTTACAAGTAAAACTTACTGCCAAAATGATCTTCCTACTGCTCCAACATAAATCCATACCTGAATCTTACAGCTATTCCTGATCTTTACACTATGGAGTCACTCATTTTAAAGCTGAAGATGCACATAGTGCACAAACATTGTGTCTGCTCAGTTTGCTGCTGAAGGCTGTTCATTGCAGAAACAAGGAGCTCCATGAAGTCACTGTGAAAAGGTGGGGGAGCTGGAGGGGGGTAATAAGACAGAATGAATCCTTTTATTAATTTACGCTTCTATATCTGAGTTTGGTGTCTTTCAAACTGCTTGGGCTTTTGCTGTCTGCCAACCCTATCTCAAGTTGAACCTTTGAAACATCAGAAGGGATGTCCGTAACCTCAGCAGCATTACTCTCTGCTGCTATGAGTGGAATGTTGGCCCTGCTCAGGGAAACCACATCTCTCCTTGTTAACTCCTACTGATAAAGCACTGCATGAAAGCCATGGGTACATCTCGTACGGAAAAGCATTTGTTTCGTTTGAACTGGAAATTATCGCAGATCATTGACCTTTTTATTAGTTTACCAACAAAAATGTAAATGGTGGAATTTGTGAGCTAATACATGGCAGAAATGGTACAGCCTGGTGTGTTGTTTAAATTTTTCTTTGCATTCTCTTGTGTATTCCAAAGGAAATAAATAAAACTAAATTCTGCTTCATTTTTTCACTAGTTATTCAACAAACAAACATGTTTGTTTAAATGTGAAATGTAGATCTTCGACTAAAATGTAAAATTATTAGCTACAATGGGAAGAAATATAAGAAAATATATTCCAGATTAGTGATAAATGCTATGTAAAATCATATATATTCTATGTATAGTGGGTTACTATTTGGTTGCCATTGATTTCTTACAGGGATATATACATACAGTGCAGCTTATGTTCAAATCACTGGGAGACTACCTTTACTTAATGATCAGACATTGCCAAGATTTGTTCAAGCAATGTGTTTGATTTCTGACTATTTTCTTCATAGATGTATGCATGAGATGGTGGAAGAAAAGTTTTCTCAGAATAAAATTGGAATGACCACACTATTTACAGATGACAAGGCTGCAGTGTGTGGGAGTGCCCAAATAAGTGTGTCAAAAATGAATTGCACAAATGGAGGGTACATGTTTTAGAAGACATTATTTTTAATATTTATATTTATATTTTTTATATTTGTGGTACCTCTCTGTCAGCAGCTGGTGCAATGCAAAGGGGAAACACTGTGTTTTGTCTTGCTGAGATCTATTATGGTTCCAGAACCATATGTCTACATAGCATAGAATAGAATAGAATATTTCCATTAAAAGGGACCTACTATGATCATCTAGTCCAACTGTCTGACCACTGCAGGACTGGACAAAAGTTAAAGCTTGTTGTGAAGGGCATTGTTCAAATGTCTCTTAAACACTGACAGGCTTGGGGCATTGACCACCTCTCTAGGAAGCCTCTTCCTCTTGGTAAAGCAATGCTTCCTAATGTCCAGTCTAAACCTCCACTGGCACAGATTGGAGCCATTCCCACACATCTTATCATTGTGTACCAAAGAGAAGAGCTCAGCACCTCCGTCTCCACTTCACCTCCTCGGAAGCTGTAGAGAACCATGACGTCACCCCTCAGCCTCCGTTCCTCCAAACTAGACAAATGCAAAGTCCTCAGCTGCTCCTCACAGGACATGCCTTCCAATCCATACAGTGTATGCATGGCAGATGACTGCTGAAGAATCTTGAGACCATGTTGCAGGTGAGGTACTCTGGGTGGTGGTCCTCTGTGTTTCTTCAACCTTGATTCCCTCTGTAAGGAAACTACTCTGAACATCAGTGATGTGCTTAGTGATATCTCTAAGTATAAAAGGAAGGGAAATGCCTACCAAAACCATCTGGTACATTAAATCACTAACATAGAAGCACAGACTGCCTTTTTGGGTTCTTCAGTCATTCCATGATCAGCCTTACAAGTGTGTCTATATATGTGGTATAGTCCACAAATTTTGCAAGATATAGCAATGATGATATTATAATATATACCTTATAAATAAATATAAAACCAACATATACAAACCTAGGTATGTTCCTAGCGCATAGTAATGTGTTTGCCTTTTCCAGATCTTCTAAAATTAGTACTGAGAAGTCTTGCTTCTAAAGTCATATTTTCACTTCAATGCAGTATCATTCCACTATGTCCAGTGGGACTGGGTGGTGTTAGGTAGTAAATACCACTGAAAAGCAGCCCATTGATTTCTTTCTATTTATGACATGAAAATAGGATAGAGTAGATTTTTTTGCAAATTGTGGAATTTATTGAGCTTTGGTGATTGTCCCAAAATCATGTGGAATAAATTATGACAACTCAGTAGTGGAAATATCTTTGAATTCAAAAGATAAATGGACCTGTTTGTTGGAACTCAAGGAACAGGCTGTGTGATTTGAATGGCAATCCTCAATAATTTATGACTTTGTAAGGTGGTTTTGTTTCAGTGTTCAAACTCTTTTATTGTATACCAAAAGCCTTTCAAGACCATTATGTGTTTAAAAGTCTTTTAAATATCTGGATATTTCTGGAAGCAGGTATGATGATAATTTGCAGAAAAGATAAATAATTTCTTTTCTACTATTATTATGCCCCAATTTAATACGAAATATGTAAGGCACCTAAAACAATTTATCTTCAGGATTTAGGTTTAATAAAAGCAATAATAATAAAAGTAATAATAACAAAAGTATACAAAAAGATTTAACAATTCTATCATGTGTAGAAAGAAATCTATAGGCAAGGGATAATATGTAAGGTAATAAGTAATTGATTTACAATGGAATGATTCATGTCTTCTCCTCTGTATGTGCAGTACAGATAGTAGATGTTCCAGAGCACAGCACACACTGTACCCTGGACTGTAAAATAGCAAAAAAAAGTCCTTAGGCCAGAAAGAGCTTATGAGGATAGGCTCAAATGCTTTAAACACTGTTACAAATGGGGGAGGACAACCATTCCAGATTTAAGCTTGCTGTAATAGTAGCCCCTGTGCTCAGTGGAAACTGATGCCTCTCATGTGATGAGGGGTAACCTTGAAGATGCTGACACATGCCAGGCAACTAGATGCAGAATGTAAAGTGTCCCCTACCAGCTCCTCTGCGTGGTGTGACGTTGGTACCCTTTAACTGGATTTCAGTAGTATGTGTTGTCATGTCATTTCTCAAATCCATGCATTTTTCTCTTCTAAAATTGTCCTGGTTTGAGGTAAAACAGAACCAATTTTCCGTTTTCTAATTTTACTTTTTAGCTGGGCCTCTTCTAACTAACTAAACCCTGAAATTAACAGCATATTGTTCAGAAACTGTTCACTCTCACAGTGATAAGACCTGATTATACCAAAGAATGGTATGCAGAGAGGTTCTTGCTTATACTTATTCCTATAACAACCAAGGTTATTTGCCCTGTTGGAGGGTCAGAAGTGGAAAAGCGTAGAGGGGTGACGCCTGTGGGAACAAGTGGACAGGATTGTCCAACCAACCCAAAACTGATCAACAATGGTATTCCATCCCATCTGCATCATGCTCAGTATAAAAGTGGAGGGATCAAAGGGTCAAGTTTCTCTTTCTTTAATGGCCAATGTCTGAACAGGACCCTGTCTGTTCATCTCTCTTCCATCCAGATCTGTGCGCTCCTGACTCTGATCTGGAATCCAGCTCTTGTCCATCAACAAATCCAGTTTGGGGCTTTTCTGTGTGCCTACTGGTGATGTGATGGTCCACCTGGGAGCTTAATATGGTTTTGTGTATACTTTTGTTATCCTTCATATCTTTTATTCTTATTATTTATTATTTCATTATTTATTAATATTTTCATTAAAGTAGTTTAGTTTTTTCCTAAATTCATAAATATCTTTATCTCTTCCTCTCCTCACTTTGAAGAAGGGGGAGGGAGGGGACATCTATCATTCTGATTGGCCAATCCAGCCAAAACCATGACAGAAAGCTATTTCAGAATGACTAAATTAAGGATATATAATCAGTTTTTCTACCGAATGTGAAGTGAAATATTGATATCACAAAATAGAAATGCTCATCTGAATACACTTTATCTCGTAATAATTTTTGTCAGTTTTTAACAAAGAAGCAAGAAGAGAGATAAAGCTTTCTCTGGTGGACCCATCTGCTGCATAGCTAAGACACATTTTAAAGAGTAGTTGACTGAACTGGTATTTAAAATTATTTAGAATATAAACGATAGTGTTAAATAGCTGCTTAACCCCAAATATAGCAAATAAAATTTCTAGTATGTCAGCTACAAATTTGTTGGTGGTCAGGAGAGGGGGGTTAGAAAGACAGTTTTAGGCTTCCTTGTAGAGATAGTCCTTATCATGGAAACCATTATTGAAGACTTTGACCTTAAGTCGTCATCGTAATTATACTTTGGGACAATTGAAAGTAGTCCAATCAGCTCTCTAAAATAAAACACTTTGAGATCATTATCAGCCGTAGATGAAGATGAAGCCATTCCCAGACTGTGTACTAAGAGGCTGTGGTAAGTTGTCCACATCTGGTCCTTGGAACCATTTAAATTGCTTGCCGGGCACCTTAATAATAACAGGGCATTGCACAGTCTGCAATAAAATTAAAGGGTTAAGAAGAGACATATCTAATCCTAAAGGTTTGAGATCACAGTTCTAAGACTCTTTTTGCTATTTTTTTTATTTCCCTAGATACTATTTTGAGAGCACTAAATATAAGCACTTACCCTCCCCTTTCAGGCCCATTTAGGTTTCTTTCTTCTCCACTGAAGTTGCTGGCTCTGTTCACCCACTCCTGAGGCCCTCCTGAAGTGACCTCATGTATGAAACAGATGTACTTTGAAATACATTAATTTCTTAATAGTTCAGCCTATCCTTCTTATTGCTCTGTATGACAAGCTATTTCAAATCTGAAGCTGGTCTTGTTTCTACCACCTGCCATACTTCTACAGGGTTTACTGGTGAGGAGTTAGCCTTTGGCAACATACACAGGCACTGTTTCCTTTCAGATATCTTTGTAAAAGCATTGAAAACCTATTTATTTTTCTATAAGCCCGCTGTTTATCTGGACTTGTAGTTTTGTTGATCTGGTACCATTCAGAAGAACTTCATTCTCCATGGGGAAGTGAGCATGGTGGTTTGGTTTCCAAAGGCTTCTATGCATTCTGCATTACTGATATTCCTGCTGTTCGGAGCTCCTAGCCAAAGTGCTGTTTTTCAGAAAGAAACTGCCAAGCTCCTACTTGAAGAATGGAAAAATATTCTCAATAGGTAAAAGTCCTCAAGAGCAACAAAACATGAGAACAAAAATTCCTTTCCCAAAGTTCTCATTCTACTTAATTTATGACTTTGTTTTCCTAACTCTTGATCACATTGAGTAAGTTCTGAATGTGCAGGTTGTTGTGAGTGAGAACGGATGAGCTGGAATCTGTATGTAGACCCTCAGGGGAAAATAAATTAGCTAAGTGTTGCCTACATCTGTGTAGTTACGGAATGAAGTCTTTAGCAGATACATTCTTTGAAATCTAGGAACTATTCTGATTTATACCAACTAGTAATCTTGTCCTTGAGCATCTTGTTTTGCTTGTTCTCATGGATTCTTATTAGTATTTGGCAACATACTTGTAATAAATTTTAGTAATATGCAGTAATCTAATTTTATAAAATTTATCAACATAACTTTTAGCAAAATAAGTACTATTTTTTTAGATACAGACAACCCTTAATAGTTCTTGAAGCTGTTGTGAGCAAACAACACAGCATTTCATAAAATGGTTTCAAGTTTTTGTAACCAAAATGACCCTTTTAATGTCATTCCATACTTACCAAAACCTGTTTTACATAATTGTCTGCTCATCTTCGTGACTTATATTGGGGAAATAGAGAACATTCTTCTTAATCATTAATGAAACCGTGTTGAGCTTTTCACTGATACCGGAACAGCAGTTATGGGGATCACCATTCAGTACGCTGGAGTTTTCAAACATAACTTTTTAATCTGCATCTAAAAGTAGTATTACTTTGCAGCTAACTTTTGCAGCAAAATACACGTATTTGGACAGTCATGCTGATTTTTTTCTAGCTATAAATGTAGAAACATGGGACATCCTATGCTTTCTATAAATCTTATTAGTTATCAAGTTGCTGGAAAACTGGCTTAAATCCACATCTTTTAGGTATTTTAGAAATAGTTCTCCCTCTGTTTTTCTGTGTATAAGGGAATAAAATTAGTTTATTCCACAGTAACTTCAGCTGCTGTTTGCAATGACACTAGCTATAGCTTTAAGAAATATCTATTAAGGCTTGCCACTAATATTTTGCAGTTTTTAATTCCTTTGTTTTACTTATGGAACCTACCACTGTCCTACAGAGTTTTTCAATTTCTACAAGAAGAAGCTGATATCTGTACATCAGAAAAGTTAATTAAAATAAAATTTCTTTCCTGAGACAGAATAAAATCCACAAAGAATAATCTTTGTACTCTGTTGCTGGCATACCTTACCTTTAGGAATTAGATAAACAACTCCTAGACCAAAATATACTCTTTTTTTTTCTTTATTTTTTTGAGTGACTAATGAATTTTGGTGTGTCAGTCTTTGGCAGTTAAGTCTGAACGGTTATTAAAAGGTTCTAATTTTTTAGAAGAGCTTGTATTTTATAGTCTTTTGAATTGCCTAATGTGAGTGGCTGAAAATTAATACATTCAAGATGTGGTTTCATGACATAAAGTGCTCAGTGGGAACACTGCCTTTAGATATTCTTTTCCCTTTCTCATCCTGATGCCCTGCACTGTGGCATGTGGCTGAGAGAAGACCCTCAGCTCTGCTGAAACTTTTTTTTGTGGCACCATGCCATGAGGTTGAACACAGAACTAAAAATCTTGCAGGTAAACTTTTTGTAGTGTGAAACCATACCCCAGAAATTGCTTGTCACTCTACACACTGCAGGTCTTCCTGTTCCAGAATTTTGAAAATCATCCCGCTCTGTTTCTTACATTTCTAAGGGTCAGTTAAATCATGATCTTTGACCTCTGTGTCTCCTCGCACACATACAGAGCTATTGTTCATTGGATCTTCTTTTCTATTATGATTGCATTGTGTGGATGTTATGTGGAGGCATTTGCAGGTAGGCAAAGACTGTCATTCCCTTCTGTAACTCTTCTTTGAGGAAGAGGGTACAGATACATCCCTCCAAAATGATACAGGTCGCATCCAATTAGAATTTGGTGATTACTTCTGTGAAAAAACATTGCAGTGTGAGTTTTGCAAGTTCTGGTTTTGTTACTTACCTGTCTGGTGCCTGTGGGTGAAATTGGAATAATACAAGAAGATGGATGATTTTTCTTAACAGGATCATGACATCCATGATCAGAAGGAAGAGTTGCACAGTCACATTGCTTTGATTGTGATACAGAGGGCAAAAAGTTACACACCATGGCCTCCTGTGCTAGAAAGCCTGTAAGCCTGTAGCTTTTCCCCTGTAGCTCCCCTGGTAAATTCAGGCCTGATTCATTCATGGGGGTCACTCACTGTCAAATGTTCCCTATGGGATCCACAGTACATGAAGAATGACACAGCACTCTTGGCAAAAGGTAGCACACAGGACACTAACTGGTTTACAACAGGGATAATCTTAATCTTGTCAAAAAATAACCTTTGCTTAAGCAGAATTAATTAAGAACATTTGTATGTCTCTGCCCACAAACACTACCCACTACTCTATCAAGAGTGTTCACAGACATGACATTAAGTGAAATCATAAATCTTGACTTCTTTTTCTCCATCAAACATGACTGATACATTAACTTAAATATTGTACTTGGTTGTATCCTAGAACAGAACAGGCTGGATTGCAAAGCACATCTATTTGTAGATGTACAGCTAGTAAAAGAATAATTACTAGAAAATTAGGAAATACAAATTTGTTGGTGAGGATTTTCTTCACAAGAGGACATAAGATCATATCTTTTTCTATTAAATAGAGCCACTTTGCTTCTAGCTATAATCCCAAGGGTGTTTTGATAACAAAAGTCTAACTATATCCTCACTGTTACAAATTAGCAAATTACTTATGCTTTTTTATTTATGTGGATTGATAGGGCATCTGGGAAATGATTGTTCATTAGGAGAGAGCTGACATAAATACATGAAATAATATTTTAAGATATGACAAAAGCATTATACAAGATGATGACATATTAGCGATTATTTTAGTAGCTATTTGATTAATCTATGGCAAATGAGCTAGTACATTTAATTACAATTTTATGTGCTGTTGATACGTGTGCTATAAATAAGGGAATTACATGTGGGTCACTCCAATGTTCGGTTGTGGAATTGTTTACTTGACATACTGATGTCATTAAATTATTATTCCAGATCACTGTGTAATCACGGTGACTTTTTACAAGAAGGAATAATCTCTTCATTGAGTCAGTTTCTAATTCAGTCCCTGAATTCCTTTAGCTCCAGATCTATTTTAAGCAAAATAGACAGAGGGGCTACAAATGAATTTGTGTTGCTTACATCTCTTTGTGTGCAACTCAAGTATGAATAACTTGTTTCAGCATTCCAGTTTCTGGATCCTGACCTAAAACCTGCTGAAAGCAGAGGAAAGGCAGTCAGGTCTCTTGATAACGCATAAAAAAAGTGGGATAGGAATGAGTAACTGGCTTGAAGCCCCCCTGTCTCCACTGACCTGTACCCACACTACTTCAGGTTAGTCCTTCTTATATAAGAATTGCCTTGAATGAGCAAGATGTGACAGGCCAGTGCAGAGCTGGGGAGTGAGCTAACAAATCATCTGGGGCAATGATTAAGAACAGGGCTAGAGCTCACTCCCTGCCTCTTTCTTAATTAGCAAGGTGGGCCTTCACTGGCCTCCCTGAGGTCTGGGTTAGACATTTGCAGTAACATTGCTTGCTACTGACTCACCTGGTAAAGTATGAACAGTACATGGAATGAATGGAGTCTTGACTGACAGCTTGTAAGATCTTCATGGAATTTGTCTCCTTGTTTGCATTAAAGGCAATGGGAATGAGAGTTCAATGTGTCTAATTTGGTTAATACTAGGTGAAAAGCACGGCTGTGCTAGCTGAAAAGTGAATATTATGAATACACAGTTTCACAATAGCACAACTTCAGTGGCAAGACTAGTTTAATGAGTTCCCATCCTTTCTCTTTCTTCCATCTTAGCCGGCCCTTTTCTGCCCCCAGTTGCTCATTCCCACGCCCTATCCCCTCCAAAGCAAATGTTATTTTTAATCCAAATCAGTTCAGTGATCCAGTTTAGATTGCAGTTCCACAAACAGTTGTGTTGACACAACTGTGGAGGTGGTACAATATGGGGAGGCAGGAATGAGTGGTTAGGGACAGCATATTGTGAAATGATAGCTTGAAAGTGATACCTGGAAATGAAAGAATTTTTACATTAGCCTATGGAACCAGTGTCATAATTATACATCAACAAATCAGAACATGAAGCGCAGTAGAGAAAGTCAACAAAATAAATCACCTTGTCTTCATACAAACCCTAAAGCAGGGGAGTTCTGGTAATCCACCTTTTTTTGGCTTTAGTTCTGCCAAACTGAAGCAATAACTGAAATTGTCAAGGCTGTCCTGAATTATAAAATGGGTTGCATTTGTTGTTGTTTACCTCCCCTCCCCTTCACTCCCCGGTGAGTTTATTTTTCACTTTGAATGTTTATGTCAAACTCTATGTCATTCTACTGCCCATCTAATTCCTCATTCAGTTTCATAGTTAAGCAGTAATTAGAAACTATCACTGAGGGGAAAAGCATGTTTTAGTTATTTGATGTGATCCAGCCTCATATGAAATATAAACTCTCCAAAAGTAATAGTAAGAGAATTGCAGAGGACTCATTCTTACCCCAAATTCAAAATAAAACGTTAAACCCTAGTTTTCTTCTGAAAACCAACTCCAAACAAAGTACAGCGAGGTTTATGATGGAGAAAACCAAGATTATGTTTTCTTCTCTTAAAGAATTTGAACGAAGGGAAGTCAGAAGAAAGCACAATAAACCAGGTAGCTATATAACAGGTATGACAGGTCCTTCCCACATCTCAGTGCTTCCACAGACCAAGCTCTCCCGTTTGGAGGTTTGTAGATGGACACATTTGTTAGGGACAGGCTGGTGTATCTGCCTGCGTCTTCCGTTCCTCTGTCAGTGTCTCTAGTTCCTCAGTCTCCTTTGCCACACTGCCACTGAGATGTGGGGGACACAAGCTGGGCACAGGGAATTGGGGCAGGCACTCCTGCCTGAACAGCCATGCGCTGCCCTTAGGAAACCCATTGCCTGTCCCTCTGCTCTGAAAGATGCAGGGAGTTTTTCAGTCCTTCAGAAAATTTTCTAGTAAAAATGAGATCTCATTTTTTCAAGGTTAGAAAGAAACACCTTTTTGGATCTCTACTTTTTTGGTTTGGTTTGGTTTGTTGGGTTTTTTTAACCTATTCATAAAATAAGGCAGAAGAGGGAAAAAGATTTATCTTCCCTTTGGGTGCTAATAGCCCAGAGAGACCCATGAGATAAGAGCAGCAAGAGGGCCACATATCAAACCCTGTTCTTTTTTTTAATTAGGAATGTAGTGGGAGCAGGAAGGAGGCAGGATCAAGTGGGCTTCAATGAAAACATATTTGCAAAAACTTTTGTCTCTAATACTTTTTCTGTGATGTTTTTTAGCAACAGAGCAGTCTCGCCTTCCTCTCACATACTGTGCAAGACGAGGCCTTTAAAAATTTACTTCACATTTCTGTTTTCCTTGTGGCACGACTATTGGTTGAGGTAATTTTATGATCACTTTTCAGTGGCTTAGAGGTGCAGAGTATGTTTTATTTCTATATCAATATAATAAAAAATTGTGTTCAACAAACTGTTATTTCAGCTAGGGTTTGGTGTGTTTTTTTTCCCGCTGGAATGCCTCACCTAACCCATGTCAAATGACCTCTGCCAGATTTATTTTACGACTTTATCCTCCCTCACCTCCTCACTCCTTAACCTGACTCTCTGCCTGCCATGACGTTGAGGGTGCTGAGGACTTCCCTGTCCCTGCCCAGAGCCCAGACCTCATGTCTGCAGCAGCAGAGCCCCTCTCCAGCTGCCCACAGCCCTGCTCTGCCCAGCCATGGGCCCCGTTGGGTCAGACCTATCCTCAGGCTGATGTCCCAGCCCAGCCTCAGCCCATCCCCATCCCCAGGGCCCTGCCTGGCCACCCTGGGCTGTGTCTGCCCCTGGTTCACCTCACTGGGCCTGAACCTCACCCCACCCACCAGCTGGCATCCCAGCCTGGCGTTTCTGTTCGTTTGGCATTTGTTACATTTTTTGTTATTAATTTGTTATTAAATTGTTATTAGCATCATGTTCTGTTCTGTTTTGCATTTGGCTAAAACAGTCTCAATTTTTCACCATTTCATTGAATCATAGAATTGTTTGAGTTGGAAGGGACTTTAGAGATCATCGATTTCCAACCCCCCTGCCATGGGCAGGGACACCTCCCACTAGAGCAGGTTGCTTGAAGCACCATCCAGCCTGGCCTTGGACACTTCCAGGGATGGGACATCCACGACTTCCCTGGGCAACCTGTTCTGGTGCCATATTGATATCTGAAGGGAGCCTACAGAAGAGCTGGAGAGGGACTCTTTACCAGGAAGTGTGGTGACAGGACAAGGGGCAATGGTTTTAAATTGGAAGAGAAGAGATTTAGATTAGAATCATAGAATCATAGAATCATTTCAGTTGGAAAAGACCCCTGGGATCATCAAGTCCATCCATCGGGCCTTACTCTACAAAGTTCTCCCCTACACTATATCCCCCAACACCGCATCTAAACAACTCTTAGACACCAGAAATAAATTCTTTCCTGTGAGGGTAGTGAGACCTTGGAACAAGTTGCTCAGGGAAGTACTGGATACCCCTTCCCTAGAAATGTTCAAGACCAGTCTGGATAGGGCTTTGAGCAACCTGCTCTAGTGGGAGGTGTCCCTGTCCATGGCAGGGGGGTTGAAACTCGATGATCCTTAAGGTCCCCTCCAACTCAAATGATTCTATGATTCTATGATTCTAATTTCTTTTTGGTTATTGCTATGCACTGTGTAAAGAAAGACCGTGACTTTCACAGATGTCACAGGTTATGTATTCACACTTTTGTCTGTTCTGTGTTAATTGACTCACATTCTCAGGTTAAAAAGAGGCCAAGTAATGAAAACTTGTGCATGATGGTGGAACAAAATCCTCCTCGGAATCAGAAATACAGTTTTTCAAATAGAAAGTGCAAAGTCAGCTTTTACAGAGCTGCAAATTCAGAAGCCAGGCAGAAAGCCCAGAAGATAATAAAATTAGGAACCAAATCACTTTCTTCATTTGAATAAAAATTCCAAAGTATTCCGTGGATTTTTACAACTCTATGAAATTTGTGGATTTCATAGCTATTACCAAGTTTGTTCTCAAGATATCTTTGCACTGTAGGGTTTCCATATCATAGAACAGAGAAGCTCTGGTTCTCCAGAGGAGCAACTAAAACATACAACATCTAAGAATGAAGGGGCATGAACCATTTTTCTTCTGACAACATTTCACTCTCTAGCTGCTTTCTTCCATTCTTGTATTGATATTTATCTCCTCAGTTCTGCTAATGGAGTTGTTGATAAGACTTTACCCCATAGGACTAGCAAAACATTCTAAGCTAAGAAAAATCCTCCAGAAAAAAAAAAAAAAGCCTTTTTTACCTAGACTACTTCACTCAGTTAATTTAGAGCAAGGCACTGAACACGTTGTCCTGCAACACCAGCATGGCTAAAGAGGTGATAAATTGTTGTACAAGGGAGGGAATGAGAAACTGGGGTGAGAGAGGATGGAAATCTATTAAATTGGTTTTGCCACCAGATAAAATGAAGTTGGGAACCACACTACAGTCCTTGTCTGAGTAGGGCTGGATGATATGAAGATTAAAAAGCACTGATAGCTGCCAGGGACATCCCGCAGGACTGGCTGCAGATGCTGTGCAACAGTAGGGAGTTTAAGTAAACGAACAAAAGGCTGTTAAAACGAGGGTCTTGGGGTTAAGCATAGTTTCGTTACAAAATTCAGGAAAAAAAATGTCTATCCTTCAATGTCGAGTCATCCTTCTACCTTTTAGGTGGAACATTAAAATAAGTGCTTTTAAAGAAGTGCATATTTGCACATCTAGGCTGGTTTTCCAAGAACTTCATGAGAAAATCACAAAGTAATAAGAATTGTGAGATTTTGGAACTTTATGGGGAAAGTATTACCTGGACTAGGAGAAGAAGAGTTTTGCTTGGTATGCGTAAGTGTATGCTCTTAATGTATTAGCTGATGTATTAGCTCCTCTAAGTCTACGGCGTTTTCAGCGTAGGTGCTGATTAAGAGCTTAGACTTGTGATTACTTTATAAACAGCCATAGCAGTTTAAGATGTTTATACCTGACATGTGGTTTGATGGTGGAACCATCCTCCAGCACTGGTGTCGTGAGAGATCTTGAGAGGGTTTCCTAGTCACAGATCTGGTTGGGTTAGTGTCCGTGTGGGTGCCTAGCAAGCTGGGGGGAAACACACTCCTAGGCTATGCCTGATGTCAGCTGAGCTTTGAGGGAAAGACCTTCTGCTGAGGATTAGTAACACAGCTCAGAGTGGCTAATTTTAAGTCACAGTTAGATCCAGAAATGATCACCTCTAGCATTGTACAAATTAAATTAACCAATAGAGTTAATGCCTCTCCCTTCTTCTTCTCCCTGAATTACACTCCATGATTACACTCTGGGAAACATGACAGGATCTGGCTCTTATCAGTTTAGGAAATTAGCCTGTCGAATTCTAGGCTCATTTTGCTAACTCAAAAAGTTCCAAATGTATGTGATGATCATATGTAAAACCAGAAAGAAATTTCTGAGAAATAATAGTAATACTATTATTAGCTTTGCCATTGGTAAAGTACACTCATTTCTCAGCGCTTACACTGAGCTACTGTGGCCTCTAATAGACCACAAAATTGTCGACTGCTAGCTGAAAAGGAGCTTAAAATGCATACTGATTTGCAGTAATTTACTATTGGTCGTTCTAGGAAAAAGCATGGAATAGTTCTGTCGCTAATAAAGTTATATTAAAATGGGATTCCATGGGATTCTGCTATCGTTCAAATAATATTAAACATGCTCTTAATAACCTTGCACTGTTAATAACCTTCTACTGTTAATCTCTGCATAATGTGAAACAACGAATTAGGAAGTCTTTTCATGTACAGGGGCAGAACTCCATTTCAAGACCTTGATGGTGCAAGAAGCAGACTGAAATAAATCCATATTGCAAACAGTCAGCTAATGGATACAGAGATAAAGAAGAACTTGTGAAGACAGAAGAAATGCAATGTCAAATCTATTTTTTGCACAATTTCCTTGTGCAAAATATTCCCATTAAAAGCAGGAATGTAGCAATAAACGAGTGGTTTGTGCAAGCTAAAAAATGTAAATGGTAAAAATGGTCAATGAGGCTGATAAAATAAAATTTCTTTATATTGGTCAGATGGAAAATTAAGATTAATGGACTCTGATTAATCCCATATTTAACTTTGGAAATCCACTGGCTTGGCAATACTGAATATACTATTCACATTTTATATAAATTTACTAGCCAAGACTTATGCTGATTTTATAAAGAGTGTTTGTGCTTATCTTAATTTACCATTTGTGCTTATCTTGATTTAACTTTGATTAAATTAAAATCAAACCATGGTATCGACTTTTTTTCTACATTTTTCCTATAGTTTTTTTTTTCTTTTACCCTTAAGTGCAATGGTCTGTTTTATTTTAATAGAGTAATTGAAAATTCACTGAAATAATAAAGCTTATTCAGCTAATGTATCCAGTTGGTGTACCCCTGCCACACAGCCTGGACAGATCGCAGCATTGGCAAAAATATTCTGGCAGCAATCCTTTCAGGAAAAAAAAAAAAAAAAAAAAAAGGCTTTCCTTCGTTATTTTTAAGGGGTCGGGGATGTTCAACACAGTAAAAAAAAAGAAAAAAAAGCCTGGTTTAGAAAGAAAAGCTCGATTTAAAGAGTGAGGTGATTTAAAAATTATTTTTCATTATTTCATAATTAATAAAATAATAGAATTTCTTCCTGAGAACCCTGCTGCTCGGGTGTCTTTAGCTCATCCCAGCTACAAGGCTGCTACCACTGTTTTCATAACAAAGTAGTAGAAGAGCATGTACTGTCCAATGGGTTTATTCCGAGGCCGACAGCAGGCCAGCAGAGCTGCGGACAGAGGAGAGGCACACCCTTCAGCCAAATATTGGCAGGCCAATCTGTCTTGCAGCAGGGCCCGCTCTCACTGCACAGCCCTGGAGGAATATTTCTGTGAAAAATGAGGACCAGGGACCAAGTGGCACCAAAAGGTTTACACCCGCGCTGCTCAGGCACAGCTCCTCGAGCAGGATGGGTGCCCGCACTGTGAAGCACGTCGCCCTGTGATCTCTGTGGTGCCCCAGTGGTCCGAGGATATAATTTCCCCTGTTCTTGTGGGAATTTCTTTTGGGGAATGAAAAACCAGGAATGTCGATGTTTGGGGGTCCCACGTTGAAGTTTGGTTTATGGGCCTCTTTATTTAACAGGCCTTTTCTGTACATCAGCAGAGTATACACCCGCCACTCCACCTAGGCATGGTCTTACAGAGCTTGTTCACATTGGCAGGAGGCCTGGGACACGGCTTGTATTATAGTTGTTTGTCTGAGGATATATGAAGCATCTAGCAATGAGCAGCCCACAGAGCCACAAATCTCAGAGCCAGGAGGGGAGATACAGGAAGGGCATTCAGACAGGGAATGAGTCACAGTGAAGAAAGCACAAATCCACTTGGTAACAATTGTTGGGAAGTGTATCATGAATCATAGAATCATAGAATGGTTTAGGCTGGAAGGGACCTTAAAGATCATCAAGTTCCAAGCCCACTGCCATGGGCAGGGACACCTCCCACTAGAGCAGGTTGCTCAAAGCCCCATCCAGCCTGGTCTTGAACACTTCCAAGGATAGGGCATCCACAGCTTCTCTGGGCAACCTGTCTACGGTCTCACCACGCTCACAGAAAAGAATTTATTTCTAGTATCTAATGTAAATCTCCCCTCTTTCAATTTAAAATCATTCCACTCCCTAATAAATGATCCTTCCTCATCTCTCCTGTAGGGACCCTTCAGGTGTTGGAAGGCTGCTATAAAATCTTCCTAGAGCCTTCTCTTCTCCAGGCTGAACAACCCTAACTGTCCATGTTCCAATCCTCTCATCATTTTCATGGCCCTCCTCTGGGTTTGCTCCAACAGATCCATGTCCTTCTTAGATTGGGGGCCCCAGAGCTGAACACAGTACTCCAGGTGGGTTCTCACCAGAGCAGAACAGAGGGACAGAACCACTTCACTTGACCTATTTGCCACACTTCTTTTGATGCAGCCCAGGATATGGCAGAGAACTTCAAATAGATACATTTGCATCCCTGATTTGTATTCGTTTTTCTGGGTATCCATCTTAAAACACCTAGGGACTACTCATCTGAATGCTAAGCACCAATAATTGTAGATGAAGTGAACAGGAACTGTACTTTGACATTATGAAGGCCTAAAATTGCTAAGTACTCCAAAAAATCCAGATGGAAAGCATGTTACATGGAGGGAAACAATATTAGAGGACTGGTTTTACTTTTTTTCAGGATCTCTACTCACAACATATAAGAGGGAGATAATAATACCACCAGGGTGTCAGGAAGATAAATTCATTAATATTTGTAGAGAAAGAGAGTAATAAAAAGAGAACAACATGGAAAAGCCCATGAGAAAGTGAGTGATTCTCTATTCAGTGCAGCATTCAGACGGTGTGCAGTAAATAATGGATGGGACACACGTTGAGAGATGAGTGTAAAAAGAAATATCGAACAACTATCCACTCATTGAGCTCTACTCATCCTTTCCTTATACTGCTATCTGCACCTCCTATGAAGTACGTAAAAGGAAAATAAATACTGTCTGACTTTGGAGAAGCTGGGTAGCCTTAATCTTACATAATTTTAGGCTATAAAATAAGATGTCTAGCCTGTGCTTCCCCTGTAGTCAGTGCAAAGAGATAGGTACCTTAGGAAGCAATTCATCACACTACCTCTGACAGCCATGTTAGGATGGGGTGATTGCCGTCTGGTGGCGTCTATCTCTTTTCCTGGACACACTCTGAGGGAGTGCAGAGAAACAATTTGGCTTAGTCCGCCAGCATTGGGATGACTTCAGTGTTTAGATTAATCCCGCCCTAAATCTCAATCTGAACAGTACAGTGTGCCATCCCAAAACAAGTAAATCATTTTAACTGCCTTGTTTTCCTTCTAGTTTTTCGTGAATCATGATCTGTTTTGCACTGTAAAGTAAAGATGCTGAAATTTGCATTAGACTGTCACTGACAAGATGCTTCAGAGATGGCATTTGTGGGGCAGCTGGAGAGTGATGGAATGACGCCCGATTAAATGTAAAACAGCTGTTTGTAGTGGCTGGTATTGACTGGAGAGGGATCCCTCCCTTTTTCTATGTCACTAGAAGGCTCCTTCATAGTACATGGAACAATTTGAGAAAACCAGTGCTTTAAAATGAGGTTGTTTTGCATTAGGAAACAAGCATCCTTTCTTATCCTAGGTAAATTATTTTAATCATTCATATCACAAATCTAACCTTTGTATCATGCCAAGATGAGAAATCAGATCTATTGCACAAAATTTTTAACAAGTAATGCAGAACCGGTAAAGAAATTTTATTGTGTGGCTGAATATGTATTTAATTCTAAATCCAAGATGAAGGGGAGAAAAAAACACCCAAAGAAAACAAAGCTGGTTGCATTTAGACTTGGGGGGAGGGAGGAGGAAGGAGGAGGGAGACTCTGCTGGGCATGGATTTTTGTTTTATTAATTTACTTTCTTTTGGTTATTAAAATGGAGATGTGAGAGCTTATGTCTGTATTACGAGGACCAATCCCTTACCAGCTTCTGAGGACTGGGCTTGTAGCTTTTTCCTGGATTGCTATTACAAGGTAATGATGGTTATGTTGGAAAAATTCTTTGAAAGGACATTTCAGATTTTGTAGGAAAATACAGAATAAAGAGGTTAATTAGCAGAATGCTCAACAATCAATCATCTTCAATTAAATTTTAGCTGTAGTTAATGTAGTCACAAGTCTGTGTCAGTCTCTGCGCTCCAGAGTCAAATACATAATGCAAATCCACCCTACTTCTTCATAAATTAATATTCATTCCATAAAATTTTCATGGTAGGTGAGGCTCTGCATTTTATTTTTTAACAGCAACTGAAGACAGCAGTTTTATGCTGGTCCTTTAGTTTGTTTTCTTCATTCATTAAACACTTCAGTTTCTTATATCCCTGATCAAGCAAATATTTTGCCACCTGTTTACTGTAAACAGGTCTGCTGCATCCTGTGATCAGCACTGAAAACACTGAAATAAAAGAGCTGACCAAAGGAGATGCTGTCAAAGATAACTCCTCGGTGCTCAACATTCACTACAGCTTTAGAAATCATCTTAATAAAAGGCGAGGTGGTTTCCAGTTGTCACCTCTGGTATCTCTAAGAGTAGTGGTGGAACTGCCAAAGACGTAAATTCCCTACTTTTAGCTATTGCTTAGACATTGACGGGTTTTACACTTCTGCAGTGACCTGCAGGAAGTGGTCATTTGTAGACTGGATAAGCAGTACTGAATTTCAATGGACTGATTTTAATAAGTTGCCACTTTTGGTTATCAAAAAGCTTTACTGGAGGTTAGTGTTCAGTGAAGTTAAAACTGTCTACAGGAGGACACCTCATTTGCTTCAGTGAAAAAATAACTTGAATTAGTTTAAGTGGTTTTGCACCACAGTGGATGAAGAATACTCATGCTGTTGGTTCTGTCATAGAAGTGATATCTCACAGGGAGGTGATGCTAAGCAGCTAGAAAATCAAAAGAATCTGAAGTCTATGTGTTTTGCAGCAAGCATTCTGCAGCAAGGCCCATTCCAGTGGGCCCAACCACACAGACAGTTTTCTGAAGAAACTTTATAATACTGGAATTTGTTTCTGAAGGTAGGTGAGGTTTGTCCCACTTATTCAATGTCTAAAAAAATGTAACAGCACTCTATATTCCCATCTATTCACAGGTTTGCAAAAATAAAACAAAGACTTCTGTGCAACCCATCCCTTAGCCATTATCTACCTGTATTTACATTACTTTGCTAATTATTATTAAGTTGATCCCATATACACAATGCAGTCTTCAGCCTACAAGCAGACAACTTTTTCTGGGCTTTACTGAGCTATAGCCAACAGGGCCCTGACTTATCACCATTTTAACACAGTCTGAAGGACTGGTGTGAGTGTTCTTTAACTTCTGCCAAAGTTAGTCTGGATAGTGCAATCCCCCAGAGCTGCCTCTATGATAAACTCTGGGTAAAAAGTGGAAATAATGAGCTCAGGAAGGACCACCTTTGGCCAGAACAGCTGCTTGAACAACTGTCTGTGGCTCGAGAGCAGTTTAACGTGGGATGGTTGCAAGAAACTGATAAGCTCTCACATGTTGGCACCTGATGACACTAGTTAGGATTCAAGACGTTTTTAATGTCTGATAGCAGCCAGGAAGGTTAATGGTCAGGCACCTTGCCTTTAACAGGCAAATAACTTGATTGCTACTTGAGGCAAAGCTTGGAGCTATATAATGTTTTGATTTTTATAAACTTGCCTTTCATAAATGTGTTTTTTTTCTCAGTTCATTTCTCATTTCGGCTTTTGAGAGCAGAACAACGAACTAACTGACTAAGTATTACAGAGTACATTAGATTAGTTTTAACAACATCATAGTTGCTCATCAGTCCTATGTTACCTAATACTCTCTTTCTGGAAAGTTGTTTTGAAAATCAGACATTTTCATTTACTGGCAAGGTCTGGATTGAAGAGAAGTGTTGTCTTATGCAGCTAACTGTAACCAAAATTCACGATGCAGTAGCTATAAATCAAAACTAAGTAAACAATTTTGTTTAGTGCATAGACATTTTTCTCCATGCTTCAGGGCCTTAATACTGATTTCTTTTATGCTGACCTCTACTCTTGTCAATCGACTCTCCTGTCACTATCTGCCAGTTTTCCGTAACTCTTCATGCTTCACATACACTGTCTTTTCTGCTGTATTTTCCAGCTCTTCCACAGTGTGTTTCTTTCTCCTTCACAACTCTCCTTTTCTGAAAGCCTTAAGGAAAGATGTGAATAAAACTCCAAGCTAAGAATAAGTTAACTGCACGCTTTTTTTTGTCCCCTGAAAAGGAGAGTTTCTGCGATGTCTTCTTTTAACTTGCTTCCTCTGCTTTTTTTTCCCCTGCCTTTTTTTTTTCCCCGTTTCAAACTAGTGCATTTTAAGCTGCATTAGTTTTCACTTAATGAGCTGAAATGTTGGGGTAGACATGTTAAGGAGTTTAAGAATTCTGCACTGAATTTTGTGCATAGTTATATTAAGGTTTTTGAGTGAAAACCAGGTGAAAGACAGCAGCCATATTTAATTTGATTGGGAATTCTCCTGAAACAGTCAGAAAATGTCCCAGTTTTTCCCATCCTCCCAAACAGAACTATGTAAAGTACCTTTTATTTTCCTGTTATGAGCCAAAGTGTGTTCTGAGTTGCCAAACAGGAGAATCAGCATACAACTAATATTATTCCAAAGTAGATTGCTGAGTGACATTTTGAATTATGTATTCCCACTATTGTGCCTAACCCCCTTCCAGTCTCTAATTGTGGGTCCCTTTTTGTGCATGTTAAGTAGTTTTTCATCTTGACTGAATTCTAATTTTATCTGAACCTTTGCAAGCACGTATGCTAATTATATAAAAAAATCATTTTGCATTCATTTTGAAACTAGAACATGTTTTCAACAAAATGTTTCCCTTTTATAAATGTGAAATTGCAACTACTCCTAGTTTTGTCACTCAATGAGATTTTTTTAATGTTATAGTTTTGAATATATTTATGAGATACACATTACATTTTTCACTTGTTTTCTGTAGTCTATTGTAGCATTCTTGTTAATAAGACAAAAATAATCTAAAAAACCCCATCCATATATATTTCTAATACAAACTACAGAAAAAAATAAAAGACAAAATTAATATAAGACTTTTTATTCTAGAGAAATTTTAAGGAATCTTAGTGCAAAATTGTTCATAGTGTTAATTTTATTAATTTATTTGAGCTATCAGATGTAATCCCATTTTAATTTTTATATATTCAAAATGATCCCACTCTACTTCTGATTACGCACATAATAATAGGCATTACTTTAATGAAAGTAGCGTCAAAGACGATAGCTTTCTAATTATTTCTTACCTAGTACTGAAAAGGAGGGGCAATGAAATACAAATGATCACTTGAAGATTTAAGTGCTTAGTTATTAAATGATGGAAAGTGTAAAGGAAATAATTAATTTTAAAGTCCATTTGAAATGTAGTTTCCCATTATGCCATCAGTGATCCAGACATACTATGATTTACCAACGAAAAATTCAGTCTCATATTAGGAAAAAGAAGACCTATGCCATTAGTTGTGCACACCTCATTTGCATTGGTTTTCAACAGAGATAACTTGATGCAAGCTGGACAGAGTTCATTGTTTTGAACAATTCACAAGTTGTTTAACTTTATTACAACAATAAAAAAAAGCTGTTGATGAATACATTATCTCTCAATCTGAGTTAAGAAATTTAGGTCTTTCTATTGCTACAGCTCTTTTGTAACTAAACTTCACCTAAAATTCTCTTGTAACTGTAATCCATTGTGTTTATCATATAAAACATCAATACTGTGATGTCTTCACAGTGAAATGGGACAATGTGCTGCAATTCACCATTTCATGAAATCAAATAATTAACAGGACCATTGGAAAAATAAGGCTCTGGAACAACATTCTAACAGGGATAAATTGGATTAATAATCTAAACTGCTTTGAAGAAGAATGCAAAATGGGTGATAGCAGATGATGATGGCAGAGGAACCTGACAAGAATGACAAGAAGACACAGCCATGTCTCCTTTCTCATGTCTACACTACTAGTTTTCACAGGGAGGAAAATGAACTCAAGTACATGTACTCAAGTAGACTATATGTTATAAAAGTTTCTAAGCCACAGAACAAAAAGTATTAAGCCCAACAATGACTAATAGATGAGAATCTGAAAGAGGTTCAGACAGTAAAATAGTAATTAAAACCTATTTAAACATTTTCTTCATGAAGGAATAGTACCTTTGTGAAGTATACTATTGATTGAATATATTTTTGGCCGGCTTTATTCAGGGCCAATAAGAACGAGCCTAACTCCTGGCTTGGCTACTCCTGTAACAAAATTCTGATCTATCAATACTAAAGAAGTACTCTCCTGGCATCAGATATGCTAGACAGAAGAATTACCAATATAATTAGGAACTCAATATTGATCTCAGAGTAGTTTAACAATTGCTAATTGTATAAGCTAATTGCTAACAATTAGCATAAAGCTAGCACACATGCATTAAAGCCATCCTGAATCCCATTTTGTTTTTTCTGAATAGTTCAACCAGTTATGATCATGGGACCACAATTGATTTAAATGACATCTCCTTCATTCAGTGATATAATAAAGAGAAGGTATAGTATTTATTATTGTGGAAAAATATCATAAATATATATATTTAGAATTCTAATAATTTTGAAAAAATTTATTAGTTCTCCAATTGTTATATTAGAAAGCATAAGGCTTATAAAAACCAACTTGAATACCTACAATCTTTTTAAAAAAAAGCATTCAAAAGAACTTTTAACCACAGGCAGACCAGATTTCTTTGAATACAAAGTCACTGATCAGTCATTCTATTGGGGTAGTGATCTAAGACTGCATTATTCACCAAAGTGGTGATTTTGTTCTGAAAATGCATTCATGTCTCTTCCTCTCATCCAGCTGAAACACAACTCTTTATTTTTGGTAAGATTCAGTGAGATCAGCAAACTGATTCATGTCACCTTGTGTGCCAGCAGGGCAGAGCCAGCAGACATGTGTGGCCAAGGGCGAGAGGGAAGAATTTGCCCCATCAGCCCAAACTGGCTTAAACTGATTATGATACTGTGCCTTTGATGTGGTAACAGCACCTTTCTCTAACTGCCTGAGGTGTTTCAAAATGAGTTTTGATGCATCAGTGAGCCTTTCTCCTGAAGTTAACAGGACCTCTGCCAGAAGAGTCTTTCATTCATCTTCATAGATTACCAATCCATTGGATTGAATTGAAATAAATTAATTGATTGAAACCTACCTGGTAGTTTTAAGAAAGTTTGGGTTTGGGTTGGGTTTTTTTTGTCTGCCCATGTTTTAAGGAATGCTGCCACTGATTTCTCAGAAGCAAAGCTGGCTAAGAACCTCTAGCTAAAGATTTGCCACTGTCCTAAATGTGAAGAGAAAAGATTTGTGATGTTCCTGTACAGAGAACTAGTAAGGAGCACTCTACCTTCATAACGAAGAGTGTAGAACCCACCTGAAACCTGCTAAATAGGCCATCTCAGAGGTGGCCACTACCTCACCTACAGAGTAACCACAGACGGTCTACAGAAATGTTATTTTCATGGCAGTGGTCATTTTCTGCAGCAACTAGTGCTTACAAGTCAAAACATATTGTGTAATAGACACAAGGCTTGTCATACTTCACATTGTACCAACTGACTCCTTGGGCAGAAGATATTAAGCCTATCTTCCACCTTGTCTCAGAGTCACAGCTTCACATTGCTATGGTTACACTGAGAGAAGGGTACCGGACCCACATTCTGGCTTGGACATGGTCACACCAACTGGACTAGCTGTAGCTGATACAACTAGATACTAGTTGTAGATGAACTGTGTGATATTTTCACAGAGTATCACTTGGAAAAGGTAAGTGGTATCAACTGAAAATGCCAAATAGCAGCAAATAAAAGAACGCTTAAAAAAGAGCACAGCCGGGGCAACTTAGAAATATATATTTCTTCTGCTGGCTGCTCTGCTCTCCTGGAGGAAGTTGTTGCCTCTTTGCAAACCTGAGAGGACGGACACTGTGTCTGCTCTTCAGCTGCCACAGCCTCAAGCTTGACATACTACCATAAACGGCCATTAATCCCAGTTAAACCTAACATGCTGGACTGTGGGCTGGCATGGCTGGGAAGCCAGCACACTGGTTTTGCTGTAGGTGTGGTAGCCTCCATGGAGAGGTGCAGCAGAGGGCTGGGGCCACTACCCGCTTAGATTGTTCCAGCATGAATCACCAAACGTTTCCCGGTGGCACCCTACTTTGCTTGACTCTCTTCTGAGGATTAAGTCAGCATTAAAGAGCCTGCGGCTTGGTCTCCAGCTTTTCATGTGGTAAACAAATGGCATGTGTGACCTGGGCAATCAGATCGCCTTCACACAGTGATCACATGTATTTTCTTATCTCCTCTGTCTTTCTCTTTCAGGGCCTTGTCAGCACATGAGCTCTAATGAATCCTCTTCCTGAGAAGGTTGGTATGCTCTTGTAAGAAGATCAGCAGAGCAAAAGGTCTATTTCTTAGTAAATTGCTGAAAAACAAGGCACAGAACAAAATTAAAATTGACATTTTCTAGAGGGTCTCTTGTTCATGATGATCTTGTTCATCTTCCGTGGCAATTTAATCCATCCTGTTCATATGTCACCTTTCCCAGCAAGAAGTTTTACCTGAGGTGACAATTTACTTTTAATTCTAGACTGTACAAATCCATTCTGACTTGTCTAAGGTTACACTTAGAACTGACCCGTATACGTATTAAATTTGGCAAAAAAATCTCTCATTATTAGAGTGGGTGTCGGCCCTTAGGCCAAGATAATTCAAACTGGTTTATCTGCACCAGTGTAGATATGCCCTGAAACCCTAGGGTGGAGCTTTCACACCAACATTACAATGTGATTTAGGACCTCTACACAGTCACATGTAGTCCATTTGATCCTGTTCTTGCCACTGAAAATTCAGAGGGATGAGGAGTGAACTGCAGTGTTTAAAGAGGTTGTCACCTGTAGCTATTTGGTCCTCCACCCCTCCTTTTTTTACCTTCACCAAGGTTACAACCACCTCAGGAAAACAGGAGTACACAACATGTGAATGATCCTCATTCAATTTACAGCAGAGACAGTGAGCTCAGTGTGAATTTTTGATACAGGAAAATAAACTGTCAGGTTTTGGACCAACATGGTAACATGTGGACTTGCATTTGATCCACCTAACTCCTGACCAGGAGGTGGTTTTCTGGCTGAGCAGTTGTCACACAGGTCATGGCATTGATTATAATGGACTTAGTTTTGCAAACAGCAGCACACTCTGATAATGTTTTAATCTCCTATATCCTCAGGATCCTCTCAGGAGAAGGCACCCCTCTGTTTTCCCCCCTTACCTCCTTTACTCTTTCTAAGGTAAACTGGCTTGGTTAACACAACGTGTCAATGGCTATGGATGATAGTAATTTCAGGCACCACAGACGGACCTAGTAGAGGATGCATGTCCACAAACTAAGATCTTAAACAGGGGAGCAAGAGTGACCAACCTTGGTCAAGATAAAGCATTTCTCAGACACAGTTCTCCATTCTCACCTTTACTGTGGGGATGACTAAGATATGGATAAGTTGCTAATGACCATGAATTAAAGAACCACATATCAGTGCTGGTTTATTTTGACAGGCCTAAAAACTTTGGGGGTTATGGCTGCTTCCCAAAAAGTCTAGCCCATCTTCCGATGGAGTGAGCAAACTCAAAAAAGGGGAGAAAGCTAGACCAAAATAGATGACTGTGAGCAAGAAACATTACGCCAGCATAAGCCATTCTTACTCCTGAGTCAGAGTCCTGTGTGAGCGTGAGTCAAATTCCTTAATTGTGGCAGCACAACCGTGGAAGATTTCTAGCTGGACCACCTTGATGAGGCTCCTAAGCAAAGCCTGAAGCAGGAAAAAAAAACCCTGTATTAAAAAACTAAACAGATGTCTGAACTGAACCCTTTCAAACAGTAGTAAAACCAGGGTAACATCTAGAAAAACTGTTACTCACAGGTATGCTTTAGTGAGAAAAACTGTTTGAAGAAATTTGTTTAAAAAGTCATCTGCCTGCATGTAACCTTTTTTACTTTCCCACACTTTGTGCTGATGGAAAATTCTTAAAGTTCTTGAAAAAAGAAAATTTTAAAAAAGCCATCAAAATGTGCCTGGATACTGGCTTCTTACCCAGTGATAGCAGTCATTTCAGACATACGCACACACAGAAAATTGCATATGTAAAATCTACTCAAGCTAGTATGATGAGCTGAAAACTAAAAAAGAACACTGTGAGAAAAAAAGATATGGTAGAAATTCAGTGCTTTTAGTAGGCATGCACTGACTGTGTGCTTTCTGAAAAGTATGAAGGGATAACCAAACATTTTTTTGGTTGACTATGGGTCACCTACACTTGAATGAGTTTTTCATATTGTTGTGACTGTTTTCCATAGGCAAAAACTGACAGTTCTCAAAATATATGTAAATAAGTGTTATTTATGAAGACAGTCCGGTCATAGATGTAATGAATCCAAATAGATTTAGCCTTAGCTCAGTTCAGTGTTATTTTCCAAGCTCCTCTCTTCACATGCAAGAGTCATGCATTTAGAGCAGGCTGCCTGAGGTCATAGACAGGATTTAACGAGTGCAAGCCTGCTTAAGGAGGCCGATTTGAACTGAGTGGATACAGAGCCTTATTTATGACACAAACATAATCTGAATGAAATTGGTTTGTGTCTTGTTCGTGTTTAAGAGTACTGTGCTACCATTATGCAATATTTGCATTGGAAAATAAGAGATTTGCATGGGAGTGAATCACTAAAATTATTCACAAGGCATTACAGGATTTTACAGTGGATCTTTCATACGGGAATCAGGATGGATATGGTGGCATTGATTTCAAAATAAAATTTGGATGCTATGCATGATATTTTGTTAATTTCTTTAAGTAAAAATACACTCTCACCATCGTTTTGAAAGTAAAATATAAAATCTCTTTCAGATAATACGCTTCACTCTAGAAGTCTTGCAACCTATCTATCTGCATTGTGGTGTTAGTGCAGGCACTGAACATGGAGAAACGATTTAGGCAGAATGAGAAAGCAGCATTTGGAGCACATAAGGTCATCTCTTGAATAGGAGGATTTTCTGCTAGCAGCTGGCACTGCTGAATCTGACCAGTGACTAGAAGGCATCATGCCAGAAGCTAGGACTTAAAAAGATCTTCAGGCTGGGGAGCGCAAAATTGAAATGGAGAGGAGAGGATCAGCTTTTTTTTCTGGTTTTAAAGATAGGTCAGGGAGGTGAGTGAGGCAACAATTGATGGGGTTGGCACTTCTGGGTTTGTCTACAGGGGAAAGCTGCACTGAGGTAAATTTAGTTAGCTTTGAAGCCAGTATAGTTGCTGTAGTGCCTGTCCATGTTATGTACCTTCTTAGTATAGGAGGACATTTTCGTTTTCAACCTGTTGGTAATATTTTCAAGATAAGAGAGAAAAAATCATTCTTACTCTTTCATAGAAGTGCACACATGAAAGTTTGCACTGGTACAAAGTTAGAGACAAATCCATGCCAGGAAAGATCTGTCAAACAGCTTTCTCAGCAAGCACTTTTAAGACAGGGAGAATCTGTATGAGTTTAAACTTCAGAGTTTAAGTACACCAGTAGAGTATACCAGTAGAATACACCAGTGCAAAAGTGCAAAATAAGCTGTGCCACTTTTTGTCATGATAAGTTCCCCCTTGGGCCTTTACCAGTATGCAAAAAGGATGCAAGATATAGTACTTCACTGTCCATTTGTACAGCTGTCAAGGCACTTGTTAAGCCAACCTCTGTCTGTTTAAATTCACATCTTAAATTCACATTATTTTATATCATTCTCAAGACTAGTCCTACATAAAGCCACCACTAGCCACAGTAATGCAGTATTTTGTCTATACCATGATTACTAATCATGTTCTAATGCAAGTGAACACACAGAAGAACATAGGTCACACAAGGCTTTGCAGAGAAACCCTAAAGGAGATAACTTGATTGATTTGGACTTTTCTTCACTGCTAAAAAGATTAGCTAATTTATCTTTTTTTTAACCTCAGAGAAACCAGCACGTGTCAGCTCTCCTGTGTTAAAAAACATAGTCAAGATAAGGTGCCTTAATTTTGTACTGAGGTGAATTTTCCAAGGTCAGTCCCAGCCAAGAGGACAGGGCCGACCTTGCTGAACTAAGCTTGTGGTAAAATTAGAGTATCCAGCACTTGGCTGTGTTTCCACTTTGGCATATCTGATGCAGATTAGTGATTTTTATACAAAAATATTTTTTTGGTTTGTTTTTCTTTTTTCAGCAGCAAAGCAAAGTCTTTGTAATCTTCCTTTGTGTTACCTCAGAAACAATTACGTAGTCCACCCTCCACACAGCACAAAGCTTATCAGAGAGACCTAAACTCTACATACAACTGAAATTCACTGTGGACATCTGTATCTATGGCAAGTCCTCTGAAACAAGGAGCAGTATGTCCAGAGTGTTTCGTTACCCTCGGTGATGCAATGTGCGTTTGGAATAATCATGTCTACACAGTGCTCTGGAATCATTATGTCTACACAGCTGTTACAACACTGCTGCTTTGCATTCTTGGAAGATTCCACAGTTTATTGCTTTGCCCCTCTGGATTTTTCCATGCTGCTCATTGTGAAAGATCCCACCAGAAGGTAGTGGAGCATTTCCCATGATTTCTCTCATTTCATCACAACGTTTGAAGCGAGCTCCATTTTCAAAGGACTGTTGGGCACCAGGCAAGAAGCACTGAAGACCACCAGGAGGTTCCTGGTGCTATTTGTATATCTTTAGGGATGAGGACATGTGCACAGCTGAAGCTGAGCAGAGACAACTGACTAAACCAATGCATGAAATGGTGAGGCTCAGTAGTGATGCATAACAGGGACAGCCAGCAATTTCAAAAGGGTTTGGGAATATTCACTTTCAAGAGCCTTAAATGGAAAAATTGCCCTGCAACTGTAAGAATGGAACACATCATAAGAATTTCTCTTGGCATGGTGAAATATAGTCATCCATTTTCATCTGAAGGCTCGCTGTTCTCATTTGGTAACCATTTCTGCAGGGAGAAATCCACAGGAAAAAATGACCAGGATTGTTGCAAAGGACTTATGTGCTACAACTGAAAAACTGGCTTATACGAGTTGGCAATTCACAGGCATTTGTTGATGAGTTTAAGTATTTCAAGGTAGATAATTGTGTTTAGGTCATTAATGTGACCAGTAAGGCTATTCTCACTTCAGACCATACCTAACAGACAGCAGCGTTTTCTGTGATGTAGAAAAGACAGATGATCACAATGGGAGACTTCCTAATATTAGAATGATGTGATGGGTAGGTCCAAGAATCTTACATTTTTAGAAACACTGGGCTATTTTATGCTCTTTTTTTTTCTTTAATGGCAAATATAGAAAATGATAGGGCTATGATTATTCTTGTCTGTTCGAAAGACTTAGCATACCCATGCACCCATGTTTCCCCTGTTTATGAAGACTTTCACTGGACGCTTAACTAAAGAAAGGCTCATTTATACACAGCCACATGGAGTGATTTTAGATTGCACATTAACAATACTCAAAAACTGGGTGCTTGATTTGCAATATCTGCCTCATGTGAGAATGATTTCCTCTGCGTT
The DNA here is from genome assembly GCA_004320125.1 of Scolopax mira. Lineage (NCBI taxonomy): Eukaryota > Metazoa > Chordata > Aves > Charadriiformes > Scolopacidae > Scolopax > Scolopax mira. Next base: position 102,412 of record BJBW01000589.1, read on the forward strand.
ATGCAGATTCTTTCACAGCAAAATAAACAGAGAAACGCCAAGATATTTTGAGCAGCAAAGCAAGTAGTGATGGTGCACTCCTACATCAGATCAGGAAGACAGCAGTCAGGGATACCCTACGGTTCAAATGTGAAATAAGTGCAGAATTGTGAACAAAATGGGTGCCCTCTTAGGGCAGAAGTAGGGAAATTCATATATATGAAGGGCCTTAATATGTCATACATGGGGATTTTATCGAATTCTGCAAAGCTTTTTATATAATCAAACAATGTTATGGAAGTAATTTCAGAAGATATAAGTTAGGGCAAGAGAGCAGGGGATATTCTGTGCAACTGTAGAAATACACTATCCCTTTGGGCAGTTTGCAGGGCTTTTTTTTTTTTTTTTAGTGGGATTTTGCCTTTGAAAAAAGCATATTTAGACTTACCTGCTTTCTGTCTCCTGCAAAAGCTGTTTCTGAAGGGTCATGACTATTTTCCTCTACTCTCTCTCCTCTTAATCATGCTAAATTTAACTTTCTTTACACTTCTCCATCTTTTACCACTCTGTTGTGCTGTGTACACAAGATCAGTAAACATGCCATCCCTTAATTTCCTTTCCTTCTTGCGTAGATTGGACAGGTGTTCATCCAGTGCAGGCATCTGCGGCCACGGTTGTTGCAATGTATCATGGGTGGGAAAGATAAAAAGGAACAGGTAGTCATTCCCAAGCAAGAGCCTCTGTGCCAAGAATAATAAAATATTGCTCTTTCCTTAATTGCATAATATCCATTCCAAAATGGAGTACTATTTTTGCCTGCAGATTTCTTTTCTAATGCCTGTAGGTCAGTATAAAGTCATCTATTAAATAAACAGGATTCTGCAGACACCAAAAATAAAAAATGCTTAGAATCTCCATAGCTATTAAAATATTTGTGTAGTCAGAGTTGGGTGATTTATTTTGTAACAACTCAATCCAAAGCTGAAGGCATAATGAAAGTAACCCAGAAAATTTATTCTAGCATTTTTTTCTATCCTGTACCTGCTGTTACAATAAACTCACCTTCTACTTGTCAGGCCACACAGAGTGGCAACCTTGGATATGTATGACTGAGGTAAATGGTAGAACGGGAGAGAAAGACAACAATAACGAAGGGCTGTTCAGCAGACTTCATCTGAGGGTTGTTTTACATTCATAAGAAGTGGGACTGAGGTCTTGTGCATTGAGGTACTTTAGCGTTCCTCTCCAAAGTTAAGTGTTTTGCTTCTACTGTGGGTTCTTCAGAAAAGAAAATTTATTAACCAGTAGTAATGTAAGACACTAGCTATTCAAGGAAGATGACATTAGTATGGAGGCCATATGTGTTACAGAATCAGAGATGGATGGGCAACTTGCTATCCAACAGGAGGCATAAATTCAAGAACTGCTGTGAATTTGTGAGGAAGTCTACCCACAATCAACTCAGTTAGCAATATGTCATTTGAATCCAGGAACCAAAAAGTGATCAGATATCATGATGCACATAATACCCTTTGGATGCCCCTAACTATGAAAGGTAAGAGCATGCCAGCTAAAGCCTGGAGGCCACAGAGATGTGCAAAATTCTTCTTGAATACTGTGTGTAAAATGGTGATGCACATGTATTATAACCTTTGACCATTATGGTAGAAAGGCTGTATATTAGATATAAAGGAACGTGTCTTTATGAGACATGCATTAATTCTTAAATATATTACTTCTTACTGTACTCATTGGAAGAGGCAGTTTGATCAGAACCAGATTAGCACATGAAGGCTCCAGTGTAAGCACAGCCAAGACTGAGAGAATCAGGAATCACTAACTAGCTGCAAAAATAAAAGAAGCAACAAACAAATAACCATCAATAAAGAAAAGTGCGCCAACAAATTCAATTACATTTGAGATCTACACCACTCAGATAGGTGGGGAGCCCTTGGTGTAGTGGGCTCTATGCTTCAAACGATATCAGAGGTATTCAAGCATTTGGCATAGCTGCATTATTTGTAACAAACTATATATGTCTTAAGACTTGTGTCATGCTTCAAGTCTTTGGTTGCTAGAGATGCATTCACAAGAACCTCTGATGCTGTACGTGGGTAAGCCTCTGGGTTATTAATTTGAAGGTCTGCATGCCATGATTTTCTACCTATGGTGATAGGTAGTGAGAAAGTTTTGGCTTGTCCACAGGTTTTGTTGGCATAGCCTGCACAAAAAGAGGGAAAATGGTCAATATTATAAATGTCTTAAATAAATTATTTTATCTGAAATGCTTTTCAATCCCTAAAGCAGAGAAGGAAATTTCAATAAGAAAAGTATTTTCTAACAAACGCTAGAATTTCACTTAAACATTTTTTGCAATGCATTGTTTTTTTCTGGAGGTGACCTCCTTGATGATCCAAAAGTAATCTTTGTTAAAATTACAAACTTAATAGCAACATTGATGATTATCAAAAGTATTTTGGTGAGCCCAGAGTAAATTTAAAAAAAAAAAAACTGTGCTGAAAAAAGAGGGTTTTTTGAGGATTTCACGTCTCTTTGTCAATATACAGAATTCTCAGATACAAAAGATATTTTTCACCCACTAGCCAAAGTGTTTTTCAAGTATTCTGTGTACCCAGCTAACTATTTGCACCAAATCAACATGTTGAAATCTTTTGCCCAATTGATTGGTAGGTTAAGCCGAGTTATTTGAAATCAGCTTCAACATATCCCTTCAGATAGTTCTCTTATGGATCATCCATGCCATTAAGATTTTATTGTAGAAGGAAACAAATCCATTTTAAACTTTAAGTTTTGAACATGTTTTAAATCCTTAAGAATATAAATATTAATATTTTCAAGTGTAGTGAAAATAAGAAATAACATATAGGTAAAGCACATAAAAAAGGATTAAATTAATTTAATTAATAGTTACCTGAATTAAAAAATGCTGTCTTGATTTTTTTAGTCTGATTCATTTCACATATCTTATATCTTATGTCTTATAATATAATTTATACTCATTACTTCAATGTAAAGCTGTTTAGTAAAGAACTTTAAATTCTTTCATCAATTTAATAATAATAACAATAAAAGCTCTCACAGAATCATAGTGTAGCTTGCAATTTTGGTAAAGAAAATGAATGGTTTTAAATTATTTTTGTATCTTGGAGATTCAGAGGCTCAGCTGCTTCTTTTCCTCCGGATTATATAACCAACTATTTTTTTTTTCAGTTAGAAAAGAAAAATTCAGTCTGGGTGGCCAGATGTAGAAGTCTGCAGTGCAAAGAACTGGATCAGGACTAATCACCCTGGGCTCCTTTTATTGTCTGTTGGGAAAAAAAAAGGGGGGGGGCGGGTGGGGTGGGGAGAGAAAAAGCACTCTAAGGCAAGATTCATACCATCCTAATGTAGGCATCTAAAATAGGTCAGATTCACTGAGCTCTAAAATGCCTATTTTTCTCTATAGGCAAAGGTATGGTCACCCTAGGAAATCACTAGCTGGTGTGTACAGTAGTACATCAGTATATTAGTCTATATGTACATATATGTGTATATACACATACTAATAGAATATTTAAAAGACAATTTTAGATAATAACTGTAGTTAAGCAAAACTGTAAGACAACAGTCATATACATTAATAAATTTCATGCATTAATAAATGCAGTATATTTTATGCAAACTAAATATATCTATGAAGATGTAGGAATAAAGATTATAAGAATACACCATTACATCTGAATACATCTGAATTTCTGTAGGGCTACTCAGGACAGAAATCCTAGTGATGACACAGTTCCATTGCTGGCCATCCACAGCCATTATTCAATATTCATTGAATATTTCTGGTTTGTATTTAGGAAGAAAAATAGAGTCTCCGTTGCCAAAGTATCATCTATTCTGACATTCTACCACATGGAAGGTAAAGACCATCTATTAATTTATTTATTTTTTAATTGACAGGACCAGATAACTTTATTTAAAGCTTTTAAAAGGAATCTTATACTGTTGCTCATTGGCCAAATGCTTTGACATACTGGAGAAGTCCAAGAGGCCTGGAAAAATCTAAAGCCATTTTGATATTTCAACAGTGTAAACAGGATGATCAGGGTAACTGTAGATGAGTTAACTTGACCTTGGATTCATGTGAAAGAGTAGAACAGCTGAAATGGGACCCTGTCCATAAGGAAATAAAAAGTAGTAACATAATTAGTGCCAGTCAACATGACTTTATGCAAAACAGGTTAAGTTAAACAAACTGCATAGTACTTTCATGAGATAAGAATTTTGATCATTTGATTTGTTTAATAAAGGTAACTATGTTGACAAAACAATGTCTTTCAGACTTCTGTTTAGCACTGATACCATATGACACTCTGATTAAAATATTAGCACCAGAACATAACCAAGAAAACATATATTAAATAAGACTTAAACTGTATAACTCAGAAATTCAATGTGTATTTGTTGACTAAAACTTACCATGTAATACCAGTGTGGTGCTATAGAAATCCTTTGCTGTCTGAGACAGTACAATTCAATGGAAAAAAACCAAACCAAATCAACCATTAACTAAATTCTAATAACATTTCTAGTGCTGCAAATGATAAAAGGAAAGAAATTATGAGGACAAATTACAAGCAGGAAGTGATTTAGACAATTTTCTAGCTAAGCAGAAACGATATGGGTATTACCATTGCCAATTAAAGGCTCTCTATTTTGGGAAGAAGACATATAGATTACACCTGCAGGACTGAAGAATGTAACAGCTCTGAAAAAATGGAAAGTCAATGGTTGGTGGTCCATTTTTTAGTATAAAATAGCATGAAGTTGGCTAACGTGATCCACAGTCTTACTCTGGAAGGGGTCAGAGACAGTCTTCAAATGGTGGTCAGCCCAAATGAAACTCTCCATAAAGTAAGGCAGAAACAATGAAAGCTACCACCCTACAAACACATATCACTCTGCTTTGGAATATATGAACAGAGCAGTTTTTCTGGGATATATTGCAAACACAGTGGCTGAAAAAATGCTTAGCAGGGGTTATGTACATTGACATAAATAAGACACAGAAGAACAGCAGGGAGTGTTTCCTTGCTATGTTTGGGGAAACAAGACTTTGGCTACATTATTTGTAAATAAGATTGCACAACTTTGCTATCCACTGTGGTGGTTTGGGTTTTGATTTGTTTTCTTTTTTATTTTAGTAAGCACAAAGCAAGCTGCAGAGTGAATCGAGAAGCTCAAGACAGTGAGATGTTTAATGGGAAACCCATCCTGACAGTGTCCTGCTTATTTTCCTGACTCCTGGTCACCAGGAATTTGATGTATAAGAGGTGGAATGGCTCCCCTCCAGGGTAGCCACTATTGCTGGCATGGGAAGACACAGCTGTATGTCCAGCTGCCCCTCCTCCTAATTCCCCTCTCTTCCTCTGGTCTCTCTTCTCCAGACCATCAGAGAAAGATATTAATTTTCCGCTCCTTTTTCCCTTCCTGGAATAGTTTAAACTTTTAAAAGTTTAAAAGAATCACTGTAGCTCTCACCCTACTCTTGTGGTTTGGAAAGGAGAAAGTGTACAAGAGCAGTTTGATGCTGACTGAGAAGCTGTACCAGATTGCATACAGCCAGCCCTTAGTCTTGTCCAGTCTCCAGGGCGAGGGTTTCAGGTGGAAACCAGGGAGCAGGAAGAGCAGCCACTCAGTGTTTAGGTTTCATTTCTGCATGGAGTCAAACCTGAAGTCCCAGCTTGGGATGTAGAAACTGCTTGGGATTTGCTAACCTGGTAGGGTTAGGTAGGCTGCTATAGGAAAGCAGAGAGAGAAAGAAGAGGGGAGATGCATATCTGTCGGTATTACTCAGTGCCAGTGAATAAGATAGTAATAATGGCTGATATTATGATGGAATATCGGACTGGAGCATCAGGTCATGTTGTGAGGCAGCAGCCCTGATGCTGCCCTGAAACATGGGCATATACCCCATACATCTAAGGGTGCAAAGGATCTTTGGTGACTCACCTTATAGTTCTGCAGCCTTCCTTCTCCAATCTGACACATGAACAAGGAGTTTGTCAATCAGCTGCACCTGGCACATCAGTTCATGGAGCAGAGAAGCCTGCAGCAAAAATGTGTGAGATGTGGGCCAAATGGAGAGACACGTCCGTCAGGAGTAAGTGTATAAGTATCACAGTTAGTGCATGAGATTGGCAGACTGGGAACTGAGAGGTAAATGTGGGGCAGGACTGTTACCAGGTCTGGGAGATAGCAAGAGTCAAAAAAAATCACCTAATAATCACTGACATTCATGTCATAGAATCATAGAATAGTTTGGGCTGGAAGGGATCTTAAAGATCATTGAGTTCCAACCCCCCTGCCACACTTCCAAGGATGGAGCATCCACAACTTCTCTGGGCAACTTGTCTAGGGTCTCACCACACTCACAGAAAAGAATTTATTTCTAGTATCTAATCTAAATCTCCCCTCTTCCAGTTTAAAACTGTTATCCCTTGTCCTATCACTGGACTCCCTGACAAAGAGTCCCTCCCCATCTCTCCTGTAGGCCCCTTCTAGGTACTGGAAGGCTGCTATAAGATCTCCCTGGAACCTTCTCGCCTTCTCTTCTCCAGGCTGAACAACCCCCAACTCTCTCAGCTATGGCATGTGAAGACCAATACAGATGGAAAGGGGTAAAATGGATAAATAAAGTACTGATGAATACTAACTGTGCCCCGAAGCATCTTCATGACCACACTAAGGATACTGTTGGCTTCTGGTTTTAATCCCTTGTCTAAACAGTCTGTAGTTCTGCCCTTTGTAAAACAATGACCCAACAGCTGGTGTCATCCTTCTTTCTCTACCACCATCAACATACAGTCTGTGAGAAGGGAGAAGGACAAACTGAAATGTCTCCATTTCCCCACCCTGCCTTCCCTTGCTGGCTAAATGTCTGTCCCACAGCTGCCACACAGCATTCAGACAGCAATAAGCAACATATTATCTCATCCAATATCAACAGGAACGTAAACCCACATACACTATATTTTGAATAAACTGACTCTTAGGTTTCAGATCTATCTGAAGAAAGGATGAGTAACTCTCTGTCACTTATGGAGGAACTCTAGAGACTAAAATGCGTTAGTCATCCAACTTTTAGATAGCTATGGTTAGCCGAAATGAGCAACACTTTGCCAAATACACAAGGAGATTCCATCCAGCTGAGTTTACAGCATCTCTTCACTTATCCCATCACTTACCATACAGTTTAATGGCCACATGAGGCCTGTAAAAGAAGACTTAAATATTATAATCTAGTTTGCTCACAAGTTATTTGTGCTGTAGAGGACATCAGATCACTGAACTCTCTACAACTTGCTTTAAAATCCATGCTGCTATACAACAGTATGGGTTGTTCAAATGCAACTTGAATTGTGAATATCTATTCTTAAATGACTCATTAAGTCTGAAAAAAAGTATAAAATTTACTGAAGAAAACCAATAAAATAGAATATGCTTGTTGAAAGAAAATGCTTTCCTACAAGTGATGGTGTAACATCACTTCTGGAAGTGCAGAGTACAGCCACTGAATTTATGTAAAATACCCTTGGTCTATACAGCACTAAAAAAGTGTATTCTCCTGAGCTTATTTATAATGAGGGATAGAAACTAATTTACTGAAACTAATGAACTTGAGATGAATTATTGCCAATTCTGTGGGGCTGTTTTCAAAAAGAAGGGAGCCTCATCAGTTGAGGTGTGTTCCTGAATCTCACTGAAACAATTCAGAGGGAATGGCTTGTAAGATTTTTAAAATTCTTTAAATCCAGCTGGAGGCAAGATATTTGTTTAAAGTGATGTTAATTTGATGCGTGTATGCAGTGTGCTTATAAATTTGAACTTGCACATGGAAAAAGCAAATCAAAATTAATTATCGACAGCCTTTGAAAGTGAGAAACCGAACAGCCTACTTTCTTTTCCTAACTGAAAGTAAAAAAGCAACTAAAACCAACAAGTCATTAAACTGGGTTGTAAAATTATTTCAGTATTATCAGTCTTGAGAATTGCTAGTGTAAGGATGTCTGAGTGTGAATGTTTTGGGCAGTGCGATTTTTAACTTGACGGTGTTTCTTTAAATGTGGCCAACATATGAGGGTGGCAGACAACTGTTGTTTTTAAACTTGATTATCCTGCAAGAATATCGAGATCACTTACCCATAGGCATTTTTCAGCAAATGTTCAATTAACAACTTGACAGCCAGCCATTGACTTTAAAACTATCTGATCTTTCCACAATCAATAAATCGCATCTGTGTAATTTATACCGCTGCGATACAGTTCCATGTTTAGCACATTTGTTGTGCTTATGTGTTTCTAAACAAAGCAAAGAAGGTCATTTTATCAAAAAGAGGGACACCTTCTCAGGAAATCATTACAGAGGAAACTGTTGGGTAGATAGATCGGCTGGGAAAGGTAAACTGAAGGCCAAACTACGCTGCAGCCCAAGGATCTCTCACCAGGTCCAATTTAGTTAGGACTAAAAGGAGAGGTTTTTGCTAGCAAACAAACAAAGAACACTTTGTACCAGAAATGAAAGGCCCTTTCAGCTTACTAGAGGGTGAAAGAAAAAGATACCCCTAGGAAGCTTCATTTCTGAGGCTTCTTCCAGACACTTATACAACTCAGCTGAAGAAATGATTTGCTTTGGTTGGGTCACCATAAGATGGTGGACTGAATCTTAGCTCACTGATACACTTCCGTGGTGACTGCTTTTGAGGAACGACAGCAACTCTTGCATCATCTGCATTTGGAGTTAGTCACCTCTAAAAAATCTACTTCTGTAACCTCAAAAGATTTTACAAGTCAGCAATTCCCTACTCAAAAACAATTGGATTTTCCATCATGTCATAGAAAGAAGTGATTTTCTAAACTCGGATATATCCTGAACTTCCAATATGCAACCTACTTCTCCTGCATAGACTAAGGAGTGATCCAAGGGACATTTCCTATTCTCCACAGGGCTTGGGAAAAATATTCTAAACTTCCTTTGTTGCATATCAATAAAGACACTGGGAAGAAAATAATGACAAAGCAAGGAATAGAACTGAAAGATGAGATATGAAAAAACAGAAGTGTGTAGGAATGAAAGAGGAACATTCCCTTATTGTGTGATTAAGTGAAGCAGATGAAATTAAAAACATGTTCATTTGCCGTGATTACCTCACTCTCTCCTGTTACAAATGCTGTTCCTTTGCTTAATCAGCAGTTTAACTGAAAGCACTCTCTTCACTTGTATTTGATTTTGTGGTCTCCCCCTTCAGTAATGAAAACATAATGTTCACATGAATATTTTATTAACATTAAGTGACCGCTTTGTTTTGTGTCCGTGAGTACTCAGCAGAACATGCATGAATCTTTTTTTTTTCGTTTTGTGGAAATTATTTGACATTAATTTTTTTTAGCAAGCTATTAGTCATATTTTATTGCCTCCATCCACGGTAGTGCTTGCTACAACAAAGATCTTGAAAAGACCCATTCCTCCTTCTTCTGCCTCACAACCCAGCCATCCATGACAGAGGTTCTTACAGTAGGTGTGGTGTGTGAGCCATGATGTCCACCAACTGGCAGAAGGTTTTATTCAACCTCTCACGTAGGCACATGAAACTGCATAAATTTCTAGTGCCAACACTTCTGTACTCATCTTGTTGTGATGCTTAATCTTTCTGAAATTAATAGTTGCACCTAAGCTGTATGTCTGAAAAAATATGCTTCCAAAAATTTATTGAAAAAGATGTTCCACCTCTTCCTTCAGCGCACATGTTGCCTTTTGTGCTTTCCCTGTGCATAAGAGCCCACCAAAATATGGAAGCCTGACACTTTTCAGTTCTTTAAATGCTGAGCATGCCTGCAGTGTCCATCAGTTAGGCAACTGGCAAGCTGAAGCAGCTGCTTGTCAGCCACACCGTTCGTGGGACTGCAGAACCGCCTTTCTCCCATTTGACTCCCCACATCGGCAATCTTCCTCAATTCATTGTATATGTACAATATATACATTAAGCAAAACAGAAGGAGGCCCACCATTAATTACTCATCTACACAATGTCTAGCACAATAGGAGCCTGAGGCTCCAGTGAGTTTCCCAGACGCTGTCTAAATAATGCAGATAGATGATAATTCTCCTTGAAAGCAGTCAGCCTGTTCCAAGGGCAAGCCCTCCTCGTTTTATTCACATAAAACTTCTATCGAAGGGGTACATTGAAAAAAAGCAGGCGAGATTTTCCTCTGTAGTGACTCTATTTCCCCAAATGTCTCCTTATCTCCTTGGTGGTCTTGTGCATCCACAAATTAGACCAGCAATTGTTCCGCATGAGTAAGACTTGCACCAAGAGCTTATCTCAAACAGTAAGAGTAAGCTATGATTCATAATCATAGTTTTATACTCTATATTTTGCACAATCAAATAAGAGACAGAAAAAGATATAAAAAAAAAAAAGAAAGAGAGAGAAGTCTGTTCTTTCCCTTTCAGGAGTAATAATCCTGGGGTTATTTATAAGATATATATCATAGAAATCCAATAAAACAGGACTGGAAGTAAACATGAGATCATCTAGACTATCACACCGCCCTGAGTCAGGACAACTGTACTTGTGTCGTTCCCGATAAATATTTGCACAGCTTAAAATGCTCCAGTGATGGAGACTCTATAAAAATCCCTTGACAATCTGCTACAGGACTGCATTGCCCCTGCTGTTGGGAAAATTATCCTGATGTCAAGATAAATGACAGAGGAAGTTAGGCTCCCTTCTGAAGTTTTGTTTTTTTTTTTAAAAAAAAACCAAAACACAAACTAGATGAAAAAGAGTTACTACCTAAAGCAAATGCAAAGGCCATCTGAAACAAAGCCAAATAGCCAAATGAATTGTAGGGCAGAGGGGAAGCTGGATGCCTGGGATTGTTTTGTTGGGGAGCAGCCTCCAAGAGCAGTAAGAAACAAACAAACAGGCTGGAGTAACCTGGCTAGGGAAAGAAGGAAATTAATAGATTTCTAAACAGATTGCTACCTGGAAAGAAACAAAGTTGAAAAAAGCAAACCACAAAACCCCCTCTGCTGCTGGAGTCCTATTGTGTGCAGTCAAACCGGCCTTTGCAAATTTTCAGTAAATATTGCATCAAAGAAATATTGAATTCTATCATTGGTCTCTTCTTGAACAGAAATACCCTGAAGGACCCTAGATCTTGGCTATCCATGCAGGTCAGAAAGGTACATTACAAATTCTCTTTTTAAAAAAAAAGGCATTGTTCATTGTTTTCAATTAGTCTTAGATATTTGCTTGCTCTTCTCGTACACAAGAGGGGTATAGACTTCAACTATTGCCTGAAAATATTTGGCTCTATTGCTTCGTGATTTTTTTTTAAAATGCCACTGGTTATATTCTGCCAGGCTTTTTTCTTTCAATAAACAAGAATATTTTTTTATATTCGGAAGGACTAAAAGAGAGCATCCTCCCCCCCACACCAAAAGAAACCCAAACCCAACTCAAACAAAAAAAAAACCAAACCCAACCCTACAACAACAAAACACAACCACAAAACCAACCCTAATATTTAAAAACTATTTGTGGGTGCCTGCCTCTCTCAGCAGAGCGCCTAAGGGACGGCGGGACCCCTTGCTTTCCCCGCTCCCAGCACCTCTCTTTTACTTGCCCACCCCCGGGGCCGGGCTGGCCACCCGGCCGCCCACACTCGCCCCCGCTGGGCAGCGGCCTCGGGACCCGCGGGGGAGCGGCGGGAGGGGGTGGCCGGGGCTCCCCCCCGCGGCTGCGGGGCCGCGCTGCGCCTCCTCCATCGCTGCCGAGGCGTTTGGGAGGCGGGGGGGTGGTGGGAAAAACCCCCACAACCCAACCCAAAATACCACCACCACACACACCCCCGCAACGAACACCACCACCACCACCACCAAAAAAGAGATGTTCCAGGAAGAAAATCCTGGTGATTGCGACGCGCTGACGCATCTCAGCCTCCTGTGCGTAATTCTGGCAGCGGAGGGGCAGGAGCTGGTGTCGTCGTGTCGTCGTCGTCCCGTGTCCACACCCCACCCCCCACCCCTTATGCCCCCCTCGCCCGGGATTGCCCCCGGGGAGGTTGAACAAAAACAGAGATTTCCACGGGAGACGGCAAACGGCTGGAGCCCAGCGGGCGACAAGGTGTGTGTGTGGGGGGGACTGGCCCGGGGACCCCCAGCCCGGAGCCCAGCCCGCATGAGGACACGCTGGTGGTTGAAGGTGTGTTCCCAAAATGTTTTTTTTTTGGGGTACACCTGACAGGTGAGGAAGAATTGTGTCCCCCAGTTTAGAGCACAGGAATTTTACTCAGTGTTTTCTCCCAACATACTCTGCTTATGGACAAGGGGGTTCTGAACCTGCCACTCGCAATACAAATTTTCAGGAAGAAATGTTCTAAACACAGAGAAATATCTAAGTGTTGTCTAAACACAGAGAAATATCTAAGTAAAATTATAAAAAATTGAATAAGAGACATGCTCCAGATTTTCCTCATTTTTTTCCCCTCCCATATAAGAATGTACAAACCAATAACATCTATAGTTTCAGTATATATTTAAAATAATTAATTAAAAGTAATATTAGCACCAAGAATTACTGAACGTGTACAGGGTTACACAGCTGTAACTCCAATTTATTTAACCTGGAATTCTCTGGAAATCTGTGGGTGCAATATTGACTCAGTCAAGTAATCTTTACTTAAGAAAGAATTATTTCAGAGACTAAGATTTCTTAATATCTTTCCCTCGCGTACAAAGCCACCCATAATTGTTTTCACAGGACCAGGGCGGAAAACTGGCAGGAAACTGGCAGCCCCCATTTAAGGGCAACTGTATCCCGTAGCTATAGAGGGATAAAGCCTGCTGTTAGGGGTGACTAAATGAGTAGTTACCAACAAACTATTTCATAAAAACTATCTGGAAAGATGGTCAGCCCTCCCTTCCAAGTAACACAGACTTCAGGACTGGGTAGTGGCACAGTCATGGTACGTTAGCACTCAAAGGAGATGAGAAAGGTGAGAGAGAAAGAAGTTGAGGGGAGTTCATGCCCTCTTACAGTAAGGTTATGAAATGTATAACCAGAATGACACTGTATCAGAAGTATGCAAATAAACATACAAGGGAATAACCTGACTTCACCTGTTTATGTAGAAGTTCAAGGGCATCAAAATATAAATCACTCTATTTTGTTGGAACAGATAACTGCACTCTTGATAGCATAAGAAAGTGTTGCTGACGCACATAATCTTTCTCTCCACTTTTTTCCCATGGCTTCACTACCATCAGCCCTCTGATCCTGGCAACAGGTAGAAGGCAACAGCCAAGCCAAACATCAAGCACATCCCTTTCAACTGTTGCTCCTTATCCTGAAACGGAAAGATATTTTAAAATGAGATTTAGACTAAGAACAAACAAAAATGTATTTTTAAAGGATGTGACAAATTTTGAAATTCATCCTATTCGGGCATCCAGCCTCCCAGAAAGTGTTTTGTGAGTAGCCTGGCTGTGATTTTGGGCAGTATTTAAATACAGCTACATATTCATGGGGCCCGGTGCTCTAATCCCTCTAATGTGGTGGTGGTGAAATTAAAACAAAACCCCAACTGGATCCTGTGTGTGTTGGGCTTGTAGAACCAAACTTCCACGTGTAACTAAAACCAGTTGCATGCCCCTGGAGGTAACACTTCTACCTGACCATTTCACTACTATTCAGGCAAACAGTCTTTGCAAGCAAAATTCACTGATGGCTTGAGAAGTTTGCCACCTGCAAAACAGTGTTGCTGGCCACTGTTTATTACCCATCCATATAGTTCAAAACGAGGAGTTTAAACATAATTATGCATAAATGAAACAAGCACACACTTTTTTTTAACTTTTTTTTTTCCCCTATAGCTAAGGAACCCCGAGTACTTGAAGCATGGAAACCTGAAATCAGCAGGTCTCCATGCTGGCAAAGCTGTGTTTGCTATATCTAGACTAAACTTCATCATTTTTGTAAGCAAGGTCTATAATTTTCTAGGCACGTCTGTGTCAGTTTAGGGTGGACGGAGGTAGCATTTTATGACTGACATAACTGATGGAAAATGCCCCTCACACAGATAGTATATTTTGATAAATCTGACCGTTACCCAGCACAGTTTATTTTTGTTGGAGGTTGAAGCAAGGTATGCTGGCGAAAGCATAGTTTAGCAGGCAGGAAAGATGCTAATATTAGCAATATTTTGTTGGTCTACTTTGTATATTAGCAAAGCATTCCCAGCAGAGACCTCAAACTAGAAGATAAATGTGGTGATCTAGAGATGAGGCAGGGTGATACAACAGAAGGAATGGGAGAGGTAAAACAAGATCATTTTTTCTTTCATCATGGTGGAATTATTCTACAGAGATGATTTAAAGAAACACCCTCCGGCAAATCTACTGCAGTTACTGAAGATGCTGCTGTCCCTATTTGTCCATCCCTATGTTCTGCCTGAAACTACTTGGTGGAATGAGAAAGCACGTGCTATGCTTCAACTGTCCAAATTCAAGCCAACTGTACCACTGAAAACCCACTTATTTCAGAAATTAAGGCTAATATGCTACAAAGCACATAGGAATAGCTGAAGCAGAAGAGACACTAGCCTGTAGGAACAGAGACCTGTAACTGAGAGGTGGGAGAGACGAGTGGTGTTAGTTATTTTACTTATAGTATTTAATGTATATTTTTTTATATATATTACATATATAAATAAAATATATTTATTTGAATTAATTGCATTGCCCTCTAATTACATTGAAATGACCAACAAAATTTTCCAGAAGGGATATAGTTTTGAAAAGCAGTTCAGAGGAGTTCAGAGAAAACTCTGAATAAGACAGAACACCTCTGTAAATTGAGGTCATTAGTTCTATAGTGTCAGTCATGAAACAGTAGTGCTTTTTCACCTGAATTTTACACACACCTGAGCCCCACTTCTTGTGCTTTGTACCCCAGTTATGCATTAGAAAACAAAACCCAAACATAATTATGGAAAAAATAATGCTTGTTATGAATTGGCCACTGCTAAAGATGCTCTTTACCCCAATGCCAACACATAAGCTTCAGCCTTGAATTTCTAGTCTATCCTAATGCCTTTGTCATAGGAATTGTTTGCACGCAGTCAGAAATAGCATATATGGAAATATCAAGTAGGCGAATTAATATTAATCTTTTTTACACATCAGACCTAAGAATGCTTGCTCAAGATCACCAAACATATTTCTTAAAGGCCTGGAAACATCTTTCCAAATTTCTAAGGGGGTTCCAGAGACAAGGCTCCTCTTGGTGTTTATGGGCCCAGACTGTTCAGAGCGGCAAGAAATGGTTCAGGTCACTAATTGCCCTTATGTCTTCAGCAGCGTGACTACAGCGGATGGACTGGCCCCTTCCAGACACAGGCAGAAAATCAACTATTCCCGACTTTTCCTATGAAACTTTCCCCGTTGAGATCCGTTACGCAAGCATTACGTGTAATCGATCTCAAAATTACCAGTTCTCTGCGTTTTTATTCCCAGATACAGAAATCAAAGCACGTTTACCAGCGTGTGGGGGGTAAAGGCTTGCAGGCATCGTTTCCTCTGAGTGGTGGCCCAGGTACAGGAAGGTCACGGGTACCTTGCCCAAGGTCACCCGCTCAATCAGCCGCGCGTTCCAGCCGGCGGAGAGGTCGGTGCCTCAGATCTCCGGTTACTTCTCTCCCCCCCCCCCCAGCTCCCTCCCCCCCTTTAAAAAAAATAATTAAAAATATAATAATGAAACCTGCTACCTTATATGTAAATGTTAATATTTCCCCGTAAGACGAAGGGAGAGGTCTTCAAATGCCGCTTTATTCGGTATTTACAGCGAAGTGGGCTTTTACTTCACCCCCCCGCCCCCCTCCCTCCCGGTTACAGCTGTTGATTTCTAAATGGGTTATTATGACCCAAACCGCGGAGAATTTCGGGCAGGAGGGAGAGGAGCGGAGTCGGGCGGCGGTGGCCCTACGTGCGGGCTGCGAGTGGCCCCGCCGCCGCCTCCCCCGGGAACGCTGGGAGCCCCCACCTCCCCGGCCCCCGCCCCGGCCCCGCACGGCGGCAGCTGGAGGCGCCGCATCACTTTCGTCTTTTCTTTTTTTTTTTTTATTTTTTTCTTTCCTTTTTTTTTTTCTTTTTCCCTTTTTGTTATTTTTTCCCCCTTTTGTTATTTTTCCCTCCCTCGGCTTAACACGCAAACCCGGCTGCTTCAGTTTGGCCGCAGGCCGGCAAATGGAAGCGGGTCCCGACGGCATTCGTGGGAGAGAATAGAAAGGGCGGGCAGGGGGGCGGATGGATGGAGGGATGGATGGATAGAGGGAGGGAGGGAGGGAGTGAGGGAAGGAGGGAGAAAGTAAGGCAGGGAGGGAGGGAGGGATGTTTGCGTGACCCCAGCCTCCCTTGTCCTCCCGGGCATGTGTAGAGGGAAGGCTTCCCCCGCCGCCCTCGGGGCGGGAGCAGCTGCACGCCCGTGATGCGGGAGCAGCCACAGCCTTTTTCCCGCCCTTCATCCCCCCACCCCGACTTTGGTTCTCCCTGCCCTCTCCGCACCACGCCGCACGCTTGGCGCCCTCACCGGAGGAGCGACAGCCGGGCATCCCCCTCCCCGCATCCCTCTCCCGGGGCCCCTGCCTTCCCTCCGCAGACGGGAAAACGGCGACTGGCGAGCGCCGCCCCCACCCACCGCCCACCCCGGCCGGGGCCCCTTCTCCGCCCTGCAGCGCGGGGGGAGCGGGCAGCCCGGCGGTGGGTCGTCCCGTCCTCACTCCCCCCACGCCGCCTCCCACCGCCGGGTACCCCCGCTCCCCCGCCGCAGCGCTCGTTTTCTGGGCGAGGGGGAGCGCAATGGTAGCCCGTGAGGAGGGGGCGGGCTGACACACCGGGCGGAGGAGTGCGCGTACGGCGGCAGTGGGGATGGGGATGGAGGGGGGGGGGGGCGTGCGGGGAGATGGATGTGTGTGGGAGCCGCCGTGCCTGCGTGTGCGAGGAAGGCTTGACGCACACACGCGTGGGTGTATGTGCGGGGAGGGATGGCTGGCGCACACGCAAGCCCGGAAGCACCGCTCGGGGGGTGGGGCAGCACCTGATGGCCGCGGCGAGCGGCGCGGGTGTGTGTACCACCCCACCCCCCCCCCCGGTGTCGTCCCCCCCCCCCGCCGGGGTTAGCATGGATGGCGAGGGACGGCACCGGGACTGGCCGGGCGAACGGCGCAGGGGATGATCGGCGGGGAGATCGGGGAGCGGGGGGGGAAAAGGCTGCTCCCACCGCGCCGGGGTGAGGGGGGGGGACCGGAGGCCGTGGGCGGGAAGGCACCCTCCGCGGCGGGGCGGGAGGAGGGGGTGGGGCCAAGCTCCCGCCGCCCAACCGCGTGGGGCCGCCCCCCCAGGCGCCCGCCCCGTCTTTCCCATTGGCGGGCGGGGCCGCCCTTCGCGCCGCGCGGCGGCCAATGCGGGCGGGCGCCGGCCGCTCCCCCCTCCGCTCCCTCCCCTCCTCCTCCCCCCCCCGCCCCGTCTCGGTGTGTGAGGCTCGGTACGGCGGCGGCGGCGGTGGTCACGTGTTGTTTTGCTCTTTAGTTGGGGCACTGGGTGCGCGATGTGTTACTTACGGCGAAACTCCCGCCGGCGCCGGCAGCAGCCGCGGCGGCACCAGCGGCAGCGAGCGGGGAGCGGCAGCGCCGGTATCCCAGCCGGGGAGGACGCCGGGCGGCCGCCGGTAGCATCCGCTGCCTAGACCTAGAAAGCGGCGGAGGAGGATCCCGCCGAGGCTCCGGGCAGCCGCGCTTTTCTTCCGGAGGAATAACTTTATTTTACCGGCTTTTTCCTTTTTTTTTATATATATATAAAATATTTTTTTTGTCCCCCCCCTCCCGCGGCGGCCGGTCCCCAGCCCCGCTCGGCGGCGGCGGCAGCGAGAGGAGCCGGGCGGCGCTCCCGGCGCGGGGTCGGGGATGGCGAGCCCCGCCGTGCTGGGGCTGCTGCCCCCCCTGAGCTCCCCGCCCGGCCCCAACCTGAACAACAACAACAACAACAACCAGGGCGTGAGGAAGTGCGGGTACCTGCGCAAGCAGAAGCACGGCCACAAGCGTTTCTTCGTCCTGCGGGGCCCCGGCGGCGGGGAGGAGGCGGGGGGCGCCCGGCTGGAGTACTACGAGAGCGAGAAGAAATGGAGGAACAAGTCCGGGGCGCCCAAGCGGGTGATCGCCCTGGACTCCTGCCTCAACATCAACAAGCGGGCGGACGCCAAGCACAAGTACCTCATCGCCCTCTACACCAAGGACGAGTACTTCGCCGTGGCGGCCGAGAACGAGCAGGAGCAGGAGGGCTGGTACCGGGCTCTCACCGACCTGCTCAACGAGGGCAAGGCTGCCTGCCAGGGGTCCCCCCACCGCCACCTCGCCTCCCCCTTCTCCGCCTCCTGCAGCGCGGCCGCCGCCTCCTTGGCCGCCGCCGGCGAGGACCTCAACTACGGGCTGATCACCCCGGCCGCCGCTGCCTACCGGGAGGTCTGGCAGGTGACGCTGAAGCCCAAGGGTTTGGGGCAGAGCAAAAACCTCACCGGCGTCCACCGGCTCTGCCTCTCGGCCCGCACCATCGGCTTCGTGCGCCTTAACTGCGAGCTGCCCTCGGTCACGCTGCAGCTGATGAACATCCGCCGCTGCGGCCACTCCGACAGCTTCTTCTTCATCGAGGTGGGGCGCTCGGCGGCCACCGGCCCCGGCGAGCTCTGGATGCAGGCGGACGACTCGGTGGTGGCCCAGAACATCCACGAGACCATCCTGGAGGCCATGAAGGCGCTGAAGGAGCTGTCCGAGTTCCGGCCCCGCAGCAAGAGCCAGTCCTCCTCCTCTTCTTCCTCGGGGGGTGCCGGCGGGCCCGGCGGCGGCGGCGCCTCCGCCACTCACCCCATCACCGTGCCCGGCCGCCGGCACCACCACCTGGTCAACCTGCCTCCCAGCCAGACCGGCCTCCTCCGCCGCTCCCGCACCGACAGCCTGGCCGCCGCCGCCGGCGGCACCACCAAGTGCACGCCGTGCCGGGTGCGGACGGCCAGCGAAGGCGACGGCTGCCGGGTGGGCTCGGTGGCCGGCAGCCCCATGAGCCCGGGCCCCGTGCGGACCCCCCTCAGCCGCTCGCACACGCTCAGCAGCGGCGGCGGGGGCCGGCAGGTGGGGAAGCTGCTGCCGGTGCTGGCCGGCGGCGGCCTGCCGAGCAGCCGCTCCATGTCCATGCCCGCCTCCCACTCGCCCCCCTCCGCCACCAGCCCCATCAGCCTCTCCTCCAGCAGCGGCCTCGGCTCCGAGCCTGCCCACCCGCACCACCCCCAGCGCCCGTCCAGCGGCAGCGCCTCCGTCTCCGGCTCCCCCAGCGACGCCGGCTTCATGTCCTTTGACGAGTACGGCTCCAGCCCGGGCGGCGACCTGCGCCCCTTCTCCTCCTCTTCCACCGCCAGCAACCGCAGCAACACCCCCGAGTCGGTGGCCGAGACCCCCCCGGTGCGGGACCCCGGGGGCGGCACCGACCTGTACGGCTACATGGCGATGGAGCGGCCCCCGAGCGGCCGCCTCTGCTACCGGCCCTGCCCCGACGCCGCGGCGGACAGGGGCCATCGGAAGCGGACCTACTCCCTGACCACCCCGTGCCGGCAGCGGCCCGCCCCGCCGCAGGTCTCCTCCGCCTCCCTCGACGAGTACACGCTGATGCGCGCCACCTTCGCCGGCAGCGCCGGCCGCCTCTTCCCCTCCTGCCAGGCCGGCGCTTCCCCCAAAGTCACCTACACCCCCTACCCCGAGGACTACGGGGACATCGAGATCGGCTCCCACCGCAGCTCTGGCAGCAGCAGCACCAACCTAGGGCCGCCGGCGTTGGCGGGGGGAGGAGGACGAGGAGGGGGAGATGACGATGGCTACATGCCCATGACCCCCGGCGTGGCCACAGCTTTAGGGCAGGGAAGCCGGGGGGGGCCTGACTACATGCCCATGAGCCCCACCAGCGTGTCGGCCCCCAAGCAGATCCTGCAGCCCCGGGCGGGGGTGGGTGGCGGGTCCCCCGGGAACGGGAGCAGCTACAAGACTAGCTCACCCGGGGAGAGTTCCCCTGACGATAGTGGGTACATGCGGATGTGGTGTGGCTCCAAGCTGTCGGTGGAGAGCTCAGATGGGAGGCTGAGTAACGGCGACTATATCAACATGTCCCCCCGGGACCCCCAGCACGGGCCCCAGGCTCCCTCCCTCACCCCGCCAGACTTCTTTTTTGCCCCTTCAGGGCACGGGTCCAGTGAGCCCCCCAAGCCTGGCTGCTATTCGTACAGCTCCTTACCCCGCTCCTACAAGAGCCAGGGCCTGGCAAAGGACAGCGACCAGTATGTCTTCATGAACTCCCCGGGGAGGATGATCCCGGAGGAGGCGGTGTGCGGAGTGGGCCAGTCGCCCACCGGCACCTTCGCCCCCTCCAGCCACACGGTGCCTTCGCCCCTGCGGCACAGCCGGACCGAGAGCTTCCTGAGCCAGCGGTGCCAGCGGGTGGCCCGGCCCAGCCGCCTCTCTTTGGAGACCTTGCGGACGATGCTGCCCAGCATGAACGAGCACCCTCTGCCGCCCGAGCCCAAGAGCCCCGGCGAATACATCAACATCGATTTCGGGGATGCTGCCGTCTATTCTCCCCCCTCCCTGCCTGCCGACAGCCCGGCTTCCTCCCTGGGCTCGGGCACGGGGCAGAGGCGCTCCCCTCTCTCTGACTACATGAACATTGACTTCGGGTCGCAGTCGCCCTCCCAGTCAGGCACAGTCTCAGTGGGCTCCCTGGAAGCGCTCTCACCAGGCTCTTCCTCCAGCACCAGCCAGCCTGATGGGCGCTACCTGAAGGCGGCTGTGGGGGTGGCTTGTTCGTCCAGCCCGTCCGATGGAGGGGATTACACTGAGATGACCTTTGGCATGGCCACCACCCCACCTCAGCCCATCGTTCAGAAGCCAGAAAGTGCCCGGGTCACCAGCCCCACGGCTGGGGTGAAGAGGCTCACCCTCTCTGGGGTGGAGGCTTTCATTCTCTCCAGCCACCCCCCAGACCCGAACCGGGGGGCCAAGGTCATCCGGGCAGATCCCCAGGGACGCAGGAGGCACAGCTCGGAAACTTTCTCCTCCACCACCACTGTGACCCCCGTGTCCCCCTCCTTCGCACATAACCCCAAACGGCACAACTCAGCCTCAGTGGAGAACGTGTCCCTCAGGAAAAGCGAAGGCCTGGAGGAGGAGCAGGGTAGCAGCCCCATGTGCAGGGAGACCTCAGCTGGCTTCCAGAATGGCCTCAACTACATTGCCATTGACGTGGTGGACGGGACCCTGGCGAACTGTGACAAAGCCAGGTCGAAAGCCAGGCACGTCCTGAACGGGGGCATCAACGGGGTGGAGATGAGCGCCTACGCCAGCATAGACTTTCTGTCTCACAACCTGAAAGAAGCCAGTGCTGTGAAAGGTGAGTAGCTACGTCCGACAGTGCCTGCTGCGCGTGTTTGTGCTTAGTGTTTCTTTCTCACCACGGGGTTGCGTTTTGTCAGATAGAGTGGTATCCCTCCTTGCTTTCTTAAAAAGCTCTTTTTTTTCCCAGTGCAACCTGTAATAAACAGTCTTGGAGGAACTCGCTGGCTCTTTGTACGAGGGGAAAAAAGTTTAATGTTATGATACTTTTTATCACATTCGAATTCTACTGTGCTATTATTATGAGAGTATACTTCTGGGTACCCCAACAGAAGCTAATGTTTACACAGTTACTATGTTTGGGCTGTACTTGAGCATTTTCTTATGTAAGATTTTGGAAAGTGTTTGGAAAATGTGACCAAAATAGTTTATGTTAATGCAGCTTCTGAATACTATTTAAAAATGTAGAATGATTGAGTTAAAAAACAGGATTGTTGGACTGAGCACATCAGATTACAAAAAAATCCTTGGCTCTCTAGCTGGGAAGGTCAGTCATACCAAAATGAGAAGGATAATTTTAATATCTTGGTTTTGAAATACCTTATCTCTTGCAAAAGTTTAGCAGTAAATCATGGTGAGCGTGGAATGTGAATTTGAAAAAAAAAAAAAAAAAAAAAATTCCTTCCAGAAATCACCATATGCATGAGCTGTTGCGTGTTGTATCGCACATTTCACTTCAAGGCCCACCCTGTGGTGGTGTGTAGCTACCTTCCAGCTGGTGGCTCAGTCCCAGCGTGGATGACCAGTTGGTCGGCTGGCAAAGGTGTTCAAAGACAAAAGCCGAGCAAAGAAATCTGAAACTTTGGCTGAGAGGGAATTTGGGCTTTAATTATGTAGCTGTTCCTTTGTTGGGGTGCTGGTTAGGTTGTTTTGAAAGGGCGGGGGGGGGGGGGGAAAGGAAGAAGAAACAATGTGTGAAACCCGCCTCCTCTTGGGAACTGAGAGTTGGTACGCAACTGGGGGCTGCTTGAGGAGGGCACGGGACAGCCAGCCTGTCAAGGACTAAAAGTTAATGATGAGACACCTGTAGGGGTTCTCTTTGATTGTGTGCAAGGCACGGTGCTCTAAACCCCTATGCATACCTGTCTGTGATATATGTTTATGGGTCTAGCGAGGTGCAGTGACGTACAGACGTACACACGTGAAGGTGGTTGTTTGGAGGTGAACAAGAGTTTCTTCTGCGTGCGCAGCGCTGATGGAGCTCATCAATAATAAGCAAACAGCGACAGTTTCCAAGAGCTACCTGCGGGGTTGGTGTTTTTTTTCTTCTTCTTCTTCTGTTTTCTTAGTAGCCGGTCTATTTTGAAGAAGAAAATATTTTTCTCTTTTGATAGGAAGTACAGGAAGATGGGAAAGATGAGAGAGCCGCAGTTTGCCGAGCGAGCTCTGAACCTAATTAAGAGGAGAGAGGATAAGGCGGTGTGAGAGGTAGAAGGATGAACGCCGGGAGGGTGGGAGGGCACAGCCTTATTTGCCTGTTGCTGTTGTTTTTTTGCTGGGGGCTGTGGTGAGGGTCCTGGCCATGCATTTTTTCACAGAAAGAAGGTTTGGTTTCTTAATATTTTAAATTTTTTTTTGTTGTTGGTTGGTTTTTTGTTTGGTTTGGGTTGTTTGTTTGTTTGTTTGTTTTTTTCTTGAGCCACCTACAGCCCCAAATGCGTTGGGAAAGAGCTATTTCCACAACATTCCCCAAACTGTTTACCCTGGAGAAGGGGGGGATGTGGGGCCAGGGGGAGGAGAATGGGCACCAGTTACCGAGAAAACCTGGACTGGATGAGAGTGCAGTCACCACCCGGGTGAAAAGCAGAGATGAAAGAGCAGATAAGCTGGGGGCACCGACTGCTGGCCTTCCCATCCCGTAAAGAGACGGATTATGCAATAAATAGAGCGGTGTTAATTTGGTACAGGGCATACGGAGGAGAGGGTTCACTTCTGCTGTGTATTTGTCAAAGGGTGGTTATGGTCTTGCCTTATTTTAATATTTACCTGCACGCCTATCTATTCCCCCCCCCCACACACACCTTTCCCCTAAGCTTTTAAAAAGCAAACCACGTGGAAGGAAGTGTGGGGAAGCCTGGTTGAGATTTACTTTCTCTGGTTGTCTTCTCCACCATCCCAGCTCCTGTCCCTGAGCAGCAAGCACACCTGATGGGTGTAGACACGGCTGGGGGCTGGGGGGGTGCCAATGTAGCCAACATCAAGCCAAAGCAGTAGGGGAAAACCTCACAGGAGCATCACCAGTCAGCAGCATGCAGGGTTAGGTACCAAAAATGGGGTTTCAGGTTAATTGCACTCATGGCAGTCAAACTGGACAAGCCATAGCATGGGGAAGGGGAACTAGATCACAAAGGACTTCGTCTGTGTAAGTTGAATTGAGTCGTTAACTCTTGCAAATTTCCTTGTTTCTCTTTTGGTTTTCATTGGGATTTCACACCAAAGTTGGTTTATGGAAGGACTTCTGCCCTTCCATAAGGACTTTAAAAAGATCACCAAGTATTGTGGCAGTGCTGTTCGAATTTCAAACATTGTGATTTGGGAGACTACCAAGAATTTAATGTTGTACAGAGAAATACATAGCTTATGCTTTGAGCATAAGCAAGATTATTTTAACACAAGTAGTAATTCAGGTACAGTTGAGAGGATCTAATTTTGTAAAAATTAATGGTTTGCCCAAGAGATAGCTTATATATATTCAGCATTGTTTACTTAGTTGTTTGAAAACAAAACTTGAAAGAAGTGCAACTATATTAGCAAAGTGAGAAGCTTTACTTCTTCAAAGCTTCTTCAAAAACCAAGAGAGGTTTCTAGCAGTTTTAAAACAATGAGGTATCCACATACATTTAGTATTTAGAACAGGAGAATCTCAGAGATACAGGGTGAATCTCAGAGATACAGGGTATACAAACAAGCTCCTTGTAATTACCTTCACAGTAAATTAATATTCAATTTGTGTAAAGTACATGAAAAAAAAAACAAACAGTTTAAATTTTTCCTGAAGGTCTGTAGCCATAAATGTATTTTTTGATGGATAAGTGTTTTGAGGGAAATTATTTGTGTCATTTAAAGGTGGCAGTTTTCATCTGTAGCTTGTCTCTCTGCTATCAGTAACTTGCCTCTGCTGTAGGGAGTGCTGTGCTTTTGGAAATCTCTGCCCATGTTATCCTGTTGTGGCAAGAGCAAGCAAGTGCATCCTCAACTGCTATCAAAACTGAGAAATTTGAAGGTTGTTTGAAATTACCGGTCCATTTAGTTTTAGTGTGTTCTGAAAGTGTGGAAATATTTAAGAATGGAAGGATCGCTTGCCTTCATACGACATGTAAATAAAATGATACTGTTACTGGTTGGCTAAAACTTGTTACTTGCCTTTATTCTTAAATGATGAATGCTGTTTTGCTTAAAAATGTATGAACTGTGTATGGTTTTCTTTATTTATAGAGACATTTACACTATTTTTTCACATATAGTGTAAATTATTTATTTCAATATATTTATGACAGATTATACTCAATAATGATGTGACTTTTTATGATGAATCTTAGTTCTGTTGAAGTCAAATGGGAGTTTTGTCTCTATTTTGTGGGGGAGTATTAACATTTCACTCTTTCTGTGTAATCCTGAGTTTCTTAAGTAAAATTCCCATTAAATTTAGTATAATTGGGAATTTTGCTTAATTGAAAGCATCAGACTTGGGTGTGTTTATCTTCAATTTTGTTTTCTTTTCCATTTACAAAATGCTCTGTAACTTGTAAATATTTCTAGTAGTTGGTCTAGTTTTCCAGAATTGAACAGATATTATGTGTAATGGCACAAAAAACCCCTCTGTAATGCATCTACTTAACATCGTAATAAGGTGATTTTTTGATAATAATGACCCCCCTGCCTTGTCAGTTTGCTCTTATTTTTGTGAGGGTTTTATGATTGCACCTAAACAATAAAAAGTCCATCTTAAGAAATCTCTTCCTGTGTCTTTCTGATGACATTTTAGCTTATTGAAGACATAACCCTTATTTACCTTTTCTTTGGGATTACTTTGGCCAGTGAATTTTATTATTAAGGTTTTTTTTCCCCTCTCTAATATGCCAACTGCTGTAAAATTTTGGTTCTCAGAGAAACATGAGACTGTTTGATTGTCTCCATAAGAAAACTTGTATTAATTAAGTGATTTCCTAGAAGTATTAAAAGAACTACATGCTGTGTTACAAATCCATACATCTTTCAAAGTCTTTTTTTGAATAAACTGCTAGTAGTTAGAGTCTCTTATTGCTAAGTTCTGTGAGAACATCAACATTAACATCATAAAGAACTGAACTACTTCTAATACTTTATATAGTTTAATTATTTTTTTAACTTCTTATGCTTAGAATTAAAAAATCTGAGTTTTTATTTTACAGACTCTAGAAATTTACTTCTTGTCTCACATATTGTATTTTATGGGTGATCAAGCCAAAATGGTTAGGTCTGAACCTAGCAGTGCAACTCTTGTAATACAAAATGTAAACTGAAGTTATCTAAGATTAAATGAAGCCTTTGATATTTTAAATTATGTTGATTATACGGATGTCAGCTTTTTACAAGCAGATAGAATATTAAAACGCATAACATCTATTAGACTTTTATTTTGCTTTATACTTCAAATTATGTTTAGCTATACTGCTCATAGAAAGAATGTCATGGTTACTTTGAGTCATTTAAGATAAATTGTTATAGACCAAGTTGAATGGTGGGTTTGTTCTAAAATGAACCAGTACAGTCATTGCTCAAGGCAGAGGAAATGCTTAGGTTGATGATTGCTTCTGATTACTTGATTTCTTTCAAGATAGCTACAGAGACTAACGTTCGCTTGTAAGTAAAATGGATAAAGGAAATGTTTGAGCAGAAAGAGTCTTAGGACATGTTTTATACAGTGTGGTGGTGTGTTTTTTTTAATAAGGAGAGACATGGGTTTCTTTACACTTGATTTACTATCATTTTTAAATAACATTAATTACACTGGAATGCTGAAGCAGTTTAGAAGTTGAAACACAGCAAGCATCCACAGAAAAATTAAGCCAGAGTTAGTGTGTGAATTCTAACTTTCTCCCCTATACAGCAGTTAAATGGCAACATAGGTACATGCAGGTATTTTCTGTTTATATCAAATTTTCTTTAAAGCACCATGAATGTGTTTCTTTTTAAAGTAATAAACACATAAAGAAAAGGCTATATCTGGGGTTGGTTGGTTTTTTTTTTTCTTCCCCAAGTTGTTGAGGTGTGGTATGCTTTTGTACTGGTCCTCCATATGTTTTCTGTTTGTGTGTAGGTGTTGTGTATTAGTCATGATGTACTTTATCAGAATTTGTGTAAGTTTTAGCATTTTGTTGTCCCAGTGTGTGTAACAGCAATTTAAAGTGAGTATAGGTGACCGATTTGATAAATTAGGATATGTAATTATGGGAGTTTCACAACTCCCTATTGTGTTGTAGTTTCTTACAGTATTTGCTTAGAAGAGGTCTGTGTAGACAGGAAATTAGTAGCATCCCTTGAGTTTTTAGAAGACGGTGTGGTGACCCCAAAGTTCAGATGTGTTTTGTTTGTGTGTCTGTAGTTATTTTTAAAGTTCTTGTGCGTGTGTATGTAGGGGGTCAGGAGCGGCAGCCTTGAAAAGCCAAGTTAAGCTGAGTAGTTCCCTCACTGCCTGTTGTTGAAAAGGCTGGTTTTCCTCCCGCAGCCTTTCCAAAGACAAACTTTTTTTTGGTCTTTTTACACTTTTGTTTGTCTTGACTGCCATTAGCTATCCAGCCATGTGGGCATCTTGCATTAGTCAGTCTACTGGGCACTCTTGAGAACTAACAGCAGGAAGAGTGACTGCTGTCTTTATAACTTGCATTTAAAGGATTTGCATTTTTAAAGTAGCAGGAATTTTTCCCTCCATCTGTGTCAGCTGTAGAGGAAACCAGGAGTACTGGTTTATATTCCGTTTGCAGTTTCCTCACTAGTTTAGCTAGGATGAATCCCCTAAGTTTTTAGTGTTTGTACTTGAAACAAGCTTTTAAGACTTGGGTATTATAAGCCTGATACAAACCACAGAGAAATCAATGTAAAGATTGCTCACATCTTTACAGAGGCTCACCTGAAAAATACACTTGATGGAGCGTTAAAGTGCTAACACACATAGTAACATTTGAGGCTCACTTAAAGATCTCCTCTGTGCTGCTGGTTAGACAGCAATGGATGGCTTTCCCAAGGAACAGGTATGATCACAGTGACTGTTCTGGTAAGCCCATGCACGTTTGCATGGAGCTATGCTGTCCCTTGGTAGCTCAGCTGAGAAAAGGGCCACTGAACTAGCACTGCTCAGGAAAGATGTTCAATCTGATCATGAGAGATCCCATTGGAAATTGATTTAAAGACCAAAGGCAATACTAGGAGTTCTCTTACTCTCCAGGGGGGTTTTTACATTCAAAAAATTTTTCGTCAAAAAGGATGTTCTCCATTTTTTTTTTAATCGGTGATAGTGGCCCAAAATTGTGTGTAGCAGTATCAAAGATAGTAATTAGAAAAAAAAATCCTGTGCACAGTGGAGGGCAATACACTCTGGAAAAAAGGTACATTGCAGGTTAAGAGTAGGGAAATACTTTACAAAGTAAACCTTTTTTGATACTAGATACTAGGGTAGTTTTTTGTTTGTTTTCAAATACAGATTTACCCATGCCGGTTAAATAAAAGTTATTTTAGAGTGTGGTGGGGTTTTGTTGGTGTGGTGGTGGTTTTTTTTGGGTTTTTTTGTGGTTTTTTTTAATCTCAGTAAATAAATCACAGAAGTAGTTAAGAGAAAAAAAAAAAAAAAAACAACCCAAACCTAAGCCCCCCACTTCTGCTGGTAACATCTATATTGCAGAAAAGTAATGCAATTGGTTGATTCCATAGATTAGGAATGATTCAGGGTTTTGTTTACATTATTTGTCAATCTCTTCAGCATCCTAGAGGAGAACACTTCCTTCCTGGCAGATGGCAGCCCCAGGGCCATGCACCTGCCATTACAAGCACTACGCGCTAGTAATCTACCCCAGCATCGCTGTTGACAAGAGGCTAATGATTGGAGACTGTCTGCCTGACAGCCTAAACAAAATAGGAACCTATTTGTCCTTCAGCGAGGGTCTGAGAGATCTTAGGAAGGACAATTCGGGCGGTATACTGAAGAATCATAATGGAATTTAATTTAGGCCTCTTTGGTAGTGTTTGCAGTGCAAGCCACTTCTAAGATAATGATGCTGCAGAAAGCGAACGATGGCTCGAAAAAATGATTTTCTGTTTCTCCGGCGGAGCGATAGCTGACTTTAACAGCTCTGTGGGGATGGGAAGAAGGCTTTGCGTGATGTAGCTGGCCGTGCCACAGTCCTCTGCAGCAGCATCTGTCCTGGCTGGAAGCTGGGGCTTGGATATATTTCCTCTGTCTTGGGCTGGTAAATGGGACCAAAATGGTTTTAGAAAGTCAGAATGTCTCTTTAATTGTTGGAGTTGTGTGTTTTGGTGCTTGCATAATGCATTCCTGTTTCAGTCATTTGATTTGTAACATTATACGTTTTTATTATGTCATTAGACCAGGATCTCTTATTTTATCTCTTGCTCGTTCCTCTTGAGCGTTTATGTGTGTTTGCTTTTCTTGTTTGAGTGAGTGTGGGCGACGTTTCTAGGGGATGCTACCCAGGGCGAGGGTATCTTTGAAGTAGGCCAGGATGTTCTTTGCTAAATTTAAAAACTACCCAAATATTACCCAGAGTTTGCAGAGTATTAAGCAGGATTACATGACGCACGGATTAGACATTGTTGAGCAGCTTGTTTTTGTTTGAAGGGGTCAGAAATGGAGGTACTGGGGCTTTACTGTAATGCCAAAATAGCAAACTTGCTGATATCAGAAACAGTAGAGAACAGGGGAGATTTTTCCAAGCTTTTTCAGGTGATGGTTTAGTAAAATTTGTTTGATCTGTGCCATGATGATGACTAGAAGGTGTGAAACTCATTCTTTCATTTGA
The DNA here is from genome assembly GCA_004320125.1 of Scolopax mira. Lineage (NCBI taxonomy): Eukaryota > Metazoa > Chordata > Aves > Charadriiformes > Scolopacidae > Scolopax > Scolopax mira. The sequence goes on from BJBW01000589.1 coordinate 131,952, forward strand.
TCGCAATTTACAAATCTGTTCCACAGACAATTTAAAGTCGATTGAGAACAGCGCTGTAAGTGTGACTTGAGGCAGAGGACTTTGCTTCTCTTCAGTCAAAGACAAATCAATAAATCATTCCAGTAACAGTGGGAAAATCATGTCAATGAAGTAAGAACTAAGCAGTTTCAGATTTGTCCACCCAGGTAGTTTATTATTTAAGAACAGTCTTTAAGACTGTCCTAATGTCCAGTTTAACACCTCGTTAAATTGGGTATCATTGTCAAACTAACGTATGGAATGAGAATTTGGAAGGCTTTTTTTTTTTTTTTTTAATTTGTATCTAGTCTTTTGCTCACCAGAATTCAGAAGATGGATTGAGCAAGACATATGACAGTCTTTTGGGGGAGAGTTAGACTTAACTCTTATATAGGAGACAGAGTGGTGTTGAGCAGTTGCTTGAGAACAAGGAAACAATAATGATGCTGGTCTAGTGCACCTTCGCTGATGGAGGTAACTTTCTGTAGTCTGTTACTTATTATAATTCATAATGCTAGATTTTAGCATTATTTAAAAAATAATAATAATAGAATTAACAAATGGATACAAACATCATCAGTTTTCTAGTTAGTGCAAAACCCCTTTACATCACCAGATTGACTGCTTCGACTACTGTGGTCTTTCCACTACTTGAATTATTGAGAAGTTACGATGTTAATTTCCTTCTGTAGTCTTTTTAACAGTTTCTCTTGTACTGCTTTGGTTTTTGTTGTTGTTTTTCTCCAAAACTCCTGTGAGTGGCTTTGATTTACTTTAAAAGGCAGCCCAAATATTAGGTGATGTGTCTAACCAATATTTTCCCTGATTGATAGCCAAAAAAGACTTCTTGAAAGGGAATGATGAGATTTGGATCTGAAAGGTGGAGGTAAAGTTCTTCTGTAAGGCAGTTGTACTCAGTTGTGTTGTAACATCATTCCTTTATACACATAAACATTTGGAAAAGTTTATAGGAGGGTGGACTTGCATCATTTGCAACAGGTTTCAGTCTTGAGCAATTATTTCTGCCAAAGTTAATGAAATGTTACTATAATAATATCTAACATAACACAAATAAAAGTTATGCTTTTGTTGTAACAATCTTGCATAGAAACTATTGATAAATACTTGTGATGGTGGAACTGTGAAAAGCCACTTAATAATAAAACTTTATAACTAAGTAGTTTTGATCTAGCATAAAATGTTGAACATGTATATTTGGATTTGGAATCACAGTTGTATAACAATGCAAGAGTACATAATTCACTCAATAGTGAAGTTACAGAATCAGTGCTTGTGACTTTAACAGAAGTTACAGAGAAATGGCTATGATGAGGAGCATTAGGTATAACCATGTATGTATGATCCTGAGGCACAGAATACTTGAGAGAATTGGCCACAAACTGAAAATGATTAGTATTTATGACTTCATAGTCCCAATAGTCTAGCAGTTATTCTCACAAATACCAGTGAAAGACTTTAACATGCTCCAATGAGTGCTAGGATAACAGCTATTTCTTTTGGCTATCTACAGAAAGGTAATTTACACTGTTCTGTTTTAGTCTTTAAATGTCTGATGAAAATCCTGCCAAAAAAAGCTTTTAACTTTAACCATAACTGGTGTATTTTTAAATAAATAGTAGATTGCATGGGTTCTAAATAAATAAACTGGTAGTACTCAGTTGTTGAATGTTAGCCAATAGGATGATTTCCAGATACAAATGCACCAATGTATTTCAGCGCTGTAAGTGATTTCTGGTCCAGGTCCTCTCAGGTTTTTTTCCTGTTAATATGAATATTCAAGTGACAGTAAACTAAAAGCTTTGTAAGATATGGTAACATGAGATAGTCCATCTGTTATTTAAAAAAAAAAAAAAAGTCAGAACTCGGTAGCAGTGAAATAGCTAGACTTTTTTATTATTGATTTTTAGTAGAATTAGAATTTAGCCCTCAGGAGATAAACCGATGGACTTTTATTTTAATAAATTTATACTTGACTATGCTAGGAAGTTGAAACAATAGATTTAGATCTTGCAGCCTCAGTGGGTACCATCACACTGGTGTTCCTGAATGCAGAGGGACCTGGTCTGTGCTGTGAAGGTAGGATGTTTAGGTAGGATGCTACTGTTTGATGGAGTCATTTAGAGGTCATTTAGAGAGTCTTCTGTGAGTCTGAATTATTCCATAAGTCTTGAGTCTACTTTAGCGGTCACGAACATGGGAACCTTTAACTTGCCATTCTATTAAGAAAAAATACTGCAACTTTTTCTGTTCCTCTCATTCCTTAGTAGATGTTTTCTCTTTTCTTTGTAGTCATGGATTGGCTGTTGTTGCTTTCTCAAGGTGATAACATTTCAGTCATGCTATTTTAAAAAACAAATTGAGAGTTATTTACATGGTACATTCAGTCTTGTATTCTACTTCTATTTGCTAAAGTAAATACTTGTATTGATTTTTAATAATAATTTCCATATTGTTACAGTGCAGCTTGCTCCATTTCCTTAATTAAGCATAGAAAAAAGCAGAATGCTGAAGAGTGTGAAGGGTGGGGGATTTTTGTTTGGTTGGTTTGGGTTTTTTTAAGGAAAAAAAAAAAAAGGGTTCTGGGACTTCAGAATGTGTACCTGGGAAATAGCGAGTTCTTTTGAGGACTGATGTGCAGGAGACAACTTCACACTCTCCACTCTGAGCTGAATGAAGTGTATTGTCCTTAGTCTTGTCCTTAGTCAAGTGTCTTAGTTCTGAAGAAGTTTGTAGTACTTTCTATTAATTTACTTTAGATCCCAGTGCCTTTGTCAGGCACTAATTTTTTTCACTTGTCTTCTTGAGGCATTTTCCCATACATTTTGCAAAGGGCTACCTGAGCAGCTGACTCTTTTTTAATTCTACTTTGGAGGCAGAGTTCTATTAAGTTCTGCTGAAGCTGGCAAAACAGTACACAAATAAGTCTTTTATTGAAGCTATATGATAAATTTATTCTTTGCCATGTTTTAAATTTTTTTTAATTGTGTAAACTCATTTTTTTATTGGTCTGTGAAATGGGTTTCTCTTACTCATTGGCATAGCTGCTTTTCTGTGCATGTGTGTGTGTACCTTATTAAGATCTTAATTTTGTTTCTGTGGTCAATGAAACATTTCACATTTTGGTATGTCCCAAAATAAATTAACTTGTTAGTTGCACAAGATGCAAGCAAAGCAAATTCTTACTTGGAAGAAGGGAATAAAGTGTATATGATACATAAAAGTCTCTTGTCTCACCGGTTAAAAAAAAGCACCATTCTAAAAAGAATTATATTTGCTAATTGTCAGTTAATCCAGGAGCAGGACACACTTGTCCAGATTCCATGATCTAGTTGAGGAAAAACATTGGAAACAAGTGGTACCTGTATTAGTACAGGATATAGTATTGTGGGGCTATGACTGTAACTGTTGGAATGAACAGCATTTTGAGTCTGAAATTCTGTTTCTTCATTGGATCAGATGCTACTGGGGTTTGGGTTTTTTTCCTAGTATGTGTGTTTGTCTCAGTGTACATGGTGGCACCTTTCTTAAACTTCTCCTCTGCTTCTGCAATGTGGTAACTTTTAATGTGACAGAGGTTTCCAAGATTCTTCATGGGAGCTATGAGATATTAATAGGGAGGCTTGGAACCATTTCTGTTCTTTCTCATGGATTGTCTTAGTTCCCTTTTGGGGCCATTTTTGACCACATAATATCTTTCTGGGATAGTAATAATTAATTACTTCAATTAATATTTTCAATGTACTTTAATAATAGCTACTGGAAATAAGGACCTCTGATAAAATATAAAGTAGTCTGTGGATGGTAATTTGGAAAGCTGTGATGTGGAGGAACCAGTCTTTTACAGCCTGTTCTTGTTGGGTTTATTTTATATGTGTTTTCTGGAAATAGTTAAGTGATTTTGCCCAAGTCTTTTCCCTCCTGTATAGGAAATTGTATCTGTGGTCTCTTGTCTCAAACATAGATTGAATCTGGTTGGGTTTTTTTTGTTTGTGGTTTTTTTTTTGTGGGTTTTTGTTTTTTTTAACTTAAGAGACTTTTTTGATGGCAGTGGGAGAGGCTGAAGCATCGAAGTGGAAGACAGTCAAAATTGTGCCTTTTATTAGTGCCCCAGGTTGGTTGTTTTTTCCTCCTTGTAAACAGGCCTCTTGTGCTTGCTGTAGAAAAGTTTTGTTAGGATTGTTTAGTACAGACAAGATGGGATTATTTGCAAATCAAGGGAGGATATTCCAGAGGAGAACATTTATCTGTGTTTTTCCTAATAGGTTTTGTGGAATTTGGCTGTGCTGAGCTTCTGTTTTGGTCTGAGGGACACAAGAGTATAATTAAAAGGCAGCAATATCTTCATCTAAGGCCACAGGATGACCACAGGACTTCAAAATGTTAGGGGACTTAAATGTAGGTGTTCTGAGTGAAGGTGCTTAATACTTTCTGTGTTGCATATTCCAGCTCAGGTGTCTTCAGTATGTCCTAGGTCTCCCTGTTCTTGTTTTAGATTTCCACATAGATGGTGTTTTTTAAAAAAATATAATAATTGTTATTGTGCTTTGTGTAGAACTGAGAGGTTTGTCCCAATCTGTAGACACCTCATTTGCACGTTATTAGGAGTCTACTGAAACAGTCCTCTTGAAATAAGGATCTGGCTACCCTAAGTAGTCACTGGAAGGATACCGGTGCCTTCTAAGTATTGAAGAGGCTGGTCCAAGCCAGACTTGGAGGTTGGCACAAACCTGTCTTCCCTCTCTATAGAAGGAGCCTATATGCTTGGCATAAATGGAACATCTATCTTCCAGAGGTCTGTGGCTTGTGAGATCAAACTTGCTGTGTGGAGTCTATTTTAAGTAGAAGGACTTGAAATGAGACTGATATTCATATGTGGATCGGCTGGCGTAGCTAAGTATTCCTGCCTGACCTGAACTGTACTCTAGTTAGTTGATGATGTATTGTACTTGTTCAGTAAATGTGAAATTAAAAGGGATTTGTGTTTTCTCTAGCTATGCAGCTGCTGCACTGTCGGCTGAGTGCTTTTCAATATATTTCATGGTCAATCACAATATGTGAAATATGCAATGGTATCAGGGCCTTAGCACTTGGAAGGAAACTTGGGCTTTAAAAGCACACATGCCTCAGGGGAAATACTGGTATTTTGCAAAGTATTTCTTCATGCTTATTGTCCGCAATCTTTCATCTTCTGTTCTTCACAGAGCGTCCTTCTAGAACAGCATCTTGGCTTTATAAAGTCTCATCTACTGCATGGTATCCTACAGGAATTTATAGTTCCTTCATGTGACCTCGTGAAGTGTTTATCACAGCTATTTGAGATAGCTTTAAAGAGCTGGGTTGCTGACAATGGGAGAAAATATAGGTGGGTCTTTTTTTGTAGTGGAAAGGCTCCCTGAAGGAGAATTCTCTGCTGAGCATCGTGGGACTACAGCTGAACTCCTTAAGTGTCCATCTTAGGTGACAAGATGTTTTTTTAATCTGTTTTGTAGAAACAGTCCTGGTAGCATAATACAATGTCAAAAAGATGACAGTCTCAGTTATATAGTTGTCTGATTAGATACAGTGCTATAAGTCAATTGCATTTTTCAAACATACTAAATGAGGTATCAGCAAATCTTGTTAAGAAAATTAAGTGTTATTGGTTGCTTATAAACATATTTACCTGGCAACAAATCAGGGTAGCCATAAAACAGAACAAAACAAAGGGACCTGTGTGAGAGCACTTGGGAGGCGGGGAAAAACAGGACTGGTAAAACAGTAGAGTACAGTTCTGTTTGTGTAAATACTTACTGAGAGCTCTAGTAATTACAGAAGAAAGTGCATCTTGCTGTGGAGTTAGTAATATTGCACATAAATGATGTGCATCACTTGATTCCTGCAGTAAATAGATGGGTATGATCCAAGATGCATCCAGCGTATCTGGGAACAATCTCATTCATTCAGTACAATCTGTTTCTTGCTTGAGAAAGAAAATAACATATGAGTAAGACAGGGAAGTTAATTATTCTATATACTTTCTGCTATCACAAGTTAGTTTATGACCAACTTTCAGGGTTTAAACTGGTGTTCTCAGAAGATAAACTTTAACTGCCAAAAATACTTTTCTAAACAGTTTGCTAAGCTTTTTGACTCTACTTTCAAATGGAATATCAGTCAGCCTTCAGGAGTGATATGTGGATGGCATTTATGATGCCCATGTGGCAAAAATACTTTCTCTACTTTCATGTCTTAACACAATACTGGCTTTTGTGTGCAACACAATCCATGTCAAGTTCAGAAAGAAATGCTAATTCATCTCGAGGTTAAATTCAGAGCAGGAAGTTACAGGTGCCCCTGTTTGTTTTAAAAATGCAACATAAAAATATTTTCTATTTTTCTAACATCTCTCAGAAATGCATTTGATGCAAGGGAGAACACAATCCAGTTTGTAAGAAAGAAATCTGCAAGTAACGTTCTCTGAGACATCGTTCTACTTGGATTACTGGGGTGTTTGTTTATTGAAGGAATAGTAGGAAATGTCCACTGAGGGATCGTGTTAGAGTGGCTGTTTTCAAGGAGACTTAATGGGTTGCTGTGGAGTGATAAGGCTCAAGTAGGCAAAGGTGTTGAAACCAACAGGGACAGGGCACCTCACTAAATTTGTGAATCTGGCTTTCAGACAGTATCCACTGTGCAGAACGTAGCTGTTGGTTGTGAGCCCACAGTCACAAGGAAGTTAATGAAAGCTTGGCTCATGATCGTTAACGAGCTGTCTAGGAGTACATTTCTAAACATTATCTGGTGAATGATCATAGCCCCACTGTGTACCTGAGCAAAGGGTAAGATAGTTTGATCATTCTCTGTGGAGGTATTATAAAGTATTTGTTTCATCTCAACTCTTTTCGTTCTGGGCAGGATCTGTCTCCCAAACCCCATGTCTGAACTGTGGGACCAGGACATTTGCCAGGCTTTGGGTTCACAGTATGGACACTCCAGTCACCTTTCGAGTGAGTGGAAGGTGACGGACAAAGACCCAGGTTTGCATCATCTCCCAACCCCCATCCTGTCCCCTGATGCTCATCTAGGGGGGAGACACAGCCTCAGGCAGGGGGGGAGTCCCTGAGCACTGCAGTGGGTTCTCTGGTGGCTTCCCATAATAGTCTTGCTTACAGCTCAGGACTTCAGGGCTATTGGCACAGCCCACTCACCAAGGTGGTGGCCACAGTCATTTCTCAGTATCTTAAATTCAGTCTTAGAAATAGATGTAGGTAGAGGGAAAACAGTCACAATTTACGTACTTTCTTTTTGTGTTGATAAGGAGTACAGTTGAATACAGCAATACACACAGATGATTATAAAATACCAACTGTAATACACTAATGAGCAGAAATAGGTCTGTAAATGTTTTTGACCAGTGATAAGCTAAATTTGTAATTCAAATGGTCAGAAGTAATGTTCCTGCAGAAATATTTCTAAGGCTTTAAAAAAACCCCATATATATATATATATATATATATGTATTTTCACAGAAAATAGGTAGTTTCTTATCTTTGCTGTGTAGCATGTCCATGACAGCGTCCCTAATGTGTGATGAGTTGGTCAGGCAGTGCTTTGGTTTTAGCTCTCCCTTGTCATGAAAGCTTTGGAAGTGGTCTGGTAGTATGAGGAAGTTCCCCTTTTCACAAGGTTTTGTTGTAATAGCTTTTTCTCACAAATTTAATCTTTCAAATTCTTTTTGCAGTGTTGTTTCCAAGCACTTTTCTGGACTGGTGTTTTTTTTTTTTTCAGTTCCTTTATGTGGTGTTAACACAAAAGCAATACTTTTGATAAGTTACAATCACAATTTTTTTCCAGTTAATTACTGTGGTTAGTAGAAAAATATATTGTGCCTCTATGTATGAGCAGTGCCTGGAACTATAGGCTCCATTAATAGAGGTTTCTAATAACACCAATATAAAAACCCCAAACTTTACAGAATAATGCTTTTAAAATAAGGAAACTCTGGCCTTGTTCATGGAATTGTTTTACATTTGTATATAGAAATTTGAATTATTGTTTAAGTGGAAATAGTAAAGGAAAAAGATTAGGGGCTTAGCCTGATTTATGTACTGTATTAACCATTCTGAACTACAAGACATAGTTTTAAAAGAACAGGGTAATATTATGTGCAACAAGATTAATAGCTAAAAAGTGAAAGATGTAGCTGTTTAATGACTCAATAGTGATACTTCAAAAGATACAAAATTGAGAAAGTAAACTTGTTGCATTTTCTAAGCAATATTACACAAAACAAATCGGTCATTTTTTCAGTGTGAGAAGAGAAAAGGATTCTAACCTGGTTTAATGGGGAAAAAAAAAAAAACCTCTTTCAATTTGGACAACAAACCTCAAAAAAGAAAAACAACCCAGAGAAAACCAAATCCTCATGTAAACATGATTAAAATGAAAATAAATTGTAGGAGCTATGTGTGTAAAATAATGAGAACCTAAATTATATGTACTATCTTTTCTCTTCTTTTTTGTCCTATAGAGCAGACTTTAAGTAAATGGCCAAAATAAGGTAGTGACCTCTGTTGGGAAGCACTGTACATCTGTGGATAATTTTTTCATCTTCTCACAGAGAAGTTCCTTTCCTCCCTCTATGTCCATGTACATAGTGCAAGTGATTTCCTATAAAAGTGTTAGAAACCTTTTCAGGTAACACATAGCATAGTTTCTCTTCTCACAAGAATCCCACAGAAAGTGGTGTCCAGCTGTACAGGGCTTTTCACAGCAGTTTTGTGGGGCTGCCCAAATACTTGGGCGCATTGTGTTTTGAGTACACTCTCATGGTGTAGATAGGAAATGTCCATGCGGGGGAATCGCAGTTCCTGCTGCTGTATGTCTCAATACATAGAGTAAAGGAAGGACAACATGTGATCATACATGAACTGTGAGTCTTAACTGTCCATAGGAAGTAAGATTTCAGCTTTATTGAGGGCATTAAGCTAATGTGTGGCAGCTTCAGAACCAGCATAATGGAAATCATTCTTCTTGCACCCTGTAGTTCAGGAGTGAAACTCCAGGACACAGGCTACTAAAAGGCTTCTAGAGTGATGGGTGGTGTAGTGCAGGTCCTTGATAGGTAAATCTTGTCTTGGATTTTATAACCTTGCTTGAGTAGCTGCTTTTTAACCCACTGTAAGAGGAAGAAACTGGATTAGACGAGTCTTTCGCTGGCTTCAGTGCAGCTGTTTTGTGCTGTATTGTTCATTTCACTAAATGGCTTTGAGGAGGTTGGGGAGGGGTGGTGTCTTTTCATCACGGAATATGAAGTCTGCAACTGCTTGCCTAGCTTCATCTTTCCCTCACTCCTCTGTTACTGACTGATTCATGCTGACAACAGAACACAAAAGATTTCTAGAAAAGCATTGTCAGAAATTGAAAATCATCCTTTAAAATCTTTTTTTTTCTATCCTACAACCAGGTGCTCAGAGTTTTAAGTGAGGCTGTGACTACAAGAGAAAGCAGTAGGGAAAATATCACCCTCCTGTGAATGCCAGGTTGTTCCTCTTAGTCCTTCCCTGCTTTTGTTTTTTTCCCCTTCACTCCCCATATCTATCTTCCATGAGGAGAAGCATCTCTCTGGACACATCTCCTAACTTGAAATTCCAAAAGCTCCAGTAGCCAGCTGATTTAGTGTGTGACCATCCAGTTGCATTTAGATGCTGGGTTAAGATGCATAAATGAATGTATGTAATGCCAGGTGTGTTTCAGTCTCCTTGGTAAGCAGTCTGAAAGCAGTTTGCAAAACCAGGTGGGTAGTTGACTCTGAAAATTGAGGAGAGCATTGTGCTAAAGTACATGTTGCTCCCTGGAAGATAAACGTCTTGCTCGAGGATGGAGGAATGCTCCAGTCTCCATAAAGACTTTGTGAATCTGAAACCTCTTTTGATATTGGGTGCCTAAGCCCCTTTGGCAATGATGGAGGTTTTTGTCAGTCAGTCAGTCTTTCAAAGAGTGCCTGTAAGAAGTTCCCCTGCCCACAATATTTACATGGCTGACCAGGACCGATCAGCATCTGCTACCTTTCTGGCTGAAAAAAAAAATCTCATTCCTCTTTTTGCCCTCCCCGCCCCTAGTGCATCTTAGCCATAGAGTGCTCTCATTCTTCCTGAAGCTGTTTTCAAGGAATAATTAGATATCCACCGTAATGGAAAGGGAGGGTGAACATGACTTCCCACATTTTACATGAGTCCTTATCTCTGTTCCATGAATATTTAAATTTTTAATATTAATAATTCTTCAATTTAATCACTGGAAAAGATTGCTTTTTCTCCCAAGTGAGACAGAGAGAAAAAGTATGCTTTTAGGCTCTTTGAGAGTATTATAGCATTTTGTGTTCAGGAATGTAGGTAGAGATAACCTAATGGCTCAGAATAAGCCATTGGACTTTGGTATTGGCCATTGGTATCTGGAATGGCAGTCAGGTTCTCTCTTGTGGGGAGAACCAGAAGTTTGATTATACTTCCGCCCCTCCAACTGTTACCTGCCTGAAATAGATCCCCCAACATTGATAACGTTTCAGTTGGCAGCTGTGTGAGAATATCAAGCTCTACTTAACTAGAGCTCTTCTTTTTTGTCAGACCTTGTTGCCTTGTTAATGACTACTGATGTGTATTAGAAGGAGGAGATATGCCTTTGACATCCCAGCTGAGGAAACTTCCCAACAATTGTAAAGGTGTGTAAAAGGATATGATCTCTGCTTCTAAAATGAATACAAAGTCATACAACTCCCAGACTTGGAGATCTTTCATAACTCTTATTCATCTCAGTCTAACATGAAATAGGGCAGAAGAATTGTTGCTTAGGAGTGTGCATTTCTTCTCCTTGACTAAAAGGAGCTAGAATGACTAGGGTGAGTAGGTCAGAGATGTAGAGGTACACACTAGGGATGGCAGAAGTTAGCTGAGTATTGCCTAGTCTCTGCTGTAGGGGCAGACCTACTAATTCAATTGGTTTTGTTGTGTCTCTGAAGATGGGATTGGTAGGCAGCTCAGTATATTAGTCACCAATCTCTTCCTCCCTCGCCCTTCATTATGGGTGAGGCAAGCATGTTGTTTTGCAAAAATTCTGCCTCTTAAGAAACTTCCACCCTCACTTCATATGCAAAATGGTGTCTCTGGAGTTTGTGTAGTGCTCTCAGTCTGTGTTCTCTCCTTGGGGTGGTAGAAGGAGCTGTAAAAGTTGAGCCAACTGGCCTACTTGAGGCCATGTTTGCAGTGTTGGGTTTTGAATCTGATAAAGCAATGATGCGATGGTTGTAAGGTGGGGAGCAATTCCAGTTGCATGTTAATGGTCATCCACCAAGAACGTGACTTCTTGTTGCACCATGGTTAAATCCCGTGCATGTGAACTATCGAGTGGTTCCTTGGCAAAGTTTCTATATAGTTTCCACATATGCTTCTCTCTGTGTGTTTCTGTCCCTCTTACAAACTCCCAGTGAGAGGCCAAAAGGACTAAACTTTTTTTCCCCCTAGCATTTTGTTTGCTCAGAGAAAACAGCTTGATTTTGATTTCCTGTAATGTTTTGAATGGTTGTATACACAATGTGCAAGGGCAAGGATAATTGAACAAACTTCAGATGTTGAGGTTTTATCCGTGATCATGGGATTAAATCACATCTATACAAACTTCTGTAATAGTACACATTGGCTGTAGCTCTGAAATTAAGAGATATAATAGCAACTGTATTAAATTAATCCTGGAAAAATGAGCATGTCTAGTTTCTTAATTTTAAATTTGAAGTGCCTATTTTTATTATAATAGATATGGGAAATGTATTTCTGGAACAGCACTTTAGCTATAAATTCATTATAATGACATTTTTAAGTTTAATCCTTTATTTTCCACATAATTACATTTTAATGTTTGGTTATTCATACTACCAAATCTATAAGAATCCTGACAAAATTATATGAAACACAAATTACATCGAATTCTGAAATCAACTAAGCATAACCCTCATCATCATCTGTACTTCTACTACAGACTCAGCTGCTTAAACTCTAGTGTAAGATTGTAAGTGCTAGTTGTGTAAATATATGGTATCAAATACAGATTGCTTTGGATAAAAGTATACGCTCATAAATTGTGGGGATTTGCCTATGCCTTCAGATGAATATTTTAGCCTCTTGTGTGTATGCAAAAACACACACACACAAGAAAAAGGTACTTGAAGGTGCTGACAGGCAACATCTTTTTCCAGATAAACTAGTGCTTTGTTTCCCCATGGTTATTTTAATGCAATTCAAGAAGTTATAATTTGATGCAGGAGTTAGAAGTACTATAAAGCACATTTTAATATATATAACTGTGACCACAATATCCTTACTTTACTACTTTAAAGACATTCAATGATTTTATTTTTTATTATTATTAGTCATGAGGAATCTATGTTAACCTGATGCTTGCTTTTCTAAATTCATAAAACAACAGAGACACATCTAAATAACATTATGTACTGTTTCTTAGCGGAATACCATACTGAAGGAGTGTAGTTACTTGGGGCAGCATATCTCCAATTATGATCAACCACGACTAGTTTAAAAAAAATAATAATAACATGGCTTTTTCATTTCATGGTTTAACTTTTTTTTTTTTCCCCCATCAAATGTGGAAACATTTTACTCTGGATGGATATTATTTATGGGCCTTGTAAACTGTTAGAGCATACTACTTTGGGTTTTCCTGCGAAGTATTGGTAAGGCGAATGTTTAAGCTCTGATTTAAACCTTTTCCTGTGATGGTGGTTGAGTTCAGCTTTATTTGGTATGAGCAGTCCCACTGAGCAGAGCTCAGATTCCCTGGAATTACTTGTGGAGAGCCATAGCTCAGCATGAGTTGTTCTGTTGTCTTTAGCAATGTTACCTATGTACTTCATAATAAATATAGTATTTATTAAATTGCTTAATAAGAGTCAGAGAAAGGTCAGGATTTGGCTCCTACTGTGCACATCCCAGAGAGTAGGCAGGATGCATTTGCTTTAGGATGCTTAGCCAAATTTGTGACCTTACAATATGTGTGTGTCTGCTTATCCTACAATCCCTCCCCTAAAGAAGCCCCTGGAGACTGCAGTTCAGACCATTTCTCATCGCTGTCAGTGCCAAGTGGGCACAGGTTTATCTCCACTAGGACCCACGCCGTCCCTCTCCACCCTCAGCCTCTGCCACCTACCTTCCTGTTCCCTTTCTTGCTGATGCTCTAGATGTAGGGAAAGTGCTGCTGAGGTGCCAGGCTACAACCCCTGCAGGATGCCCAGCCAGGTATTGCAGACTATGCTGGAGGGTAGGGAGGGCTTGCTGGCGGGGGGCATTGCCTTTTCTGGCTGGCCAGATGCCTCGCCCAGGGCCACACATCTCCTCCTGGGTGCCAGGAGGGCCAAAAGCATCTCCCTGCGGGTGGGATTTGGTTCCTTGGGCTGTGTCGCCTAATGGCCTGGCCTGATGCCCACAGACATACATGGTGTTAACCTCCAGATTCAGTTGTATCAATAGGATCACTCTTCCAGGAAAAGTTAGTTAGCAGGATCAGAGCCTTAATCGATTTGGCAGGCAGCACGGGGAGGGGGAACAAAGGGACAAAGGCACTGAGGGATTTGCCTGGAGTCAGGGCAGAAGCCCGTGGCAGAGCTGGGGGTTCTGCGACCGATGCCTGATCCGCTCCAGTGGTTGCGCTGCCAGTGGAATAAATTTACTGGTTTGGGCAAAGCAGCAACATGTTTTGCCATGAGCCACATGAATAGCTGTTTCTGCTTATGTGCTTGTTAGCAGATGAGAATTAAGAAAATTTTTATTCATTGCTTACTGGCTTTGAAAATTAATAAGCAGACTAGATCTTCTTTAATTGACTAACCATTATATACTTCTCTGCACGATATATACTTAATAAGTTTTTGAGTATTTGGTAGTTTCCTAGCAATTCATGTGTGTATTTATTATCCAATTTATTTTGTGAGAAGCACTGGTGGAATTGGACAACTTGAGTTTTGAAAACTCAGCAGTGATAATGGATGCTTTTCTTAATAAAGCCCAAAGCCAAGAAGAAATTTCAGTATTGACGAAGTATTGGACTTGCATTTTGATTTGTGGGTACCCACGGGGAATGAGGTTATCAAAGAATATGTTTGAGTCTGTAGGAATTCTGTTTAGCAGATAGAGAAAATGTATGCTGGTGTGACTTGCTATGTGAGTGGAATGTTGAGACTTGAAATAAGTAAAAGATACTATTCACTGAAGTAAAAATTAATCGTGATAATGTAATTTTTTCTTTTTTTTCTTTTTTTTTTTTTTTTACTTTAGTGTGGAGCTTGCAACTTAATTCTTGCAAGTAGGCTTCCTTTGAAGCTGATGTTGCAAAACTATGTTTGGGTTAGGTTTTGAGTTATAAGTCAGTGTTACAGCCTCATTGGATGACATGTTTATTGCATCATAGACTCTTAGACTTCTGCCTATAGTCCCGTTGTCCTCCTACAAAACCCTATGAACCAAGTTTGGAAGCGCTTTGTAGCGTTGGCCACTTCACCTGCTCCAGTTTAATTTTGGCTGGAAAGTATGTGTTGTGCTGTAAGTACAGCGGCAGGATTACTCAGTTGCTAATAATCCTCCCTGCTGGCTGCCCTAAGCTGACATACTTCTGGAAACCTACTTGTTTGTGTTCTTTGCATGTGCAAAAATATCTTCCTCTGATTTCCCTCTCTGAACACAGGATTATTTTTTTAACTTTATTTGGGTTTCACTACCATGTGGACACTTTTGGGAACCTAAATTTAGTTGTCAGGTTGCTTTCCATTTGGAAGAGGAAAGCAACAGCACAGAGTCATCGCGTATCTTTAAACATTCCCATGTTTGCCTGCGTGATGCATATACATCCTGCTTCCCCGAGCAAAACTCAGAATGAAGTGGTTTGTTAGCCAGCTCTTCCTCAAATGAGGGATCTCTGCTCCCTTCTGAGAGCCATCCATCCTGCTGCTTGTTCTCCCACACAATCTTACTGGATGATGATGATGGATGTTTTGGGGCTCCCTTGATTGCCTCATAAACCAATTCAAGTTCTTAATTTGAAACACCCTCCCAGCCCAAACAACGAAAGCTCATTTCCTGAAGATCAAGTAGGTAGATTTGACTTAGTTTCTGATTAGGAAAGTGGCAACAAATAAATGGCAATGAGCAGGGGCAACGAGATGGCCTTAGCAAGTGATTTATTCATCTCAAGCTGTGTCATGACATAAAATCCTAAGTAACATCTTAAATATCTGATCATATAGCATCTCCAGTTGACTTCAGCAGGGCTCATTCCTTAGGTAAATATTAGATCCTAGAGATTCAACAGCAATTTAGCAATTCTCACTTACATGCCAAGATATGTTAACCTTTGTTTTTCTGTAGATCTGAAGGAAAAGTCTTTCTTTTGGTTTATCAGAGACTTACATGGATTAAAACTTATATGGATTGAAACTTGCACAGATTGAAACAGCACTATGCTTACTTTTACATCCATGTTTCATACATAATTTATTTTGGTTATATGGTCCCTAAGGAATTAAAAATATATAGCAATATTGACTTAATGTATCCATACAGTCAAAATTGATGGATTACATCCTTTACAAACTTTTCTAAGTTCCCAAAGTGTTCCAGATAACTCCAATTTTTAGGAAAGCTTCATACTAAAATTTGCATCTAATTTGTAAACCTGGGACCAACAACATACAACAAAAAAGTTGCTGTAAACTATTAAATGGACTAGACACTATTAATAGCACTTAGTGTGAATGCAATTTTGCAGAACTGATGTTGTATCGGGATGTTCCACTTAGCACCTTTCAAAATGAGGTGTCAGTGTTTTGTCATGTAACATTTACAGTCTTGGTAGTTTAATCACTGCTGGTTGTGCATTGCTGCTTTTCAAATATTATAGCAAACAGGAAAAATCTACACAATAACCAAGATACTAAGGAAATTTTGATTTTTTTTTATTATTTTTAATGAACACATTAACAAATTATCTTAATGTTGTTACTGAATATAATAATGCCCCTTTATGGCAGTGGCGCACACTATCCATTAATTTTTTGCAGTGAAAAACCACAAAAGGTATTCTGTAAAGTAGAATAGGTCACTTTGTAATCAATTTTTGGTTTACTGCATAATTCACCAGCAGCTTTAAACAGTCAGTAACCTGGAGAAGATTCCTTCTATTTGCCTATCTCCCCTTCTTCCCCCCTGACTTTTTCACTTCTGTAAGTAAAAGGTTCTCTCTATATTTTGTTAACGTTTTTAGAAGACTCTTTCCCTAAAGACAATACAGTGTCAAGAAACTTGTTTTTAATGTCTGGAAATAGAAAGCTTTTACTAACACCCAGCTGACTGAAAAAAAACCCAACAAAACAACAGTTAAGTTTGTACATACTTTCTGCAATCCCTTTTCCTTTCCACTGTCACAAAATGTGATGCTCACAACTTGAACTGGGTGGAATTTGTGTCAGATTTTCTAACCAGTTCTGTCTCCCATAGTTTGCTGGTCTGAAGAGCCACAGCTAAAAAGTTCTAAAATAAGGAGGTGGTAGTAGGTTGGGAAGTACTCCCTTTACTGCCTCTGCAATACCTTATGATGTATACAAATATAAAAGCAGTTATTACAAGGTGTTTTTGGTTTTTTTGATGAAAACCTATTCTGAATAATCTCTTCATGGTGACTTTTTTGGTGTTGTTTAAATCATAGATGGGGAGGGGGGTTCAGCTTTTATTGACATTCTTTCATTTTTCTTTTCAGAGTGAAGGAGTTAATTTTCTCACCATGACCTCAAACAACAGAGTACAACATTCAAAGAAGCTGCTCGGCATATACCTTTTTGGGTTGGTTTTTTGTGTTTGTTTGTTTGTTTTGGATTTTGTTTTTGGTTGGGTTTTTTTTGTAACTGAAGCTGCTTAAGGTTTACTTTTCATTGTTGTTATTGTTGGTCCGGACAGTTACTTAACTTTCAACCTGTTGTGGACTAAACTGTGCAACGAATCTGGGAGGAAGGGAAAGCAACCTGCCTAACTCATTACCTGTCCGTGGCATCTACAGTATCATTTTGCTGCTGTTTCGACAGGAGTTGGAGATGCCCTTTAGATCCTAGGAACTTTTCTGCCGGCCTCTTTAACTAACGGCCAATGCCTTTATTTCCTTTTTTTCTGCAAAGACGAACTGTATTTATTCTTTGGCATAGTAGGGGATTCTGTAACACCTGCTGAAGCAGTAAGATCTGGTATTTACTGGCATAATTTCAAGCCTACCACAGTCCTACCTCAGTTCAAAGTAAAGCCGGATTTGCGATGTCGGTGTCCGACAGGAACCTCCTTTCTCTCTGTGCTGAGTTCTCTCTCAAGAACGGTCGCCAGCCTTACTGAACTTGCAAACGTGTACAGCTGCTGCTGCTGCTGCTGCTGCTGGGGTGTGAATCACTAGCCACAGGGTTCACCTCTCAGACAGAGCCCAACCAGGGCACTGAAAACGGCGAAAGTGGGATGGAACTCTGTGAATCGGACTTGGACAGAGAATTCGGAGTAGTTAAAAAAAAAAAAAATATAAAAAAAAAAAATCAAAACCCAACAAAATAAAAAAAAAAAACCACGAAATGTGTAACTGAAGCAATGTTAAGTTGAAAACATCCAAACCGTATTGGGGGTATCTCTCTGTACCTTTGACACACTTGTTTAATCCTCTCTATGTAGGTGTTTATGTAGGTACTTCAGATTGCAAAAGCCTTTTCTCCTATTTAGAAGCTCACTTTTGTCAGCTAACCCTGTTCTTAGCTGCGTTTCTTGTAACCAAAAATCCACATAGGCATGCTAGGAATGCAGGGGTGATAATGGGTATCGGGCAGATTCAAGTGCTAATATTAACACAGTATTATCTTGCCATCTTGGAAAGTCCTGATATTTGCCTTGTTCCGGGAAAGCACCATTGCAGCTGCAGGTGTTACTACAGGGAAGAAGAACCGTTGCAGTCGCTCATCCCGAGTTCTTTTTGAGGCTACCTGAGCATCACGTTCCCAGTAGCCTGAAAATCCAAGTGATGTGGTGGCCACTGTCACAAATGTGACGTACAGCTGTTGCACCAGACTAGCAGAATGTCATGCCACCTTGTTTTTCCTTCGATAAATTTGTTGAAGAGTTCATATACATTTTAAGGGTACCTCCCCAGTGCCTGCTCTGATAGACATGTAAGTATTACTAAGTTATTTGAGTTCTGTGAGATTTTTTTTCTTTTTTTTCTTTTTTTAATCATCATGCTAGGTGGAACCTGTACTTAATGTGTTATCTTTTGGGATTTTTTTTTTTTTCCTGAGGAAGACGAGAATCAATGTCTTAGAAATATAGTGAATGGCAATGCGGTCTTCCTGCTTACATGCTGAATTTTTAGAACTGAGGATTGTATTACAAGACAAAGATGAATGTAAACTAATTCCTTCCCTACCCCACGACACACTTTATTTTTCAGTGTAATTTTTGGGGTCTCAAATCACAGCAATGCATAGGCTAATAAAATATTAGATCTAAAATAAATTTAAATTTCTAATCTATCTGTTTGAGTTTGGGTTTTTTTTTGTAATAATAATACTATAAATGGTTCTAAGACATTCTAAAATGCTGCTTGTTTAAGTCTGGAACTAAAAAAAAAAAGCAAATACCTTTGACATTTTCTGTCTGATGCCCCCTATAGCACTGAGTGTGGTACCTGCTGAATTCAATGATTTGAACTTCTATTTTGAAGTAGCCCTCTGTACCAATTAAGAAATCACACAACTAAAACAAATGGCTAAAATGCATACAGCAACTTCAAAACAAAAACTTGACAATATAGCCCATTCTTCTCTATCCTGTATATTTCACAAAGGCATATGCAATACTTACATTCTTAATTTAGTTTACAGAATGGAACCAAAATGTATAAATGTTATGTTTGCTAAAACTTCACAATGTATATTGGGTCTTTGTACATTTTGCCTGACTTACCTTAAATTTAAAATATTTTTTTCTATATAACCTTAACAGTTATTAAGCAGTGTTTTCTTTTTGGGTACGTATTGTTTCTGAATATCAAGATGTTAAATATATTTCTTGCTATTGTGATATGACAAGAGACTTAACTTATCTTGCTGTGTCTTCCAATGTACACGCTGTATATAAGGATAAATGTGATGCTGCTGGAGACCAGAGTAAATGGAACTAGAGTAGTGTATTGTATTTAGTCTGTATTGATCATGGATGCTCTCCTTAATAGCCATATGCAATAAAATACATTATTTATGAAAGGAGTAAAGTATTTTGTGTGCCTGTTTTCTCTAGGGGTGGGGTGGTTTTTCTGCTTGTTTACATAAAATCAGTGTCTTCTCTCTTTTAAATGGAAACATGCTTTCTTTGACTAAATTGTACCGCTCTGCACATAATTACCTGCTTTCCTCTTAACACATATAACACTCCTGAAAAACAAAAAAATAATTTAAAATGTTGTTTAAGAATATAAATATCAGTACTATAGAAGCAAGGCTTGTATATTTGAGGAAATAACTAGGAGCAGAATCTGGTCTTAATTTTTAATTCCACTTTAAAAATGAGTGGAACACTATGGGAATCCATCTGGCAGCTTAATTGGTGGGAACAGACTTGCCCTATACCTGCTGAATAGTCACACTGGTACAAGGTAAACAGAAACCTAATGCTTTATGTACTTCATTTCCTGGCTTGTGTGCAGGGGCTCTGGGGCACAGTCATGGCACCATAGGGTCACCGTACACTGATCTCCTCCTGGATAGTAGGAACATCCCTTATAGTTGTGTAAATGACCTTTTTTCAGAGTTCCTTACATCCAGGTAAATGACCTGTGTAAGGATCACTGACTTATGACAGCAATTGGGGTGATGAGGGGGCAGGGGATGACAGCAGTAGGTTAGTCAAAAGCTTGATGTCTCTTTAAGAGTGTTGTCTTGCTGAGATCTCCTTTGCTTAGGCTGGGGAGTGTTTGAGTGATGCATCTTTGTTGATCACATGCAAGGCCTGCTTGTACTGGAGGAGTCATTATCTCTATGTACCACACTTGAAGGCATTTGGAGTGAAATCTTGTCTTGAGACGTATGTTAGAATCTTGGAATGGTTAGAATTGGAAGGGACCTTAAAGATCATCGAGTTTCATGCCCTGTGCCATGGGCAGGGACACCTCCCACTAGAGCAGGTTGTTCAAAGCCCCATCCAGCCTGGCCTTGAACACCTCCAGGGATGAGGCATCCACAGCTTCTCTGGGCAACCTGTTCCAGTGCCTCACCACTCTCACAGGAAAGAATTTCATCCTAATGTCTAATCTAAATCTCCCCTCTTTCAGTTTAATCTTACATTCTTCTGGCCACATCTACCATTAAGTGATACCACTTTCCTCGGTACCTTCTGTTTGGGGTATAGCTGAAGGTCCATAGTCATACAACTTTGTCTTAAAAGGATAAAACCTGGCTTATTGTCACAAGTTCAGGTTCTTTCTCTGAAAGTGCCTTGAACAGAAAAGAGCAATCCTGTCTTTTGCAGCAGTAGGATCATCCTGTGGTTGCTGGAGTGTCTGTATAAGCCACAAAGTGCAGACATAAATCTCAGATAATGTACATGTTGCCCAAGAAAGAACATTCAGTTCCTTCTCTCATCTGTCCTGACTGTCTTAGATGCAGACTTAGCTAGGGGGCACAAAATAGGACATTGTGGATCTTAGTGCCTACATCCGTGAAGAGAAAGAGCAACTGCTTTAGTCTTTGAAATTGCTCTGGAGAAATACAACTATCCAAAAGTACCTTCTCCTTTTCTGCTGGCAACAGGGTGTGTGAGTGGTACCTTGTGATAACATAGAAGAAGAAACTGTTTGATAAGTCATCTGGAAGTCCAAATTCTCTGGTGAGTTCATTTTCTGATAATCAGAGTATAAAAGAAACATTTGGTTACTTGGCCCACTCTTAACACAGGTTGGTGTGCTGTTGGCTGCTTCCAAACACCACAACCTTTGCATTGACCCGAGAGTATTGTTCTTAAGTCCTCATTTAGTGACTATCCTTCTCAAAGCCCTCAAAGTAATCTAAGGCTTCCCTCTTGGCAGCCTTTGTTTACTTCTTGTGGTACAGGGTTCAGAGAAGGGTTCATATGTGTCCAGGTGTCACCTCATGAAGTTGCCTTTAGTATATACCAGTGCCTGGAGCTGGTATATACTAAAGCTGGTATATACCATTCCCAAATTCTCCAGTTCAGAGTGGACCTGGAGACCACTATAAAGACGTCATCTTTCAATAGTTTTTTAAATAATGACAAGCAGGTTGCATTCTTCAACACCTACTCCTACCGTCCAACTTGCTTTCTGTTCTTAAAGAGGATGGGATGAAGAGAGGGTTCAGGTCTTTGCTATGCTAATTCTGAACTCATTGGTGAGCATTCTGAGCGAGGAAATGTAACCTGAAAGCTGCTCTTGGGAGAACCATTGCTGAATAGTGCAACACGGGACCAGATTTGGCCAGAGATGCAAACCTTCATGCTCTGTGGGAGGCAAATCACCTACCAGATCTTTCATTATATTACTATCACTTCAGTCATTCTCAGATAGCTTTTCCATCTTCAGGAACTTCAGACAGCTCTTGCAGAGACATGAAGATGCGCTGCAAAACTCACCTGACTTGCATCTGGCTTTTTCTGGGGGACAAAAGTCTGAACGGGTCTGCAAAAAGGTTATATTTAACAAATGGGTTACTTCCTTTTTAGGAGCCCTAAATATTTAGCTTAGAGTTGATGATAGGTATTTCTATTTTAAGGGTACAATTTGTGACATTTAGTATGAATCTGATTTCTGGAAACAGAACTTCACTCTGAAGTATCTCAATTGCCTCCCAAAATAATAAGGACAGAAAATTTCACCATACAGTTTTGAAAATATGGGTCCCTGCTGTTTTTTATTTTTATTTTTATTTATTATTTTGATGTGTCTATATATATCAGACTAAACATATGCTTTACAATGTTTAAACTAGGGATGGGGAAACTATGGCCTGTGGGATGGATATGACACATAACATTGCTTCATATGAGCCATGGCCTCATAAGTTTTTTCATACTATTAGGCAACATAGTGTTATGTGTTGAACATGTGGCTGCCAAAACTTTTTGCAAAGTCTACTTGATCCTCAATATTTATTTACAAGGTGTCTTTGCAACTTCTCTTTTCCCCTCTGCCTAAAGTGAGAAGTAAACACAATCATAAAAAAGCATCAGTGAAGTGCTAAACTGCATGTAGAAGGTATGTCTAGAAAGTGAGGAGCACTACTGCCAAAATACTAGCTCTTGCACAAGGAAGCGGATATAAACATCAGGTTGTGTTTACATATTGTAAATGGAGGAGGCAGAGAATGGAATTAGACACACCTTGAAACAGCCATTAATATGAATACGAGAGGTTCTAGATAAAGGAACAGGATTTCCTTAATTGGAAACGTACTTGTGGCAGATGGGCCAGTCAAATTGAACTCATGCATTTGACAGGAATTAAACATTAACATATTATTCTGTCTCAACCTTTGAAATTTCTGCTGCTGCTCCTAAAAACAGTTTTACTGCTCATTAAGGATCCTGTGTGAAAATGTGGGTGTATCCAACAAGGCAGTTATTACTTCCCCATTCATTCATTAGCCTGAGCAAGCTGTGCAGGGTGAATGCAGAGGTGAATGTCCAGGTCTACCGTTCTACCTCAAACTCTGATGCCCACACAAGAGGGTCCAGACTTAGATCTGATAATATAACTTAGATTTTCCCAAAGAAAGTGAACTGAAGTCTACTCTTAATTCAAAATATCAGATTGGATGATGAAACTTGTGTATAAAGGGATGAATTTACTACATCACCAACTAGAACGCTTTTGTGCAAAAAAATGACCTTACAACAGTGGAGTTCATTCATGTCTTAATGCTCTTAATTACTCTTAAAAATTCCCTTTCACTTGGGCATAATGGGTTTTGGGACAAATTCCTACACTAAAAGTGACTGTGGAAAGGTTTCCCAGGTGTCCCCTGTGAGGCCTCTAAGGTACAGTCTAAACTTGTGATGCTACAGCACATTACAACACTATTTGACAGTGCAGTGATTCCTAGGAAAAAAAAAAAAAAAAGATAATTTCCATCATAGCATTGGCTCTTTACTGGCAATTGACCTGATTTAGAAGCAGATGTTGAAGAGAAAGGAACTGGTGAGACTGGTTGCTTTCAATTAAAGCTCAGATGATTTGTTCACAAGTGCTCTTATACAACTGCAGATGAAACCCCTCCTTCAACATGATGAATCCAAAAAAACAAAGCAGCAGCATGATTGACTTCTCTGACAGCTGCGGGCAGTATCATTTCGTGTCAGGAGACATGAATGCTTTTCACGTATCAGGAGAGGAACCGTCCCACGTGTTACAGAGGACTGGCAATCCCCCACACCGAGGAGGCTCAGGGAAGAGCCAGGCTCCTACACAGCCAGGCTTCCACTGCTCCTTGGTCAATAGGGATGAAGCTGCTCGGTGTGACAAAGCAGCTTGTTCTCATCAAACCTTTTAGCCAAGTATTACCATTCTGGAAAAGGACCAGAAAGTGTGGGGTTAGGTGTTATGCCATTACCTCAGCCATGTGATAAACCTACATGAAGCTGTCAAGGTTCATGTAAACATGTATATACTTAAACAAGCAATGGAGATAGAGAAGAAATAAGGGATACAGCAACTACACTGTCGTATCATTTTACTTAATCTGACCCAGAGGTAACTGTGAGGTGTTTACCCCTTCGCTACGGAGCAACGATTGCCTCAAATTATCTGGCACTTCTCATAGGATCAGGGTATAAACACAAAGACTGGGAAGTAAGTTCACATCGAGCTTGCCCTTAGCAGGATCACCCGTATCACCTACAATGTCCCCACCAATTGCCCTTTAACTGCTGCCAATTTGCAGTCTAAATATCACAAGCTGGTGTACAAAGATAAACCCGGCCTCAGTTGCTGCAGATTAGGAATATGCCACCATTACATTCATGGTGATTTACTGCAACTGAAGTAGTCACTGCGAGTCGTTTGAGAGGTTGTTTATGTATTTTTGGTATTTTGTTTTTTAAACCTTATGTCCTCTGAAGGCTTTTCTGTGTTGTGGTATAAGATTGCCTTTGAGCAGTACTTCAAGAAAAGTAATCATAGTCAGTTATTTCACATGTCTATCAAGCTGTTCCATATAAATATCTTGATTCTTAAGAAAGATATGCAAAGAACTTTTTTTTTTTTTGCTAGAATGCCAAACCTCACAACGAGCGCCCATTTTCTCAAGGCTAAACTGCTTTTAAATGACATTTATTTTTGTTCCTGTTCAATGTGTCAATGCAAGAGAGAGGAATTTCCATGGCTAGTGTGTGCCTTTAGCCAATGAATCAATAAAGCAATCCAATATTAATTTCAGCTGCAGATAAATGAATGTTTCTCTGAGGGTTTCAGAAGAGTAAAGGTTAAAATTTAATCTTATTTACCTAAAGAACAAATATTGAAGTGTTTCTGCTTTGAGTAGAGTCTTTTCTTAGTAACAGACTTGACAAAAGAGGAACAATATTTTCCTTCTCTGCCTTTGATGTGGCATGATTAAAATGCTGGTACTGGATTCTATATTATTTTAATCAACTAATGGTTTTCCTATTTTGCAGGAAATACTTGAACAATATAAACATTTAATATGCTTTATTGACTGTCTGTATTCTCAGAAGGTAACATACCTCAGGATTTTTCTGTTCTAAAGGAATAAAGAAAATGAGATTTGGAATTGAGCAGCTGTAGTCCAATGCCAAAGCCAGAAAAGCAGTAATGCAAAGAAATTCAAGACGACATAATTTTCATTTTGGAAACATACTCTTTTGTTATTCAACAAGCACATTTGTTATGTTATGTACCCGGAGAACTCCATTGCCAGGTTATATCTATTGTCTTCATTCTTCATTTACAGATATGCATATTAGGAGAAACTTGCAGGTGTCTTGGTCAGAAGAACCTCATTTATGTTTGGACTTGTCTTTAGATTCTCCAGTCATTGAACTGCCTGTCCCGCTACGAATGATAAGCTCCAGGAATTCTATCCTTTTATACTCTGATTGTCCTCAATTTGTATGAGGTACCTTCTTGGTGTGTGAGGTGCATCATCTGTGGGTGAAGTTCTCCCACAGAGTTCGGCTAAATACCTCGGTTCTCCTCTTCCAACAAATCAGCACTCCCTACTTATCAATGGATACTGCGATAAAGGCCTAATTATACTTGATGGATAGTATACAAGAAATCTCATGTTTTGTATACATTCAAATACAGCTTGACAGGTGTCAGTGTACCAACTGTACGTGTATTTAGAGGGTGTTGTTTTTTTGTTTGGTTGGTTTGGCTTGCTAATGAGTGGGTGACTGTTCCACTTCTCCTCTAGGCACAGAAGGTCCACAAGGCGAAAATCTATTGTCCCCTGAATGAAAACAGAAATTTCAAACTGACCTCCAACTTTTGTCAGCCACCAAAGACTTCATCTTCCTGCCTCAAAGCCTGACCTGCCAGCTGTGTACCTCTCTCAGTACATCCATTTAATTCACCACGTTAACCCATGTGACTGAGACCCAGTGAGGGCAAGGACTCTACAAAGCTCTTTTTGAACCCCTGTCTCACTGCATTAGTCTGCAAGGTCGCTCTGGAAGATGACTGGCTCAACAAAAAGAAAAGTGAGACTTTTCTTACTGCCTTTTGCATTTCATTATTTTACAGGAGCCTCTCAGGGGAAGAAATAAAACCCTCCAGCTAAGCACATAGAGGCGTGGATCATCATACAGGAATCCCTGGAGCTTTTATGGTGGTGGGCACAGAAGCAGCATAGACACAGACACCGGCCTCCCAGTCCACTGGGATGGGGAGAGCTAATGGGATGGATGCCTCTTCCGCCTGGCTCTGCTCAAGCTGTTCCTGCTCCGACCAGCCGCCACCAGTGGGGAATGTCACAAACCATCAGGCTCAGCCTCAGCCGATTCTTTCTGCCATTGTGCTCTCCCCGCTGCAAGGGCAAGCGTGGGACCCTCGAGGTATTTCAGCGCCTTCTCCGAGGCAGATGCTGGAGGAACCTGGCCCCTGGTAGTGCCCCCACCCCCCAGCCTTGGCTTCTCCCTACCGAGGTGGGCCACTCACCCCTCCGCTCGCCCCTCCACTCGGTGTGGGGGTGTGTGTGTGTGTGGCACAGCCGTGGCTCAGATTGTGTCTGCCTCATTTACTGCACTAAAGAGGCTTTGTCGGCTGCTCTGCTGGCCCTTCTGGGATCCCCTGCTTGATTTCGATGCATGCCTCCCTGGCGAGAAGCCAGCATTTTGTTTACCTCTTAAAAGAAGATTCATTAGGATGTTTTTCCTGTTCTAGTTTATTTGTGTGTTGTTTACCCTGTGTAGGCAATTTTGCTTTCCTAGTCCTTTTTTTTTTTTTTTTTTTTTTTTGGCTGAGGAATGGGGGAGGTTTGTTTTTATCATTGATATATTGGTGAGTTAAGTAATTGTTTGCAAAAGGAACCACATACTGTTTGTGGTTTAAGGGTTTCTTTTCCTCTTCTTTTTTTTTTTTTTTTAAGAAGTTTCAAAGCCACGTTTTGCCAACAGTTATTTTTATGCAGCCCCACTGAAGTCAAGAGAATTGCTTAGTTATAACCGAGCATCATATTAAAACCCACTGTAATTTTCTCACCCTTCTTTAAAAGGGTATATTTATGTGATATATCCGCCACTGCCAGCATGGATTGCATCACAAAAGGACTAGATTCAGTATGAACGTGAGCAAATTCATGGTAAAATTAAACAACCCAAATGAAGCCTTGTATTTCTACACTGCCAAGGTAAGATTACCTGAGGAATTTAAAAGAAACAATGCTGAAGATCTCAATTTGCATTAATATTAGCCTGCTGCCAAAAGCAGTGGTGCTATTTTAGCAGAGAAATCAGATTCAGCTTTTTGATGGGCAGACAGGCTGATCAAACAAAGTGGTGAGAAAGTAATAATTTCACAACTTTCACTGCACTATCCTACAGAGGGTGTAACTTTTTTTTTTTTTTTTTTTGGTAATCTTAAATGATAAGATGACAATGACATTTGCAGGGTTCCTTCGCTTTTTGTTATGTGCACCAAACCATTGTTCAAGCTCTCCCTGGCCATTTTGCGTGTGCCGGAGGGGCTGTGAAATGAGAAGATGCTAACGAGGGACTCTGCTTAGAGTGCAGGTAGAGTTGCCTCTTTCGGGGAAGGCAGGAGCGGTGGCTGGGGCAGCGTGTCAGGCAGTGAGCAGTAACCTGCAGCTGCCTGGGCTTAGGGAACCCCTCAGGTGGAGGGGAATCAGGGAGGCCAGATGCCCAGCGTATCGCAAGGGCTTACAATGGCCCTCACGTGGTTATTTAAGCGTAGCAGCTCATGCAAAGCAAGAAGCGTAGCCCGCGCTTTTTCGTGCCTGGGTCCTGGACCTTAATTAAGTTTGTCCTACAAACTGCTGTTTTGGGATGAAATTATTTTAATCATTTAATCAGATGCGTTCAAGGTCAGATTGAGAGAAGGAATGTAATGAATACGTTCTGGAAGAAAGACACTTTGTGTTCAGTGCCATTCTGCCGGAGAACGGCCGAGATCAATTTCCTCTTCCTATAAAGCCATAGCATTGAGGCTTAAAAGATTTATGCTGAAAAAAATCTCCTTGGGACAGGAAAAATGTGATTGATCGGCTCCCTTAAAGAAACGAAGCCCTTGTCTAATTAACACCCCCATTTTCTTTCTTTTAAGGTAAAGCACTAGGTGATGCTGCGCAATGATCTTTTGTTATGTATTCTGTTTCCTCTTCTGCTGGATCGGTGAGTCAGGGTCAGCAATGCAACAACATTTTCCATCAGTCCCGTGACCACAGGAAGGAGGATTTTGATAGCCAGCTTCCACATTCCCTCATCAGAAGAGAAACGCGTTCCAAAAAAGTGTAAGATCTCTGTCATCCTGACTACCTATGTTTCAAGTTTAAAACCTGTTTCCTTGGTAACTAGACTTGCTAGGCTAGTCTGCTCACACCATGCATGCAGAGGCCACCACGTACCATCCAAAGCTTATCAAGCAGTTTAGCAAAAACATTTGATGCATTATATTTTCGTACCAATTTTAAAGGGCTCCTGAGAGACAAGAGATGAGCTTTCTCCGCTGCTCGACTTGCCCTGTGTAAAAGTCTTCTCCTCTGATGCCAGAAGGTATCATGATGGGGGCTGGCGGCAGTCCCTTCGCGAGAGGAAAGTCGCTCTTCCTCTGGACTCATTTCTCCATTGCAATTCCTTCTTGGATTCCTCCCAAGTGTGGTCAGCTGCAACACCACTTTACTGTACTTTCTTCTGTCTATGAGTGCTGCTGTTACGGAAGACATTCAAAGTTGGCTATTCAGGGCATATCTCTGCGCTGTCGTCACATAGCTGTGTGACGGGCAGCTACTTGGATATTCCTGACTGGCAATTTGACTCTCCACACCCAGACAATGTACATTCATAGTGCCTTGGTTGCCTGCCACCCGGCCCATCTGTTGGGTTGACTCTTTGCCCATTTAAAAGTCAGTCAGACAAGGGTGTAAGTGCCAAGAAAATGTGAATTGAGAAGGGGAGTCTGCATAACGCTGCTGGCAGAGGATCTTCAGCAAGAGCCTCCTCCTTTGTGGCAGCCATCGCTGCCAGATGCCTCCCTACAGTAGGTTACAACTGCTGACATTTGTGCACCAAGAAAAGGATACACGAGGCAGAGAGAAGGAGGGAAGAGTTTTCAGGGTAGCCTTGGCAACTTGCAAAGCAAGCTGTGCTGCTGCAGGTACGCAGCTCGCAGCACAACCAAGGGACGCATGGAGATTGCGAGGTATTAAACAGTTACTCAGTAGGAAGGAGAACACATCACCAGAGTACTAGGGTGAACCTGAGGGAGATCATAACACTTGTGAAGAGAGCCATTGAACTAACTGAGATAGCTGCAAGAAGACAGTTCAGGCATTTCTCCTCCTCTTCCATGCAGGGGATCTATACAAGATTGCTAGCCCTGTCTGGGGAGCATTCCTGAATGCAGAGTAGAGGTTCAAAGATAAGATCTCTTAAGATAGATCATCTCTCTCTTAGCCACAATCGGGTTGTGCAGTGAAGAGGATTAACTCATCTGTGTGTAATCTTTATAATCCAAACCTGGGGAGTGTCAGGCACATGCATGCTCTCAATACCATCCATAAAGGTGTGTTTCACATCAAGTATGGCTGACTAGGATTATTTTATCTGTGAGGATAACTTGTGTATCTGTCTTCTTTACTTTGACAGCCCTTAATTTCTGCTGAATAGACATTACTGCTGCTGCCTTTTACATCAGAGGAACAAATAGCCTATTCCCATCATCATTATTTCACTTGAATATAAGAGAGAAATACCTTCAGAATTGATCAGTGGGAACTTGCCATATCAGTGGCTATGGATCAGCAGTACACTGCAACCTAGCTAGTAATTCATGGATAATTTTCTTTTCCGCTCAGACTTAAAACATAAATAGACATGTGGGGCTAGTTCAAACTCCAGGATTTTTTAAATAATTCTTTATAAACTGGAGAAAACAATAATCCCAAACCAGGTGAATAGCTCTGTGTGATCTGAATGACGTTGTCATATTTCCAGACTTTTTTGTTTGGTTGGTTGGGGTTTTTTGGTGATAAACAAAGATGTGGCATTCCTAGATATTCCATGAAATGCAGTGTGACGTCAGGAGCCTCTATCTAGTGCAGAGATTTTCTCTCTCTCCTCACAAACCTGAGGAAGGACTTTGTGGAAGGCTCTGAAAGCGAAGAATTGACCAGTCTTCTTTTTGGGGCTTGCTCCAGTGAAAAGATGAGCTTTCAGGTATTGGGCATGATTATTTTTGTGATCTCTTACTCCTCTTCCATCTTCTGTTGTTTTCTCTTTCTGATGTCTTTTGTACAATGTCTAATCCTAAGCAGAAAACCCCGACTTCCACTAATCTGGGGTAATGTACTGAAGAAGTAATGCACTGCAAGTGAAGTCTGATGCTGTACTCCCCTTTCCCTAGTGCCTGCAAGTAACACTGAGAATTCTGGTGCTCAACATGTTGTCTCTGAGCCAAGAGTTAGGGACCACTGCCTGAGGGGACAAGAAGCAGATTTAATGTGCCTACTGTTGATTAATAGTGAGCCTTATGTTGTACAGTAACCACTCAGTCACTACAATGGAAAATAAAAAACCGTTAGAAAACAGTAAAAATACCAAACAGTAGCAACATTTCTTCCCCCCTCTCCTATTTACAGAAGTGTTAGGCAGCATGCTGCAAGTCTAAACATACATGGCATCAAGTAGTACCAAAATTATTAGGTGCTGCTTCTTGTGTAGCCTTTGCAACACCATGCAGTATGCTGCTGTTGTGGTGCACTAGCCACACCACCTTCAGTGCCTCTCTCCCCAACCTTATCTCCTTCAGTCTTGAACCTTTGAATCAGTAAGATTCAAAGGTCTGTGTCTCATCATCATGATGGGGACTAGCTAGAAGTGGGTGCCCTTGCTTGTCGCCCAGCCATGTCACTGGTGCACTCTCCAGGAGGGTGCTGTGAGGAGCTAGGATGAGTCTTGGTGGGGACCAGGGCTGTTGGGACAGAGGGACTGGTGAGGGTAAGGTGGGCCATGTTTCCAGAAGAAGAAGAAAAGCAGAAGGCCAGATTGAAAGAGGGGAGTTCAGTAAGCTGTGGACCAAGAGAGACAAAGAAAGAGGTATGGGGAGAAAAGAGAAGGAGATGATAGATAGAAAGAAGATGATAAAGCACTGGAGGTGCTGGTCTCATTGTGTTACTTCCCTTCAGTTTTCACTTGCGCGTTAAGTCTGCCATTCACATTGTCTGGAAGACAGAAGTGTTAATGAGGAGAAACCAAACTCTTGTTCTCACCTGGAGCCACATGCAACATGGCATTTGGCAGTATCTGTATCATGAAAGATTCAGGCAGCAATGTGTAAACCCAAGTGTAGGTCCGGGTAGTTGGTTGTCAACAGATCAATCCGTCTTTGGCAGAGGAAGAAGCACAGAAGAAAAATCTGTGTCACAGAGGAAATACTTAATATTTAGTCTGACTGGTACTAGGAAATATGAAAGTTCTAAGAACTGAGAAAAAAAGTCAAATACTCTCCTAGTGTTAATGTCCAGTGAACAAAGTTCCAGTCAATGAAAGCAGCCTTTTTAAAATAGCATGGCCTAATGCCTTACTCTTCTCTGTGTACTCTACAGGGTCTCTTGCCAGCAGCTGAACTGCTGCTTTTTGGTCCTAGAAAAATATTCCTTTTTTTTTTTCTCCCCTTATTAGAGACTATCCAGAATTTAGTTGAGAAAAACAAATAATCTTTATTTAAACTGTTTGTTAAAATCAGACTAATTATTTTGGCAAGTTTTTTTCACTAGGTCTTTTTCAATAGCAGTTCTGCTGTATCTATTGGAGCCACTGATTTTGGGAGATCTAAATGCTCAGTTGTAACCTAGGTCCATTTCCCATTCTGGATCTCACACTGTTATGCCAGTGTTTGTAAAATGCAGCCTTTTGTGTTCCAGAGTTGGATATTCAGGGTTAACATAGTTAAAAACATTTATAAACCTGTGCAATATGTGTGCCGCATACTCTGCATTTCTGTATGTTTTCTTTGTGTAAGCTGTATGCAGAGTCACTTTAATAAATACCCTGTATAAGTAACACCCTCTTACCCATTCACAGCAAAGCACTGTGGAGGGTGCACTTCCCAACAGGTCAGTGAATTTGGAGGCTCTAGTAAGAAAGAATGACTCTGACACCACAGGGTCAATCAATCACAGCCAAGTTACAGTAGCAGATACCACTGCTGCTGGAATAAGCACTCCTGCTTTCTCCTTGCCCCTGTGTGCCTCTCCCCTTGACCCTATGCTGTGCCATCCTTGGTGCCACAGCCAGGTTTCATGCAGCTGCACGTTGCGCTGGGCAGGGAAAACCATCCAGGAGAAAGCTATGCCAGAAAGAGGGGCATGGCTAGCTCAAATCTGGGTCCATTCCCCGCTCTGGTCCACTGCATTGACATGCATCTTCCCATGCCAGAACAAGGGAGAGGGCAATGTTGAGTCAGAAAAAAATGAAGGTGATGGGAGAACGGGACTGCTTCTTTTGGCCTCAGTACCAGACCAAAGTGTTTGTGGAACTAAAGCCTCTGAGTGCCAGGTCTGGATCTCTTGAATTAATGTAGTTAAACCATGAATAAAATCTTATTCCGGCAGAGAATTTTTTCTGGCCTACGGTAAGAAACATCCATTGCTTATTCAGTCAGGTTCCTGGAATACAGGCAATAAATATATTTCTTTTTTATTGTTTTCTGTGGAAGTTTGTATAATAATGCTGGAGTGCAGCAAGTCTTTTCTAGTCTGGGTCAGGCTGCACTTCATTTTCTTGCACTCCAGGCTGAGATATTACAGTGCCCCGCAGTGATGACTGCTGGGATCTTGAGCATTTCCCAGTGCAAAGCCTATGGTGTGGTGTAGTTGTGTGTGTGGAGTGGGCAGGAGACAACCAGAGAGTGGTAGAGATGACTGCCCTTCTGAAAGGTACTCTGCCTGATCCCCTTCTCCAAGTGGTTCTTCCCACATTCTTCCACCCCAGAAGGAAAATGTGGTAAATGTGAGGGTCTGCAGTAAAAGTCATTTTGTCAAGTATATCAATCATGATTATGATTCAGGCACTCACTGAGGGTCTGCAGTAAAAGTCACTTTGTCAAGTATGTCAATCATGATTATGATTCAGGCACTCATTGGCTTTACTCGTGGTGTTTATCCATGGCTAAGCCCAGCTTTTGCCCCACACACTTAGACTAGAGCTGTTTGCACAGTGCCTCTGAGAGAGGAGGTGACTGTGTATGAGGCCAGGTCCAGGATGGCCAGTCCTCAGTGGAAATATGTGCAATTCACTGCAAAATGGAAGTCTTCCAAACATTGCACAATTTCTTACTCAGAAATACCCCCCAAAACCCTCTAATCAACATGTAGGCATGGATTGTGGGTATTATGGTCTGGGTAAAGGCTTAAGAAAGTAATAAAGAAGTGAGTCCCCGTTCACAAGAGCATGTAGTGTCAGTGGCAGGCAACCCCTAACAAAAACAGGCTAAGTGATGGGTTAGGAGGGTACCTAGTCCAGCAGGTATCTCAGGTGCTTGGAGGGGATGTGTTTGAAGGCATCACAAACAGTCTTGGGTTTCTGTAGACAGATCTAGGTGGATTGTACAGCAATGGGAGACTGTTTTTGCCCTCTGTTTTTGTTCAATAAGACATATGGATATCTTAGGTTGGAGGAAAACACTTTTACTGATATGTGTATGTATTGACAGTAGGATGAAAACAAATTCTCTTACAAACCACACCAGTTGTTTGGGTTGTGAAACATTGAGAATACAGATGTACCACCGAAACATCAGGAAATCAAAGTGCTTTCCCATCTTTACAGCTATTTCCAGCCCTCTAAAAAACCTCTCTCTATTTCTTTTCTTTTAAAGAGTCACACATTCCCCTTGTTCCCACCCCCACCCCCTACCCCTGACCTTTTGTTTTACTATATTTGAGTTGGGAAACATCTCCTTTGATTGTCGCAGTGTTGCTTTTATTTGCAGTTCTACTTTGTTTTGCAAAATCATTCAGGAATTCTTCTTGATCCAAAGGCAATTGTTTGAAAGCATTTCATTAAAGCCTGTAGGAAGAAAGACATTTATTCTTCCGTTATTCCCTTTCTCTATCATTTTTCTTGTTCTCTCCTGGCCTTTGCCAATGACAATTAATTTGTCCATTTAGAATCCAAGGAAAAGCTGCTTTTATATTTTCAAAAAAAGCCAGTGTTATTTTCTGTCCTTCGCAAGATGCCACATGTCCAATTTGCTTCCTGCCTCGAGGTCTGAAATCATCACAACAATGCCTTCTGCCATCAAGGTCTCAGAGGCTCATCTGCAGCAAAACACTTGAACAAACACTTAAAGTTAAGCCTCTGCAATAGCTTTATTGAAGGAGGTGAAGAAGTATGAATGCACCTTGAAATGTATAGAATTTTTGTATAAACCTTTGGAAGATTTGCATGCAAAAGGGAACTGATGAAATTTTTGTGCTAAAAGTTACTTTTTACTTGAAATGACTTTTCATTTGATAGCAAAATTTTGCATCAAGAAGAAAACCAATAAATTCCTCAAATCCAAACTTCCAATTGGAATCTATTTTTTTAATTTATTCTCGCAAAGCATGAAAAATTAAGCACATTTCAGCTGTGCTTTTTTACCCCAGGAAAAACAAAATGATGACCATTAACTCTAGTTCTAGACTAAGAAAAGACAAGAAAAAAAAAGTTTTTGTTTCTTTGTTTTTCCTGCTTTATGGTCTATAAAAGAGCCTGTAAGGTTTGAAGATCAGATATGGTGAGTCCTGAACCAGAGTCTGATTCCCCATGTTTGAAGTGGTTGAGTTAGATATACAGGTTTGTTCAGACCGTTCTTCTCTTCTTTGGAAGGGAAGGACAATTTGCAATGCCTACTTTCCGGAACTGTAAATGACTGCATCAACATTAAAGTCCATCTGAAAATCTGTTCTTTTTACCTTAACATAGTCAGATAAGTGCCAGGGATTGCTGTAGATCCCTAGAGGTGTTTCCAGGAATCACGGTGCGAGCAGGGTATCACAAAATCAGCTAAGAGGCCCAAGGACTGGAGCTGCCCGGTGAAGAACTGTAAATATTTGCATCAGATGACTGCACTTAGAAATTGATGAGTAACCTGTTTCTGATGCAGGAAAATCATCAGGAAGTCTTCACACAAAGAGTCTGAAAGATCAGGCCCAGTGTCATTTGGATTAAGATGTTGTTATCTGGGATGAAGTGTAGGATTTATATAAACGTCTGCTTTCCCCTGCTGAGGATCAGCCAATTCAAACAACTTGTATAAGTGGTTTCCATGCTAAACAGGACTGTGTTTACATCTTTAGCAGCTGTTGCTGTGTTTTGGTCCTGTACAAAACCTAACCAAACCAAAAATCTGTTTAATTTCACATTTGTTACCCTGTTTCCAGTCCTCTTGGACATAGTGGCTCCTGTGTTCACCTGGCAGCATATAAACTAAGTAATTTGGCCAGAGAAGGAATATTCCCATCTAGTGCGACCCTCAAATTTTGGGATTTTGGAAAGTGCTGTTTTCCTCCCTCTGCCACCTCCTTCCAGGGATGAGAAAGGAAAGAAAAGAGAAAGGGAAGAGATATTCTTTTTCCTTCTAGACTGTGAACCATACAGAGACATCTTCTACTGATGTCTAACTTAGTCATTGCAGCTCATTTTCTGCCTCTCTCAGTGATACGGGGGAAGGATCTGGCAGCTTCAGACAGCAGGGTTCTGGATTGATCATCACTCACTTGATATTTAATGCTAGAGCAGCTGTCACATCTTCATTAGGCACCCCCAGTACAATGCCTTGGAGAGTGCCTTCTGGAGATGGTGGACTTGGATTTGGGGATTCATAGTCAATAATTTAAAACCAGTTTCTAGCCACCTTAATCAATTGCACAGAGTTTCTTCAGAGAAGATCAGGGTCCTTATTTCTCCCTTAAGAAAGAAATGTTAAGTCCTGTTCTTTGGTGTTTTTTCTTTTCAATATACAAATATGTGAATCCCTCCTTGTGTAACTGTGATAGCCTGAGTACTTTAAACAGATAAAAGCATAAGTAAGAAAACAGCTCTTTATATCTTATTCATCATGTAGTTCATTTGGCCCTGACACCATTTTTTTTCTTGAGTATTTGGAACCTGTGTATTAATGAACCTCATCTTGCCTAGCTAGTTCAAGTCAGGTCTGATGAAATTCACCTTTGATGTAATTTTTTGTTTGCATTATATGTCTTTTTGAACTTTGGTGTGGGTGGCTGACCTTTAGAGTAAAAAAGCTATACTGGTGCAATGCAGCTAGAAGCATTAAGCAAGTGTACTGACAGTTAAATGAAAAGTGACTGTCTGGGCTGAGGTACACCTGTCACATTAATGCTGCCAGGGGAACTTGGTGCTCATGTGCTTGGATTTCCCCCCTCCTCCCTATAAAACTCAGTGATATAAATTTGGTAGGGAGATTTACATTTACAACTCTGGCTTTAGAGGCACCCCACATGATATTTAAAGGAACTCTGGTTTCTTTTCTCTGGAATGCAGGACTATTGCAGAGAGGGCTTACGCATTAAAAATGAAAAACTAAATCAAACAGCAGTGGCTTATTCTTTAAAGTAAACAGAGCAAAGGGTATCGGTGTCAGCCACAGCAGCAATCAGATGCGTGCTGACGATAGAGTGAAGAAATTTTTCCCTACAGAGGAAATTATTAAGGTTTGTTTACTTTTTCCAGAGAGAAAATGATCTTTTTAAAGGATCCAGGCTAGTAATAATAATAACAACAACAACAATAATAATAATGATGATGATCCACCAGAAGGCAGACTTGTTTGCAGCAAAACCATTGAACATTATCCAGCTTATGGCTCTGCTCAGAAAAGTGCTGAGTACCCAAAGTTCAATGAGGTCAGTAAAAAAAATTAGGTGATGCTCTCAGAATCAAGCCCAATGGCAGGATGAAGCAGTGCTTTAGGGAATGACTCCTGGATTTACCATTAATAGGCTGTAGGTGAGGAACTCCAGACCCATGCGCAATGTTGCCAATACGTAAAGCTATTTTGCACAGTCATACTAAAGGACACAGTAATTTGCTGGCCCTGCTGCTGTTTACCTCGTTTCCTTGTGGAAACAAAACTTCCACTTCATTTCTCAGGTTGCCCGGATTATATCATGTGTTTTGGGTTTCTTAATCCTGTGCTAAAGTATTGTTGTTTGACTACTGTTTGCTCCATTAGGGGTTAACTTCAACCCATTAACTCCATAAAAATGGAGCATGCCAATGGAAACAAAAAAAAGCATGGCAAAAATCAGAAAGAACTATGTTTTCATGTGATGGCAGGTATGTATCGGATAGGTATTTTAATAATTTATCAATGATAACGTCTTATCATCTTATCAGTGAGAAGTCAGTGATTTCAGGCTTCTAATAACAGCCTTTTTCCTATGCAAGGCTGTTACTATTGCAAAGGCAAGAGCCTGGTCTATCCTTATTTTGAATCGTGTAGATAACGCCAAGGAGACAAAACCAGAAATCACAGCAGCATTGCAGTGATTTCTGGCAATGGTGTCTTGTTATTTATTTGCCCTTGTTTAGAGCCACGTGCAACAAATGCTGCTGGTTTAAATGAGGGTTAATGGGAGTTGAAAGCAATGCAGGTTGCTTGCTGGAAAGTTCTGGAAGGAAGACGAGTCCCTGAAGGACAGCTCAATGTCATAAAGTTGCCCCTCAGACAGATTTAAAAATTATGTCAGACGATGGACACATTTACAGCTTTGTTGCATCCCCCACTCCAAAGTTCAGCCTGACCAGCTTGGGTTGCAGCCTCTCATCTCCACCTGCTCAAGTGCCAGTAGTGTGAACATGCATATCTGTGAAAATAACATTACACACAGGGGTTCTGCTTACTAATGATGCTCCATTTCTGTCTTTATAACAAGAAGCCTCACTGCATGTGAATAGTTTTTATTGGTTGCAGTGGTTATCTTCCTATTAGTACTGCAATTTTCTCAGAGAGTAATGGTAAATTCTCCTGACGCAGCTGAGCCAAATGAATAACTGCTACCCGTGAAGGGGCAGACCTCATTTTGCCCTTTTCTTTCTCCGCTTCTTTCTTTTTATGCCCTGACTCTTTCCCACATTCATTTCTTTTGCCACTCTTAAGCATAATTCCCTTCTCTTCCTCTTTAAGCTAATTCCCTCAGTTGGAAAAAAAACCAAAACCAAACCAAACCAAAAAAAAAAAACAAACCCCAAACCCAAACACAACAACCCTAATTATTTTGTTTCACTGAGTTTTAGTATCATTTTAGTGAACTGAATTCACCAAACTTCTTGGTTGTCCCTGTGTGCTAGCGGACAAACAGCACAGCTGGCACAAGCTAAGCAGCAGGCGTGGGTGTCCACACATGGTGAGGGAGTGCAGGCTTTCTCTTTTTCCTGCAGCAAAACAGTTACTTGGCTCATCCTGCTGAACAAAGCCATACCCTGAAAACTTTATCCCAGTAACATTTTTCCCATCAGCAAAGCCAGTTTAAGAGGTTCCGGTTTTTCCTATTACTCCACCTGTGCCCACTCACTGCTACATATCTCCTACTACTGTCTTAACTATGCTGATACAACTATTTGTAGGGATGTGCTGCAAACTGGATCGTTGAAATGATCAAAATCCCTCTTTAAAAGTAGGGGGTTTTTTATAAAAAAAAAAAAAAATCCCTCTGATCCTGCTGGTGATTGTGATCAGAGCACAGTCCAAAGGAGCCCAAGGCAGCCCTACAGTCCTTTCTCGTTGGCAGAGTTGGAGGGCACCGAGCTGCAGCAATGAACCAGGTGAGTTTGGAAGGAAAGGAACCAAGTGTCCAACAAACTGTTTTACACTACTTTGCCATTAGAGAAAACGAATGTCTAAGTGATATGGATTTAGTTTTGGTTTTTTTTCCAGTAAAGGCTGCAGTGAACACAAGTGGATAATGTTCGTTAACAGATGAAGCAGAACCTTTAACCACTGATGTGAGTACAAATTTTTACACTGACAACAAACGGACATCAAGGTGACAGCTGTGTTTTCAGCTTTGATCATTTAAATTGAGAACTGGTGCCAGCTTGGAACAGTTCAGCCTTTCCTGGGGTCCGACTTCAACAAAGAAGCAATTTTATTGTGGGAGCTTGAGGGCCTTACTTGTGACACCTGACTGAACCTGTACTTCAAAAATACATAATAAAGAACATTTTCTAGGTCTGGAATGAAAGAAGTGCTCATCATCATAGCCATGATTGCTTGGCATAGGAGAATGTGAAGTACAGTATGATATTCTCTGAAGTCCAGACTAAGGAAACCTTCAAACCTACTATCTCCTATGAGTTCTTTGCTCAATCAGCAACACACAATGAGCCACCTCATGCTGTAATTTATATCCTTGTATAAAATATAACTGACAGATTAGATGTTTACAAAAAATACAAGTTCTTGTTTGTAAAGAGTATGTACACTGAGAGCTGAATTCTTTGAACACTAGGGAGGAGGGAACACTGTCTCACCATAGGGTTCATGACTTGTTTATATTAAATACGCCCATAGTTCTTAGCAAGTTTATGGAGAAATAACTCCACCTTGCTATCTGAAAGGGCCCTTAATAAATCTCAAAGTTAGATTGGGAGGGCCAATAACCTTTCAGGAGAAGTATCAAAATTATCACTCTGACTGATTAAATCGCAAATCACAGGTATCTGTGGTGGGGCAAAGGTTTGAGTTTGAATATGACCTCAAGAGGAGCCTTTGCCTTCAACAAGATTTTCTTTGGAGAGTGAGAGATAAGCATTTTTTCCTCAGAATAGTGTGCATGGGAGTACCTTAGCAGTATTTGAATCAGAGAAGAAAAATGTCTTTGAGTGGATCTAAAGTACAGACATATATAATCATTGTTCCCTTTTATATATTTAAATTTGAATTTAAACCAAGCAATCAGTCTGTAAGCATTCGAACCACAGTAAATAGTTGTTTTCCGTAACTGCTTCTGCATCTACTTCTGTACCTATTTCTTAATGTCTGTCTTGGGATAAAGTTGATTTGAGTGTAAATCAAACACTGAGGGGTTTTTTTTCTGTGCATGTGGTCACCCTTAAATATAAGTTTGTTTATCACTTTTCTGTGCCATCATCACAGTGAACATCTTTTGGAGGACTGAAGAATTAGTGTTCTTTCTCTAATTTATTAAAATTATTTGAAATATGGAACATCACTGCAAATAAAATCTCTTTAAATAAGCAGTGCTAGCCAGAGTCTCAAAGCATTGCACAGGGAAAACAGTGCTTGCACTGACCTCTAGATATAACTGAAAACAAAAATATTTTTAAGAACTGGTCATAGATGAACCATATTCTCATAGTAAGGGATTAAAATAAATGCATGATTAAATAAGCAAAGAAAGAGCAATACAGTGCAGGCTACTTGTTATTAGCATATATAACAGTAATATGGAATATATTAGATCTGTAATTGTGTAAATAATGAACAAAAAGGAAGAATATTTATTCTAGAAATTGCTGCAGGTGTATGACACTTAGGATGCATTCTACCTAACTTAACCCCAGTTCAGTGTTTGAATTGCAAGAAGGTTTTAGGGCCTGTGCAGATGGGAATCTAATCAGGAATACAGGTTCAGTGCTAGAGGGGACAGAACTCTCCTTTGTTTACAATCAGAGCTGCTTTCTGACCTTCACCCATTGAAAGCTCTCATTCAGCTTTAAAAGTCTGCATGTTCTCACTACTGATGCTTTCCAGACATCTTATTTCTTGTTACCATGACTAAAGCTATGCTAGGCTCACACTGTTTACAATTGCTACTCACACTTTGCTAAGCTGGTACTGATATTGTTATCTCGGACTATTTCTAATGCTATCTTACACGATTCAATATACTAAGGTCTATTAAATGAGTTAAGATTAAAGTTTGATCCATACCTGAACCTTCTGTGGACGTTAGAATTCATTTTCTCTCTATTAGAACAGGTCTGTCTAACACTTTCTTGTAGAAACCAAGAGCTTCCAAGAAGTCATAATAAGGTTTGTAATTTTTATGAATAATAGAACCATGGTAGCGACATTGTAAAGGCTAAAAAAGATCAAAGTTACACACCCTAATGCTTTAGGTTCTCTGTTATCTAGGTAGAATTCAGAAAAAACTGTGTCTGCAAGGTTATTTCATCTATCTTAGAAGTTCTTGGAATAATTTCTTTTCCAAACATATGTATGGTCTGCCGCTTTGAACTATTGTGGGCATTCTTGGGCTAGGAAGACTGATTTTTCAAACCCCAAGAAACATGCAAGTCATCGCCACAAGCTAGAAAAGATATAAAGTGTGTGCTATCAAAACTTCAAAGCAAGGAGAAAAAAGAAAGCGGCTGCAACTGTGTGGTTCACAGGAAATTTATTTTCCTAATGCGACTGATTTGACAAGGGGAGCGCTCAGATGCTGCCGTGATGGGAAACAACATAAAGCACTAAGGTTGTCGCCACTGACAGGGCCGTGTGTTTTTACCACAGAATTACCAGGTCATGTCAACCAACCCCGTGCAGAAATGTAATAGAATCAACATTTTGTTGTCAGGCAAGTGAGATATTAACCATGGGGGGGACACATGGATATCACCTTGTTTCTTTGTGTGACACCTAGTTTACTATTGGATATTAGAAAGGTCTGTAACCAGAGGTAATTTTGTAGGGAAGGAGGTGCTTAGAAAGCTGCTCTCGTGGAGAGGTTTTGCTGATGACTGGTCAAAACAGGTTCTGCTACTGCTTTTTGGTTCAATCTAGCTTCGATCTCCCTGTGTTTATTCCACGGTAGACACCTTGTTATAAGTGAAAGCTTTTGTGTTTGTGAATATAAATCTCCAGATGAGATAGGGCTGTAAAGATTTAACAAACACTGGATAAGACTGGACATTCAGGAAATAAGAGCAGGCAAAGATGTGAGAGTAGGAACACAGTAAAAATGTACCCCATTTAGACATTTTCTTGAAGAAGTTGTTCAGGAGAGAGTTAGCAGAAAATGGCAATATTACTAGGAAATTCCCTAAACCAGTCAAAAAAATTAATGGATTTTGAAAGTGGGTTCTGTGTGGTCTTAATATCTATAGAATCCTGCTAGCCAGGGATGTAAACAATGAATGAAATTGACTTATTTCTCCTTTGAATAAAAAGCATGATTTCTCAGCTTGCATAATATCCTTTGCTTTTTTTCTTTCCTCCCAGGGTCTAAAGACCATATTTGAAACTGTTTTCTATCTGTTACTAGGACTTGGTCCTTTTTCCATTTCCCATAACTCACAATCGACCCTGAATCAGGTTCCAGGAACAATTGGAATTGTTTTATTGCTTGTTATTCCTTGCTGGGCTGCTTTATTTCCTTGTTCCTTACTGTGCTACTGTCCTATGATTTTTTCTTTTCTTTTTTTTTTTAATTAGAAAACTACTAACCAACCATGTAAATTATCTTGTTGGTTCATTTTACACTTCATCAAAGGAAAATTAAAAATGAAAATTCTTAGGAAAATTGTAGGTAAGAAAAGGAATTTCTTTCATTGCTCCCGTGTAGAGAAGGTTGGATGGAAGAAATGAGCACAGGGGATTTTCCTTCCTTTGAGACTTTGTTCCTTTCTCTGGAGACCTAAACCATAACCTGATACTGAAGACAGGCTTTACTGCTAGTTTATAAAGGACCTTTTCCCACATGTACAGAGCATCTCCTCTCCTATAGGGTGTGAAAAAATGTAACACATATGCCTGAACTGAAATTGAGTCATAACTCTGGCAGTCACTGTAAGTCTGAGTGTTCATCATCTTACAAAGCTGGGCTTAAAGATACTTATAATGAGATAAGGGAAAATCTTGGCTTGAAAGTCTAAGGGAGCTTTGCTGCTGACTTGACTGGAGTCAGGCTTTCACCTTGAGTATTTAGCTTGTTGTATGTCCTAAATTGCACTGCAGAGCAGTTGTTTTCTAGTCATTCTCTAGTGGCTAATATCCTCAGATCTTGTAGATCTCCACAATACTTTAATTCCCTATCCCTCCTTGTCATGTACACTATAAGATACTTTCTTTGCTAACTGCCTTGAAAACAGGTGTACTCTGCACACAGGTGTTAGACCAACGCAGAGTCTGAGCTGGCAGCCAGTTGGTCTTTTTGTGATTGGGGCTCTTTATTTCTTACTGATTAAATTGAACATCAGACCTGACAGCAAAGTCTATTTATCATTTTAGCCTCCAGAAAAAAGAAATTGGATTTTAATTTTATTATGAGTTTGCTTTAGAATTATTTCATTCAGATTCATGACCCTGCACTCATGTATTGATGTTCAAGAGATTAATCTTATTTTAAATGACAGGTGAAAATCTTCAGATCAGGCATATGGTACATATCTATCTGTGCAGCAAGTCTCCAAATGGATCCTTCCTAGATAATTAACAGATTTCAAGGCAGTGACACATAGTGATGATAATTCATTCTAGAGTTCAGATACATACTTGGTTGACTTTAAATATGTTAAGATAATAATAATAATAATAAATTCTATAATTCAGGCATTGTAAGAGTTTAAAGGCAAGTGTCAGTTTGTTCCACACCTCCTACCAGATTAGTTTTCTAATATATCTGTTTTCTAATGAAATGCAGTGGCGAAGCTGTAATTTGGGTCATCTGCCAAATGTTCTTATGCCTATTTACGTTATAAGCTTCAGCTGAAACTGACACATATTAGGTATATCCAAAATACAATGCCAGATTTTTATAGCACACAGAGAAGGAGACATTTTTAATTCGAGGTGGAGATTCCAGCTCATCATAAGCCTTTCTCTGTCATTTCATCACAATGAGTTTCCTTTAATAAGTACAAATAACTGTATTGATTAAGTAGGATCTGAAAATACCAGATTTCCTGCCACAGGGCTCAGTGGTCTAGCTGCTTGGCTATTAAAAAAAACCCAAAAATGCCTGGGGACTGTTAGTTCTTCCTCCAAGTAGCCAAGAGGGGACAAGTGGGGAAGAGTTGGATTGGGTCCCAGAAAAGATTTTGGTGCTTAGTCAAGTGATCTCCAAACAGCCTTTGAGAAGGTGCCAGTCACTACAAAAATGGTGGCACCTCTAGATGTATGGAACGGCAACACTTCAGGTATCTGAATAGGCTTTTACCAGCAGGTGTGGATGTTCTCAGCACTTGTCGTATTTGCACAATTAGTCACTTGATGCATATTGATCATCAAAATGCAACTTTCTTATCTGCTTTTTAGGCCTGATCTACAGTTTTATACTTCACCTCACATGCAATGTGCCTGGCAACTCTTCTGCATATGCATAACTCATTGGTTTTGTCATCCTGTGTTCT
The DNA here is from genome assembly GCA_004320125.1 of Scolopax mira. Taxonomy (NCBI): domain Eukaryota; kingdom Metazoa; phylum Chordata; class Aves; order Charadriiformes; family Scolopacidae; genus Scolopax; species Scolopax mira. The sequence goes on from BJBW01000589.1 coordinate 176,132, forward strand.
GACTTTTATGCAACAGAAAAGAATGAGATGCTACTGGTGTGCCTATTTCTGGTGGCAATAATGTGGATCTCAGCTCTTTGCCACCAGCTGGTGCTGAACGTGGTGTTGATACTGACCACAGCTAGAGCTCCTGGAGCTGTGTCTCCCTTTGAAAGCCAGGACACACCTTCGCAGAAACTAAATCTGTTTCTGCAAACCAATCTGTTACTGTGGCTCTACCTTATCCCTTACTGTCCCTTTACCCTGTGCCCACTCTTACTTGCTAGTCCCAGAGCATCTTTTGGAAGTACATATGCATTGTTCTATATTTATGTGGTGGGTGCCCTTTGATAAATTGGAAGACGCATGAGAAAGTGCCCTGTTAGAGTCTTTGGAAAGTATTTTAATGATTGACAAGAGTAAAGGAAAGAGAGATACCTGAGGTGGGGAAAGCCTCTAAAATATAGCTTAAGAAAAAAATACCTCATGACAAGAATTTTTGTTAAAGGGAAAGAAATGTGTCAAAATTAGATTCTTGCATTTTTCAGACTTCATACATTTAGACAATCTTGAGTCTGAATAGTCAAAAGCTTATAATGAAAAATAAATAATTATTCACATTAGTAACAGGAAATTATATCATTATTATATAAGATTCTAGCTCTGGGAACTTAGTGATGATTGTGCTTAGGGTTTCACTTTGCACCTCCTGAAATGACCCTAAATATTTAATGAAAGAAGTTTGGTCACAAAAGTATTGTTTAAAAAAAAAGATTACTATCATGAAAAACCAGATATGTTCCTCAGAATGGTGAAATGGAGTCTGTTTCTGATCTTACCAATGCTGCGGTAAAAGTGGAGAAACTCTAATGAGGCCATGGAATTGCATTTACATTTGTGCAAAAGGAGGGAGAGATCAGCGTCAATAATATTGTAGTTGTTTATTTTAGAAAAAAATTGCCAATAATATCAATATTTACTACAGTCATAGTTCCTAAGGAACTGTGTCTTGACCTCCAATCTCTAGAGATTAGTCCAATGAGCTCAATTAAAGCAAAGAAAGTTATTTAGCATTATGTTTACTAAAAATAGATCTGATACTTATGGCCTTAGACAGATTAAACTGTGCTTTAGGTGGTGAAAGGACAGACTTCTCTGGCATGATGTCATTATTGAGCTATTTGTCTCTTAGTTTATAGTGCTCAGGACCTCAAAAGAAATTGCTAATGTCACCTAGCCATGTTTTCCTGTTTTTCTGTCCACCTTCCTATCTGCCAACAACTTGGAAAAGATTAGAAGTGAGTATTTTTTGATTTCCCAGACTTATAAATAGATGATACAGTTTTATTCTGTCTGCCTTTCTTCTGATTGCATGTCAGCAAGTGATTGCAATTGCTTCAGGATAGATATATTTTTGCACAGTAGCTCCTATAGTGAAGTTAAGCACCTTTCACGTTTTTTTAAGAAAATCCTTTGTTTAATTTTATTCTTGTTTTAGATTTCCATAAATTATTTCCCTAAGCTTTTCTGAAAAACATCAGTGACTATAAAGCTAGACCTAAAAGCATCAGTTTTCTCACTGTGGCAATTAAGCTGTTCTGTGATTAGCAGCAGTTTATGCAATAGAATAGAAGACATTGCATCTACTCTTTTGCTTTTACTCTAAAGGCTGGTAAGGTAAGCTTTTATGTCAAGGACAGGAGCACCTAAACACCTAATAACAGATATAGATCCGTGGTCCTAGAGAAAATACAATTGCCATAAATACCATTTTTTGCAGTAACTAATGTGTGTGTAACTTATTACTCAGTCCAAAGCTTTTGGAAGTGAAAATCTTTTTCACTGGAAATCATTCTTGATAGCTCCTGTATATAAATATCTATTATTAATGTGCTACCAGTACTGTGAAACAAAATAAACAATCAGAAACTGGATGAAGCATCATTAGGAGAAAATAGGTAGAGCACTGTTAAATTTATAATACTAGAACTCAAGCCCTCAAAGATGTTTAAGTGCTTAACTCCTACTGGTGTCAGTAGGAATCAGGCATTCAAATACATTTTTAGAATTTGGGATTGTGCAGGTACTGTAACGAGTACACGGAAAATGCAATAAATGAATATTTAACACAAAATTTTTACTTTGACAGGTTTATTTCTTCAGGATATATTTATTTTTTAGCAGTTTCATGATACATCATAGCCTAGCATGATATATCTAGCCGTAGGATATGGGTTTTGCACCAGACTAGATATATTTGTATCAACATTTCTTATCTTTTGAGGGTTTTCATAACTCTATTATCAGCATTTTCCTTGGGCTAAGCCGTGGGTGAAGTAAATCTCATCCCTGGACCTGCATTTGATTTTCAAAATACAGTCTTAAATACCTGTATCTCCCCTTTCTTCAGATCAAAAGGTGGCAAGACGGCGTAACATCGCTCTGCTAACTAGAGCAAAGTCTTTCCTGCTGTGCTGTTTTCTCTTCTTACTCTGTCACCTCCTCCTTCTCTCATTTTCTCCTCCTCCTCCCTCCACCCCCTGATCTGTCCCTCTGGCTAAATGTTTGCAGGTTAGGCAATGAGCGAGGTAGCATTTGCTCTCTAACAGTCTGTGATCTGATTCCACAAATAGTTTCCCAGGCACAGAGTCCAGCTAAGATCAATGAGATCATTCACAGAAGCAAATACAGAGTTGTAGGATCAGGCCCTTGATCGCCTCCTCGCTTCTCTTGGGACTAATGCCCTTTCCCAGCACCAACATAACAACACTCTTTGGCATCTCTTTTTCTTGTTGTTTTCCTGCCAGTTTGCCCATTCAGTCTTTTATTCCTCCCGTAACTTCCTTGAAAGCCCCATCTGTCATTTTCCTTCCCAAAGGCTGGCAATTTTTAAACAGTGAAAATTCAGTTAAAATTAATTAAAAAGCTTGATTCCTCTTACGTTAGATTGCTGGAGTATGATTTCTTCTCTGAAGCCTGATGTGTTAGTACACACTTCCAGAGGCTTTCTATCCTGCAATGGTTCAGCTCCCATGCTTGCCGTGCCACAGAGAATTATCATTATCACTGAAAAATAACTCCTCCATTTCTGTGCATCTATATGCACCGTGACCATAATTTTTACAGTGGGTTGTATCATGTGATGTCAGAGCTTTAAAGAAAACAATTTCTTAGAGGGAAATACAGAGAAAACACCAAAGAACCCAGGGCTGCTTTATTTATAAGCAATAGAGATTTCGCCACTGACTTTGGTGGGAACAGAATTAGGTCCCAAGACTACAACTACATGGCCTCAGAGGGGCTGATTTGCACAAACACTTCTTATTAAAAGAAATAATACATTCCCCAAAGTAGTGAGGAATAGAGCATATAACTATTTAAATGCTTTCCCCTGTGCCACCAGTACCTTTATGCCTTGTTGCCCCCTCTCAGTCCTATTAAGAGAAAAGACTTTCAACTATCAGAAAATCTTCTCTCCCTGACAATAGAGGAGTTTTTAGATGGGAAACCTTGGAGATCAGTGACAAGGGGTTCACATAGGGGAATTTGAAGGAAAAGGTGTGGAGCCAGAGGCACCCAGGAGGATCACAAAGGAAAAGTACTTCAACGTTTCCTTTCTATTTTGAGGTTTAGAAGTTAAGTCCTGTTATATTTTTATTCCTTTGGTAGAAACCTCCAAATGATACTCAGTTGTCATGTAGGCACCTGTAAATACACAGTTTCTTGCAAAGGACCTGTGAGGACCCTGAAGGCCGCCCACACTTGCTCCAGAAGACTTCTGAAGGGAAGTTGACTGTCTTGCAGAGATCAAGTGTTTTGTGGAGATTTGAGGGCCATGAGCAGATTACCTTTCAGTTATGCCCTGGCTGAATACAGGCTATCCATCTAGGTTGTTAAGGGCTGAGGTGGAGGTCTGCATGCAGACTATCACCTATCTTAAGCTGGCTATATGGTCAACAAACAACCAGCTAGACTTTACATATCTTCAGTTAGAAAAATCCAGTAAGTGCCTTTGTACACCTGGCCACAGATATTTTTGTAGACAGGCCATAGAAGTGTTATATTCATCCTGAGATCCTTTATACAGAAAATTAAGAAGATCTGGCTCCCTGAACAGTCCATCACACTTTCAGTGCCCCATCCTTGCTCTTGTTATTGTCTGTGACACCTCCTGTGGGCTGTCCTTTCCCCTTGTGAATGGAGCTGGGATGTGATTCCATGAATTCCAATCCACTGGGAGCAAATACCATGACAGATAGATAGAAAAGTCATCAGGTATAAGCCATAAAATTTGGAAAGCTACCTAAATCTAGTCCTGGCATTTACCTTAATGTATTCTATTTTATTCTGTTGTATTATCCCTGAATGGTAAGTAAGCTTCTGTGATGGCAGTATTTGTTACTGGCAAATTATTGGCTATGTGGTGTGTTTCAGTATGAAAAAGTAAAAAAAAAAAAAAAAAATAAAAAAAGAGTGTAAAACCAGTGAACTAGCTGTTCCTGGGCTTACAACCATTATATTCCCAATGGACATGTTGACAAAAATCTTAATGGTTGTGAACCAGCTATTTTTGTGCTCATGGCTATTAGAAAGTCTCCACTGAAAAGCCAAAGGAGTTTATAATGGTCATGAACCAGCTATTTCTGAGTTCATGGCTATTACAGATTCCAAAAAAATGCCAGTGAAGTTTATCATGTTCATGAGCTGAGTTTTTCTGTCTCACAGTAACTATAAACTCTGCTGAGAAAGTGAAAGAGTTTGTAATGGTCACACGTGAGCTATTTCTAGGCTCAGCGGTATTACTACCTCAGATAAGAAGCCAAAAGTTCACAAAGTGGTATTTCTTTCGCCCCTGGCAAACTCCATGTAGAAACTGATAAAGCTACTAATGTTTCTCAGAAAACCACACTCTAATTCACAATAACACCTCTCAGAGTACTACAGTGGTGCAAAGTCTCTGCTCTGCTCAGAGCCACTGTGGCAACTTGCCAGGAGCCTGAGGGCTGCAACTCATTTATATATGCATTTACATAAATTTACATGAATTTTGTGTCAATTTGTATTCCGTCAATGTTGCAATGAAACCTATACTGAAGAGAATAAATAACGTATAGCTAACTGACTAACACTCACATAGTTTTTTTCTGGTTTTCATTGCATTTCTTTCACTCTCATTTTCTTTGCAGCTTTCTAATACCTGTTCCTTAGCTGGACTGACTTCCAGTCTCAGAGAGAGTCTTCTTTGCAGGTTAAAGAAAAACTCTGTTTCATCTACATTTGATGGCAGGGAAGCAGAGAGTTGTGGCTTCAGCAAATTGCTTATTCTGTACACTTAGCAATCTCCCCAACCACCAGTGGCTAATATACATATTAAAGAGGGCAGTGCTAGCACAGTCCCTTGCTGACCTCCACATGTGAAGCCCTCAGAATATTAATGGGATTTTAAATATCTACATTAAAAAAAAATCCTGAAAATTAGAAGTAATAGGTCTTTTTTGTATGAAAATGATTGCTAAGGTAGAGTTTTAGAGATAAAAATAACTCAGTGGACTGAATTAGTCATTTAATAGCAAAGGTCTCCTTTGTGACAGGATCTATTAGAAATTAATGGACTTTGATGCCATTATGTACCTTTCCCTTTTCTTAAGGATGCACAGTTTTTATAATTCTTCTTTATTCTTCAGTGTAGCTTTCCACAGAGGTCACTATGACTTCAGATAATTATTTGTAGGAACAACAACCCCATATTCCACTTTCTTCCATCCTCATGAAACCACTAGCTTTGAGATGAGGAGAGAACCCCACTTGTTGCTTGAGGATACGACAATATTTCAAAGTGGAGATGAATTTAAATCTTTTTTTAGTTTTGCCAAGGTCGGGAATCAACAAATTGCTTTAAAGACTCAAGATCCCTCTGCATTACCTAGCACTCAAATGGCTGATAACACTTAGTTGAGAAGCCTTGCTATGGTAGGAGAATGTGATAAAAGAGGCTACAGGTAATTATGATCAGCTCCAGTATTTTTAGGTGCTGTAAGTGTAGTTTATGCTGGCTGTTTAAAAGCTATGTTTAAAATGTTTTCAGTTTTCTGCTGCTATAGTCTCATTAGCAAGTAGTTTGTGTTGATGAGCACCTACAGCAATAAAAGCTTTTTTTGACAGCATTGGTCATTTGAGTGGTCAGGCATTCACATCTAAGCCTGTATCACTGGAGTACTTGTAATATGCTACTTTTCACCAGAAGTGGAAGCTTTAAAAGTTATGCTTTAAATTGCAGAGAAAAGTCATTAAACCTACTGGGTAAGAATTTGCTGGATTGGACAAACAGGTCCAAGACCTTGTCTGGTGGTGTGGCAGTCTTTCAGATCTGTTATTCTTCAGTGTAAGCCAACAAGAATGGTGCCTGGGCACAGATGCGCAAGGCAAAGAACAATGTGGTTACCATATTGTGAGGTTTCCTGTGTTTTACTGCCTGTAAATCTTTGGGATAAGGACTGTCTGGTATCAGGTGGTAGTATCAGCACCTCAGCATAGAACAGTTCTGATGGATTTTTATTCCGTGACTTTGTTTAATTGCTTTTTGAACCCATTCTCAGCTCTGTCCTCCTAATTTACATTAGAAGGAATAGCAAAGAAATACTTGTTTCCTTTCCCCGCAGAGACTGTGGGAGTGAAACACAAAGAAGGATATAGACAGGGAGCCTTTAATAATTGAACAAACACAAGTCCATGGGAGGAGGGGGACAGAGGGGAAGCACCCAAGGCTGCTCCTGGAGCTGTTTGGTGTCATGGTGAGGTCCTCCTCTGTCATCACTGGGAGATCATGGCAACTGGGGGAGGTTCCTGATGACTGGAAAATCTGTCCATGGGAGATTTCAAAACTCAGGGGTCTGGGCTGTGTCATCTGCGGGAATCCCTTCCTACATGTGCGGTTCTCTGATTGTATGTGGCTATATAGAGCTGTGCATGACACTCGGTCAGTTTTTCAAAACACTGTATAGTGTAGAACTGGGTGAAAGATATTCCATAGGCACACAAAACTGAATTGTTTAATTGTAAATTACAAGAACACTAGCATTAAATGGAAAATCTAAATAAGTCAGTGTGCAGTATTAGATACAGATTTGTGTAGACATATCGTTATGCTTAAACTAAATGTTAAATAAGTCTCAGTCATTTTGTGGGGAAGTGTCCTGTTTGCAGAGACATGTAAAGAGAAGCACCATGAGGCATCATGACTGAGCCAGGCAGAAGAACGAAGGTTAGGCTAGGTCAATGGGGATGATCAGGGTACAGAGAAGACAGAAGGAGAAGGCAGAAGCTTGTCTTACGTGCCTCTGTGCAAAGTGCAAGCCACGATAGGGTGTTTTGCTGCAGTACATGCTACCGTCTTTGAGAGAAGGCAGGATAAGAGGTCTCTCCTTCTACCTCTCCTATTGACGACCAGCAGAGGTTTGTAGAGTGCCAAGGAACAGAGCCAGCACATCTCCTGTGCAGCTTCTGTGTCTGTCTGCTTATGGTATGGAAGATGTTGTGCCTTCTTCATGTAGGGTGCCCTCCAGAGCTCCACTGATATTGGCTGCCAGTCTTGTGCACTAAGAGACTGTCCTTTTCTCCTGAATAGGGACCTTCAGGCGACTAGCCTTCCCCCCTTTTAAAAGATGTTCCTCATTTCAGTGTTGCACAGGGAAATTGAAAATTGGATTAGTCAGTCAAATGATCAGACATTCACAGTGCAATGTTAAGCAATATAAGTGTTGATTAAATGTTGCTCTAACTGCAAAATTCAGCCTGGAGAAAACCTTAAACAGAAAGTAATGACCAAGCTCAGAAGAAATAAGGCTCTTCTTTTCCGAAGATTACACTGAATTGAATGTTTTGAAAAAATTAATCATGGATTTGTGTTTCTGTTTCAGATTGCTGTATTGCTTCACAATTCTGCTTTGCAATCCATACAAGAAATTTCATGCAAGCAACAAAACTTCTGAAAAAAAATAATGTTAGTGGCTATATATAGAGTAAATGGTTGATATACCCAGATAGCTGAGGTCAGTTGCGAAGTGAGTACTGTGTGCAAGGTGGAGACTGACATTTGGTGTCCATGGTGTCAGACATGGTGTCAGACAGTTTCTTCTGTCAGAGCTGGGATGTTTTAAGAGAGGATTCTTACTGGAGCTCTTTAGAAATCTCCACCTAGCTCAGTAGCTCATGGCTACAGCAGAACTGCAGTTCCTTACAGAGTCTGGAGCTTGAGGTGCAACTGGAGAGACTTCCCTGTGCTTACAGGCAATGACATGGGGACACTGGCAGGGGACAGGGGTAGAATATTCATTGCTAAAGAATATCTGGTTGGCGTCTCCCAGTTTCCATGCCAACATGCTGCTTGAAGTCAGAAGGATCTGGGTAGAGCGAGTGGGCAATGGGGGGTGAGCCAGGGAGGTACCAGGAAGACTCACTCGCTGAGACCAATGTTTGAGTGATTTGATCTAAGCTACCTTTGCTGAATGTCATTTTGTTTATTAAAGACACATTATGGCTTGAAATCAAGGGTCTATGTACTTGTTAACAGCCAACAGCAGTTACATTTTATGTAACTCCTTTAAAACCAAAATTTGTTGTATTTCTTTGAAGAATTTATACAGAAATGATCAAATCATTGCTGAAACATGACAAGCTGAACTAGAAACATATTGCCCAGGAGAACTGTAACTAGATTACCCTCTCTGCTCAACTTCTTCTGGTACATAGAGACTGCCACTTTCAATATGTCTACACAAACTAAAAACTTGCTGTATGGGAACAATACTTGCTGTTTGCTGTATTGTAGATTCTAGGATAAATTGATCCTGTGCAATGTAAAACAGAGAGAAGTGACAGGGATCTAAGACTGGACTGAGGCACAATTTCTATATTTTCAGTTGGCTGAATTCTTACAGTCTCTTCTGGACTATGACTGACCACTGGCTCAGTGGCCATGGTCTGATGAGAAGCCAGGCTATGCCCACTAAAAGACAGAAACTGTCACTTTGTGGAAGGAGCAGAGAAATGATTTTGCATGGATCAGACAGCAGTGATTACCATAAGCCGTACCACAAAATATACAGAAGTGCCTCTGTTGGTTGGTTACAGCAGACTGTCAGATGTAGGCCTGCATACAAATGGAGCAGATGACTAAAACACATCTAATGTGACTCAAAAAAATAAATATTGGGGAAAAAGATTATAGTAAGAAAAGTCAAAATGCAGTAAATAACTTTTTTTTTTCTGCAAAGGCAACAAAAATATTTTCATCCACTGTCATACCAATAGATGTGATGGGAACTAAGAAACACTAGTTACCCAGCTTCATTGATGGCTAGAATGATACATCTTTTTGGGACAAAGCTTTATGTATTGCAAACATATTAGCGATCTTTCAATTAAAAAAAAAAATAAAGATTTACTTGAGAGAATATTTTTTGCAGTGGCCATGGATGCCTCAAGTCATGGAAATACATGAGTGTTATGGATAGGTCTTGTCCTTATGCTACTGCAGATGCAACTGCAGTACTGTGCCACCACAGAAACAGTGGTGTAGGCACAACCAGGGGAAAAATGAGCTTTAGTATGAGGCTGGGAACTATGGCTGAGAATTGAGAAATTCCACAAACTATGTCTAAGTGTTTCAGGAGCCAGTTCAACATTGTGCCTTCAAATTCTATTCATTTAATTTTTTTAAATGCTGGAATGTTTATTCCAACTTCTTCTGCAGCAGAAGAAATTTTTTTGAGGTACTTAGATTCTGACTTACTAAAAATGGTGAACACTGAGCCCAAATTAGAGCAAACTTTTTACACATTAAAAGAATCTTTATGAATCAGTTAAAGTGAGGTATGGAAAAGTATTTATACAGACCATAAATCCTATTTGAAATACTATGCTGAGATTAAGGGCAATTTAACTGTATATATGAAGGAACCTGAAACATACACCAAAGAGAAGAGTATCTTTTAAAATAACACATTGTTTTGAGCATGGATTTTCAATTTATGTGTTTGCTTTTAGTTATTTTTCAGAAGCATGATTACCTAAGTAATTTTTTTTGGTGGCTTTTTTTTATTGCTGAGATTTTTCTTCTTTTCCCTTAGAAAATACTGTATGTTCTTTCTAACAAGAATTTACACTGTTCAGTATTTTACATGATGGAACAGAGTATAACAACTACGATAGTTGTCTACAGTTCATTACTGATAGTGCAATGAAGTGCTCTGTTTATTTTAGACCTCACATTGCACTTGTCTCCAAGTATCTCAGCAGCTCAATGTTTGAACTTATCTCCCTGTGAAAAGCAAAATTGTTTCTTCTTGTGCGTGTACTAGAGCTTTATTCAGGGTAGCTTGAGATGTGTCAAGATATGAAATTTCCACTGCTTCCCTTAAGAGACTCTTTTACTCTAGCACATCTCCCTGGCAAGTAGTTTTTGCCTGAGATGCAGGCTGACTGATTTCAAGCCAATAGTCTGAATTGTTTCTTCGCTATTAGAAAGCTTTCCAGAAATCTCCAGTATACACACTGAATGCAAAAAATTGTTTATTGGGAAGAAAAACATCTTAAGCAGTATCTTCTGCTGAATGCCCCAATAACATTACTAGGTCACGAGAGTATGGAAATTCAATGAGTGGTGACTCATGTGCCTCTGAGCTCCCATTCTGTCAGCAGTTTCCATTCTTCTGCTTAGCTGATGTAAACAACAGTGAATCTGTGCTGATTTACCAAAGGAGAATTTGGCACTGCAGTGCTTTTGTTTTCCTAGATTAAATATTAATTTTTGTTTGTTTTCTTTCCTTTGTGTTGCACCTTTTGTCTGTTGTGGCTAAGAGAAGACTCAAGATACAGCTACCCAACAGTAACTTCCAGGCAGGACACTTATACTGAGGCACAGAAATGCAAAAAATATAAACACTGAGGATGAGGGAATCAGATCTTGCTTCCCACGAGCAGGATTTCAGGTCAGCTCAGGGAAGACACGGGTGTGTTGCATCTGACACACATTGGCAGATGAGGACAGTGATTTAGGGAGCTCTGAGACCCCTCTAGCAGCTCTGGATAGCTCTGGAGCAGCATTCCACTCTGTCTCACTCCTGTGGATAATCAGAAGCAGTGAATACTATTTTCTAGACCAGACTGTGATTCTGGATATAAAGGAATCAACATAAAAAACTGGTAAGCATCCTGTGTTGTTCCCACGGTTGCGTGTTTGAGCATATTCAAACAAGGGTATCACTATCCTGGCATTACTGTTAAGAAGAGATCAGAGAGGATTACAAAGTATTTTGACATAATAATAGCTAATCAGCTGGGCAGACTCAGACTGCCCTGATCAGTAGAAAAGGTAATGGGATTACTGTAAAATAAATAAATAAAAAAAAAAGCACACATTATTCAGGGTGCGTGCAAAAGCAGACTTAAGGGTTTGTGAACATATGTTAATAATCCTCATACAGATTGTTTTTTAGAGATTTCACCAGCTATTCCCCTGTAAAATCTGTGGAATGTGGGGATCAATCTTGGGAAGTTCTTGGGAACCAATTATGTGTGCTCGTGACTAAATAAACCTGGTGATGAGAGCACCATACAGTAAACTGCTTTCAGTCTTTCATCTTAGTGCTTGAGCAAAGCGGGAGGTATAAGTGTTAAATATTTCGTATTGATCACCAGGACTCAATCTTATGAAAGTAGTCTGAGTGGTCAGTCCCAGTGCTGGCTAGATTGGCTGTCACTTGGCAATGCTGCTGGCAGGTGAGGGTGTTATTGATTGTAGTTTATAGGTTTCTCTGAAACAGTTAATTTTTGCACACTGGGAAAGGTTGTCTTGCTACATGTGGGACCGGCAGAATGAATGGCTTCGTGGAATTTTTAATTACTTTCTTTTATACTGTCATCAATTAATAAATGCAGGAGCAGTTTTGCTACTGTCAGAAGACAGTTTTTGTGTTGTTTGAAGAGGATGACTATGAAAAGCCAATTAAAATGAATACTTCTGTGAAGAAGTATCTCTTCTTGATAGTTTACGCATTTTATTTCTTCTTGCTCTTTAACAGAGAATGAAATCTCTTTAGTGGTGCTCTGTGTGGGGTATTCCTTTTGTTATCTGAATGCACTGTAGCTCCTTAGAGATGCATTCCTGCACCCTCATGCAAGTTAAAGTGTGCTGATGCTTTTCACTATGCTACGAAGAAGAGCTAAGCTGACAGTATTGCTATTCTCAATTACTTTTACAAGGCATAGTGTGTCTACTGTCAGTATGGAAGGAGTATTGGGGTTTTTTTGCACCTCTATGCCTCTGCTGTCCCTCCCCATTACCCTTGTGTTTGAGCACTTTGTGATCTTCATTATCTGGAGGTTCAAAATGTTCCAGTGAAATACCCATGATCCCCAACAGATTGCTGAGACGCAAACTCCAGAGCAACCAATGGCCATGACTTTATTGGTACTCTGGAGCCTGCTTGTCCTGGTGAATTGCTTGGGTGCTTTCTGCCCTGGTTCTGGCCTAAATCTACTGGCACTCTCCCAGTCCTTGGGATGACTTGGGAGCTTTATGGGATAATTTCCCATAGGCAGTCTGGATGTGAGCAAGCTCTTCTGGAGGCCAAGAGCACTCGGGTGTATGAACACCGTCAGTTGTAGGCCAGTTGGTCTTAATGCCTGAGTACAGCTCGTAGCGTGTTTAATTCCCTGCTACAAACAGGTTGTTCTGTCAAATCCCTCAGACCCCTGCTCACACAAGAGGCCAAGTAAAGGAGTGCTTGGGTAAGTAAAAACTACTTTAAAGGTCCACCCGCTGTCATAAATTGGCAGATAACTATTGACACTTCTGACAATGACAAGTGCCATAATGGTCTCTATAGAAGATAAAAGTGATGTAGTAATATTACTAATAGAAAGTCACCTAGGTTACAAAACCTTGTTACTAAACTTCTTGCCCTCAGGAAATGCAAATAAATGACCTTGTTCTTACTGAGTTACCTAAAGACAATACAGACTGTGGCAATACAGATGAATGACAGATACATTTCAATAATGTCTCTGTTCATGCATATGATCCCACCAAGGAAGAGTGGAGACAAATAACTTCTAAAGCAAATAAGAAACCAAGAGGGTTAGGTTGCTGTGATTTAGTGTGTTTTCTCCAGAACAAAGAGACTTTCTGAAGCTTTGGTGAAGTATCATTTAGACTACTAAGCTCTCTGGTGGCAGTTTGCAGTCGGGGCTCGGCTTGTGTTCATAAAAGTGATTAAGTGAAATGGAAGATATCAGCGGTATAGTATAAACCTCTTGTGAATAAGATCCAATAAAGCATTTTAGTCCTACTGTGCTGACTTAGTTATGAAGTCCAATATTATTTGCAGGATTTAGTCCTCATAAACTCCCTGTCCTTTGTACAAAGGTTCATTAAAGATGGATATCATTAACGCTCTGTTTTGCAGCTGATCCACATAAATAAAATGCATACAAAGTACAACTAGCCAGACCTTATTTTCTCAGCTTTATTCCTATGCTTTTTAATTTCAGAGAAAATTGAACTGATTGGGAAATCACTAAGCTATTTTTTATGTGAAATCTATAAAAGTATTTATTTGGGCAAAATACAGACTCTTTTCTAAAGTTCTGAGCTTCTTTCTTTCTTAGTTATTTTACACTCACATGAAGCTTCTTTCAGTGCTGGTAAATACAATAAATCTCAAAAGTATTTAAAACGGATAGGAGCTGAACATGATAGCATCACAGTGAGGGATAATAATTCTTTCATTTTTGCTGTTGGAGTACCTGATGAAGATCGATGTTAAATGCACTTAAATCAGACAATGTTTCAGTGATAAATTCCATGTTCTTAGGATTTGGTACTGTTTTCTTAATGATAGCAATATCAGTGCTGATTGAAAATACACTAATTCGACAAACTGAACTCTCACACTCATGAAACGGGATTGGTTAATGCAATGATTTACAAGCTTCAAGCTGTAGCTCCTTCTCCTACTGCAAAACCTCAAACTCTCATCAAACATCTGCCTTCTTCAAAATGCATGTCCATAGCTCCTATGCATATCCTTTTCCTTGCTTTACTGTGACTACATCACCTACTCTCTTTTCATTCTCATTGCTCACTTAGATGGTCTAGCTGGCTGCTAGATGGACTAGAGGCATCAGTGCTTGACCTGGAGCTACATATACACTGATTGGCTGCTCTGAGCCAAAGGTGTCACTGGAATATAGATATGTACTGAATATATGTGTTGTATATATAGATATTTCTCGATACCAGAAATTTCTGACGTGATGGGAGCCAAAGAACTGGGCTTTTTTTAGGTATAACCATGCCTCCTGGTCATTAACTGTGCAAGCAATAGCCAGTCTTTACTGTTATTGGAACTGGCTGGATCTCAGCTCCTGCATTGTAAATATAGTTAATGTAAGGATCTAAGGAACAAGCTGTACTGAAACAGAGCATAGGGGTCTGATAGGATCCCTATCTTCTCTCTGACACAGTCCAGTAACTAATGATAAGGGAAGAGTATAAAAACAAGCAGACTATAATGAATGTTCCTTAGCTATGCCTTTCATCAGCAGTGGGCTAGAGTCCACCTGGCACAAAGGTGATATCTTGCCTCTTAGTAGCTCACAATAGATTTTCTTTCTGTGAGTCTGTGAAGTTAGTTTTAAAGCTATGTATATTTTTGGCTTTCTACCATCCTGCAGGAGCCAAAAGTCCCATAGTTTAATTACATACTATGTGAGGAAAAGAAAAGAAACTCGGTTGTTTTGAAGAAGCAATAGCTTTTGTACAATAACATCCCCTCTTCAATCCTCTGTATACCATTCTTGTCTCCTAAGACTCCTATCATATTCTTCTGCCTCCTTCCCAGGCTGAGAGGTCTCAGGCAACTTAATTCCCTCTCACAGAGCAGTCCTTCTACACCCTTGCTGGGCCCTGTCTCCCATCTGCAAACTTTTCCTGGGCAACCTCATAATTTCTCAAGGGGATGGCCTGGAATTGCACGAAGCTTCCAAAATGCAGTGGTATCATGGATTTTTGCTATTGAGCACGGAGGACACACAGATTTTTATAGGTGGAGATCAATTATGCAGATTTACGTGAGAGCATCTCTGCAACCCCTTTCTCTTCACTTATTACCTGTCCTTCTGTTGTAGCACTTCCTGATGTGGTGTTTGCTTTCTCGCACCAAATAATACGGACAGTGAGTCAAAGCCACAGCTGTCTGAATCTGGTCCCTGTAGGGTTTATTTGATAGTTTATGTAGGCATTTCCTAAAAGAGAGCAAAATGCTCCTGCTGCTGACCCTGGTCAAAGGAGATTTCTGGTAAAATAGCATAGGACAACCAAGAGAACAGAGATGCAGGCTACCTGAGAAGAAAACCATTTTCCTGATTTAATGAAGTCTACTTTGAATGGAGAAGAAGTAATCCATACAAGGAAGCTGCATGTGAGGTTGTTCTATCTACTGCAGTCACAGATAATGCTCTTGCAGTGCATTAATATGTCTCCCATTTTTTCCTAAAACCTGACAGAATTAGGATCATTAACTATTTTTTTTCTCTATCACACCAGCTGCCATTGTTAGTCTGTACTGTGTTTCTAAACACGTGTCCGTGAAATCTCTCAGAGGGGTTTTAATGTCTCACAAATTTGTCATTTTTTTAAGAAGCTTTTTATTTTTTGCTTTTCCTCTCAGGGATGATTTTTGCAGTGGGTGATCAAGAAGCATGAAAAGCTGAAAAGAAAAGGCAGAAAGAAATATGCCATTGCAGATCACATTATTTCATTAACTCTCTGAGAAAGTGCTCTAATGCAACTGTGTAGTGTTTAATTGTATTTACTGATCTTTCCTGATACATATTTCATTATTCTAAAGGCTTTAATAATATAAATACAGTATTCTGTGACAGGAATAAAAAGGTGAAAAATATGACAGAAAACACAAAAGCTGCCAAAACTACTGTACAAATCACTTTTTTCTTTATTATGATTTACAAAGCAAGCATATAAGATGCCTTACTACAGATGCTGAGCAGCTTCATTCAGCACTTTGATGTGTTCAAGCTAATATGCTATTCTGCTCTACTAATTTGATGTTATTTCAGAAGGAGATTTTACTCTCAGTTAATTAATATAAGTGAAAATGAATAGCATTTTTTCCTCCACTGGGAGATGTTACTGAAAATAGGTATCTCTGCAAGTTGAGAGAAAACAGTAAGTGCCTGAAAAAACAGCATAAAGGTAAAAAATGCAGCTAGGAGATAAATCTCTCTGTAGGGTGTTTCTGGGGCATCTACCACTACTTCCTCCCTGATGGAGCTTTGAAATTCTTAGCGATTTCCAGCTCTCAGTGTAAGTAGCATAAAGCCATTACCATATGCTCTGATAAGAGGACCAAAACAATTGCACCAGTGGAATAACACAGCATGCCTTCTGGAGTGCAGAGTAAGTGCTACCTTCACACATTGGATTCATCAGGACACAGTGAGGTATCTAATAGCAACACATTCCTGCTCTTTGTCTCTCTTATGTGCATGTTCTCATACACAAATACCTACAAAAGACTCCTCAAAGTTTCCATTGATCAGCCAATGCTTGTGAGCATGAGTCACAGCTCTCTGTAGTATTTTTAGGGGGCAGCTTGCTGTAGAGTTATCCACAGAGCAGGATAGATGAGTTTTACAGTTACAGAAACCTTGTTTTGATTTGGCTTTTTATTGAAATTTACATATGTGACATTACATCCCTTGAAGAATTTATTGGGAAAAAAAAAAAAGGGACACAGGAAGGAAGAGGAGAACAACAGATCCAAAGGGAGAAAACCATATCGCTTTCCCCCATACTGCTTACATCTTTTCTTCACCCCTTTCACTGGTCTTAGTCTTACTGGTCTTACTGTCCAGACTGTGACAAGAGTGTTTTTACTTCCCCTTCTGCCAGTCTTCCTCTGCTCCAAATATTCCTCAATATCTCTTTCAATCAACACCTTTCCTTAGCCTTTTGATTCCTTTTCCTGAGCTTTGGCTGCTGTATATTTTCAGATCCAAAAGATGCATTCCTCTGAGTGTCCTCTTTCTCACAAGCTGGGAGAGTTTATACGTCCTTTGATCAGGAAAACTGGGGTGACAGTAGCTGTACTGCACTTTCTGGGTGTTCTCTGTCTTCAGATAGATGACCTGTTCTCCTACTCTTAAGCCAGGTAACACCATGGACTCCAGCCAGATAAACACCTGTGTCTCCAATAAGTGTTCTGTCTTGATGGATACAGCTCTGACAGGAAAAGCCTCGGTATACACACAAATGATCCTGGCTAAGCTGGCCCTGACCCCAGCTGTGGGATGTAGCCCTACTATTCCACTGTAACATTTGCTGCTACACCAGTGTTTACAGAAAGCATATATTGATATAACACATTGGTCTTTATGTACCAATGACACTTTGTACTTGGCTTCAGGTACTTTGGTTCAGGGTAAACGTGAGGTATATCCACTTCTAGTTGGCAGGGAATTGTAAATTGGGAATAGGTAAAGAACACCCAAACATGACTGTCCTGGGTGGTTACTCAGACCCTGTTGGTGTGGTTCAGATGAGACTGTTTTCTTTGTATGCAGAGTGTGCATGGCTACGCATGATGGACTTCATGGGGAACAGTTTAACCAGACATCTAATCTCGCCTGGAGGGAAGTGTTTTTTACAATGTGTGTATTTATTCTTTTATTCATTTAGCTCTGTGTTTCTGCACTAGTGGGTAGGAATAAATCTTTATATTGTATTCTTTGCATAATACTAGAAATGCTGTCACAAGAGTTTATCATGTCCCTTATTGCTCTATAAACATAAGGAATTTCAAAACCAGACATGCAACTTGTAACAATTTGGGTATGTATGTGCCAACAGCTCAGTGAACATGCAATACATTGTAAATATTGTTGTAATTTATATACTTTTTTATGTTATCTTTTTTTTTTCCTTTTTTTTTTTGTTTTTGTGGAAGATGTGACAATTCATAACTACAAACAAGAAGATAGGGCTAGTATTTCTCACCTGTGATGCCTGGTATGACTCCCTATATTCAAGTGCCCCCTCATAAATATGTGTACCTCAGTATTGCTAACAAAAATTCTCCAGGTGTAAATCTTCAGCCTAGTGGTGGGGTAAGCAAGCAAGAGAAGTTGCTATATTCTCTTTTCCAGACTAAGTATCTCTGGAGCATCTCTCTTGGCTCAGGATTTGTGGAAAGGTTGATCAGCTTCACAACATGTGGAGATGCCCCATGGTGTGAAAAACATAACTTTCCCTTCTGCCTACAAACTCAAACTGCAATCTCTGCCTCCAGATCCAAACTTTCTCAGCATTTGTGAAGCTGGGATAAAGCTTTGGGGCTTGTTTCTGAGACTTTGGAGTTTTTCATCCTTTCCTTTGAACTCTGCTGACCCCATCAGTTCAGAGTGGACACTTTGAACATGAAAGCCTTAAAATTCTAATTAAACTGGCTGGCAAAGGAATGTGAAAAATCTCAGCAAGACTGTGGGGCAGAGACTGATAAAACTTGGATTTAGTTTGTAATTTAAAAGGCAGGCTGTGTTAGGATTAAAAACTGAATCAAATTCTTGCTCCCTCAGAGCTTGCATTTTCACTTATTTTAGTTGTAAGGACCAAGATAACTAAATAGTAGAAAGGGAGCTTTATGCAATCACCATTCAGGTGAACGCAAACTCTTTCCTGCTTATCTTACTTGCTCAGCATCATGCCATGGCTTGCTCACAATTACTTGACCATCCCGGAGACCAGGCAATACCACTTATTTTGTGACTCTTCTCCAACAGAGGCAGACTTACAAAGGCAGACTTACAACAAATTCCTCTCACCCAAACAGGGAATTACTTGTGCACCATGTCTCAATGAAGACCTATTCTTCTTCCTGCCCTTGTAGCTTGGCCACATTGTTAAAACTTGCCCAGATTAAATTACAGGTTAAAATTCCATATGCTTTAGTGGGTCACTGAGGTAAGATTTCAAGACACCATCTCACTTCCCTCTGGGAGAGAATAGGGGAAGGAAGGGGACGCTTGCTCACTCCTATCCTGTTCTAAGGCCCCTTTTTTGCAAGATGGAGAGGAGCAGGTAGAGGCACCTGCCTTCCAGGTTTCAGCCACATGGCTCTGGTGGACACCAGGCTGTGAGCAACTCTTGTTCTGAGAGGTAATTCTCAAGTCAGTGTTTTCATTTATTTTGGTGGGAAACCTCAGTGATCAGGGCTATGTATGTAAGTAAAGGTTTTCTGGCTCAGGACCAGCATTTGCAAAACACTCTTCAGTATTCCTCTCAGTGTGACTCACATGAAAATGAAAGTTACCTCCAATTTCTTGACTGTCCTCACTTACCAAAACCCCCAAATCTGCTTAGTTTACAATAAAAATGTAACTCTCAAAATCCCTGCCAATGAAATCTTCTTAACACATTATGACTCACTCAAGATCTTTCAGGAGGTAGTGGACATCCCAGGAACCAAGTCCAGACCATTAGGTAGTATGAATTGGCATTACTGAATTATTTTACTACATCAGTGAATTTATATCTGATCTATGGTAACTATGTGCCACCAAACAGTATTTCTGTCTTTGTTTTTTTTCTTTTTTCCTTTCCTAGAGATGACTTGGACAAGGAAAAGATGCATTTTGCTGATGACTGTAATTTGGATCCTGAATTAAGATCATTGCTGATTTTCCATGAGAAACCCTGGGTGGCTGGTCTGTCGAACAGTCTGAAACCCTGGGTCAGTGTTTGCTTCTGACATCATTACATTTAATCTCTAATTTTACAGTATGATAGTGTTAAGGGCATAGCATCTGCCTCTGCTGAACTACAGATAATAAGAGACTGAGCATTGAGGTCTTGTGTGCTGCAAATTGCTCTAGCCCCCTATCTGATGCTGTACATTACACTCCTTATTCTCAAAAGAGTTTACATTTGTCTTCCTTGCATTTTTTACAGGTGGCTTGAGACATTTCAGAAAACTGCATTTTAGGCCACTTATTTCCACAGATTTGTATTCCATTCCTGCTCTGCTTCATTTGCCGCAGGAGATCAGCAAATCTGAAACTAGCTGTGGAAGTCTTCACGACTAAATCATTTGGAGTGGGAATGCAAAGTGCATGAGGCACATCTGGGGCTTTACGGTTGAGGCAGTCCAGGATTGTAGGAGTCTAAGGGAGAGATTAATAAACAAGAAGGCTTCTGAGACTGTAGCTGTGAAGATGTTCCTCTGGGAGGAGGGAGGGGCTGGGTTCTTGCCCCTGCTCCTGATGCTCTTTATCTGATGACACTAAGAAAAGCATAAGTAGTGCTGGGAACAGTGCCTCGGTTACTCTCCCACTGCCCTCTACCACTCATATTGCCGGTTACCCAGGCTTAGACTGGAAAATAGCTGTCCCCTTTCCTTGCATCTGTGGGAGTGTGTGTGTGGGGGGGGGTATAGGGAGAAGGCAGTGCTAGGAAGAAGCTAAGGAGCTGGATCCCATCCTGGGTTAGTTCACCCTCCCTATTAAGGGAGGGTGACTCAGAGCACCTCTAAGAGCCGTAGAGAGGCTTTCCCACTGAACTGATGCAGTGGTGAGCAGGGAGCATCTCTGGAGGGTTAGTGGGGTTCCTGAGGGTCAAATCCTGAGGATTTATTTGCTTGGCTGTACCACAGTGAACATCAAAGTCCTGTTTCCCAGATGATGTGGCTCCCACCTGGGTTTCCTTTCCCTGAGTGCAGGCTGGTGTGACTACGAGCAGGGCATTATTCAGATATGAAGTCAGGCACAGCCAAGGTGTGACCTGACACCTGGGCACTCAGAAGGTCCCCTGCGTGTGGCTGGACAGTGAAGCTGGATAAAGCTACCCGAGCAATGGAGCTGCACATTTGCCTTAGAGGCAGACTGTGTACCTTCATCAGCTGTGGGAAGTCTGGCTAGAAGAATTGTTCGAACAGGACAGAGAAATTTGTGCCTTTGTCCACCAGCATTTCACAATATAACTGTTGGTTTGTTTTTTTTTTTATCAAAGACTAGGCGCTCAACAGAAAGGCAGACATGATTGTAAGCAGCTGAACTACCAGCTTTCCTCAGCCAGAAAGGGAGATGGTTCCTACTCACAGGGAAACTTCTGGTTTCAGTTTTCTATGTTACTTTGATGTTAACCTCCAGAAAACAGAGGCTAGTAGCCTTTCCCACTTAAAGTCAGCCTCGTCTTTGCCTGCTCTCTCTTGGCTATAGTGTGGCCCAGCTTTCCATTCCCAAAGATGGATCAGTGTGCTTGCTCTGGGTCCTAGTAGAACACCCTGCTGGGACATGGGGCCTCAGGAAAAGGAAAGCTCAGTTTCCCACAGCGCTAAAGAGTTTACTAAGTATAATAACCCACACTATCTGCTGCTCTCCTTTAATACTCTCATCTGCTAACTGTCATCATAACCCTATTTTTCCATCCTTCACCCTTCACTGACTTAATTGAATCTGATGAACAGTGAGCTTCTAAGGTAGACGATACACTGTTCAGATGTTTCTCTTTAGAAAGAGGCTTGCTCTTGAAGACTGACTTTGGGTGTTTGGTGTCACAGGTGGAGTAGCTTAGTAGACCTTTCACAATAAACAAGAGCAGCTGAATTTGATCTCATGCTGTTAAGACTTCTACCAGTCAATAATTTAGGCCTGCAAGCAGCCTTTCCTTGTCTTTTCATTTAAAAAGCAGTCAGTGCCTCTGGCCACCACAAACCAGCAACTCTAACAACTCCTGTGTTGTTATCAGACGTTGAGTTGGCAGTTGATGGACAGTGTTGATGATCCTGGCCCTGCCTCTCCACCACACATGTATTTAAACTGTGTATTAAGTTCCTGCCTGTATACCCTGTGTTACATTAATTTTTATTTAAAAAATAGTAATGCCTTGCTATCTGTAAAAACTAACCACTTTCTAAGGATGCATCCATGACACACAGAGGGATATATGCCTCTACCAGGTGGAGAAGGCTGAGACACTGACCTATTTATTTAAAAGAGACAGATCTGAGTGCTGATTCCTGGATAAGATGAAAAAGATTCAGTAAAGGGAGACAGGCAATGTGTCCCATTGTTCCACCTTATGACCAGCAGCAAGAAGGAAAGCTTAAGTCCTGGTGTCCTTCTGTCCAAAGAGCAGGTGACACTATACCTTGGTGAGGAGCAGAGGTTAGGAGTGATGGGCTGCTAAAAAGTGCCCGCATTAGTGTATATAAAGGCTTCAACCTGAATCTTTCCCATAGGAAAAAAGTGAACTATACTTCAAAGTGCTTCAAAGTAAGTTGGGCACTTAACTGCTATGACTACGTAACATATTTAGGAGATTTAAAAATACCCAGTTCAAAACTTTAAGTACTTGGAATTTCTGACTGTTAATCTGGAGAAAGTTTATTGTACAGATATTACAACAGAGTTCAAAACCCCTCTTTTTATCCAGGTTTCCACTTTTGTGTGTGTGAATGTGTGTGTGTGTGTGTGTGTGTGTGTGTTCAGGTTCTCGAGAAACGTAACTGAACTTACCCCAATTATCTGCTGTTTGATAACAGAGTTGATAACAGAGATAACAGAGTTACTTTTCTTCTGAAATAATGGTACTGGTTTGTCTGTCCATTTGTAGTCTGTGGAAAGAAAAGGCACATATAAATCAAATTTACATCATATATTGTACCCCAGGAACACCACAATGTTGTTATCATCTTAAATACTACCTTTTGTCCAAATATTATGGGTATTTTTCCCTTAAACTTAAATTAAAATATGTTTTAAGGCCAAATTCTCTATCTCATTAGCAACAGCAATCTCTCCCAAAACTTGATATTAGTGGTCATTGCACAAATGAACTATTATAAGATCATCTTTCTGCATTAGTGACAAAACACAACTGATACAGTTGCCTGTGGATCTCAAGGTCTGTATATTTAGTACAGTTTTTTTTAAAAGAGCAGGGCATTCTAACGCTGCTAAATTCCTTGAATATGACCATCCAGACCAGGTTTTGTATTAAAGCTGGTATTAAAGCTGGGGTTTCCCCTCCCCCCCCTCCCTTTTTTTTTTTCTTCTGTAATGATTTTGCAGGCTGGAAATGCAGGAGTTAACTAGTTTAAATTTTGCATGAAATCTAATGAGCCATCGGACATAAAGTAAACAACAGTCCAAGTTACATAGTTTTCTTTTTATTAGCTGACCTTGCAAGCTAATAAATTCATCCTGTATTTTTCTGCTACTGCCAATTTGCAGCATACAGGAAACTAATCTTGTACAATAACTACCTTCCTGTACTCAGTTCTTAAATGGAGCCAAATGGATTGGTGGCGGAAGAGCTCCCCAGCAGTTCCTGTGAAACAGTGCTGAGCACAGCAAGACCTGACAGAGGCTGCTTGCTATTATTGACTTTGACAATGTAATTATGTTCTCATTTACCTCCCTAGCACTTAAGGAACAGAAAAAAGAAAAAAAAACCAACGAACAAATAATTCCCCCCTCAGAACAACGACTACAACAATTTTAATGGCAAATTAGTTGTGAGATATGTATTTGTAATATGCTAAATATGTAGCAATAGCTCTGATTTTTGAGAGGGTAAAACACACTAGCAGTGGCCATTATAGCACAAAGGTCTTTCATATGTATCTGGCTGCTGCAGCAACACTTTGTTCAAGACACAAAGGCTTGTGCTCAGTAGTGAGTTAATAAAGGATCTGTATTCAGATTAGAAGCTCGTGTGTGCTCTTTAGCAGTAAAGACAGGCTACTGCTAACATAGTATAGTACAGTTCACTGCAAATGAATTTAGGATCTCCTACTTGGCTCTTTCTTTCAAGTTTAGAGATGACCACGGGTATTTTGCATCCTTATGAGTGGTTTCATCCTGCATGCACTGAAATCAGTTGCAAGAGCTACCAAAGACTTTGCTGTTGCAAGGCCAAAGGCATGAGCGGATCCTCAGTGTGCTGTAGCACCGTGGACACATGGAGGTGGACCATGTGCCCGTACGAAACTGATATTCTCACTTTGCCCCACATGGGGAAAAGACCTTCCAAAGGGAGGTCCCTGATTCAGTCGAGTGAGGTAACTGTCTGCTCAGTATGTAAATTAATGTGGAAAAGCTTTATTTCTTTTTTTTTTAATCTGATCAGATGAAGTGTTTTTACAACTAGAGCCCCTCTCCCCTACCCCTTGCCCCTCACCAAAGCCAAGAAAAAGACCCATTGAAACAAACCAGAACAATCTATTTGAATGACAATTTTGAGAAACGTGTTTGATTATATAGTTTCCCCCCTCTGGTTCTTGATTATGCCTGACTCCTGCCTGATTTGCCCTCTCAGAAAAGGTTAAACGCCAAGTATGGTTCGCATATTGCTCTCCAGGGAAAAAGACCATGATAGCTTCCGAGCTGTGGCTGTCATTATTGTAAAGCATTTATAAGAAATCACACAAGCTACTACACTAAGATGGATACATTTCTCTGCAGCAACATTTATTTGGGCTCTGCACCAGCTGTAATTGTGAATACAGCTGGGCAGATAGAAAGGCACTGAAAATAGAAATGAGTTTCTATGTTCTTTCTGGGTCTTCTTTTAATTTGTGATTTATTTTAATTTAAAAAAGATAACTAGAAGCTGATCATAGCTCCTGGGGTTCAGTATTCCATTTCAAATGAAAAGAAAATGTGTTTTATACGCGCAGGTCTTGGGCAAAAGTTCCTGGATCTGCTAGATAAAACAGTTCATTCAAGAGAAAGGAGCAATTTGGATAGATGTCTTCTCAATTAGTGACTTAATGGACATTTGCTATTCTGTATAATGGGATATCCTCTTAAAAACTCTCCACAGGAACATTTGCTGGCATGAGTCTGGAAATGAGACAGTTAATGGTGCTTAGGAAGGTGGTCTGTAGATAAAACTGAAACATACACCATTAATTCAATTCAAATATGGGAATATTTGCTGTTAAGTAGAGGTATCTACTATACATTGCTGGCTTAATCTTCACCCTTTAACCTTCATCCCTGAGTGTCTTTGAGCTGCCAGAGCAAGTGTCTTAAATGAATGCACTTTGTTTTGCAATCAGGGTGGCCTGAATCTACACTCAGACACTAATGGCACCATAACTCAATCCCCACACATCCCCGTTCATCCACATATCATGTCCATCCTGACTGAGACAAGGGCGCTGTAGAAGATGATATGTGATCCTGTAATTAAAGATATTGTAAAAATCAGACTGCACTAGCAATGTTAGTTCTGGTCTTTCTCAACCTCTGAATTGACTTTGCAAGCTTAATATTCTTTAAAAAGTGTGAGGGCTTTTTACCTAAAAAGAAGTGGATAAGCCACTCACAGGAAAAAGCAGCCCCTTCCACATAGGTATCTAATCAGACAGGATAATACTAGGCTCTGATCTTGGGTTTACTAGACAGGGTTCAGACTCCTGTCTCCCTAGGTTTATATTCTATCATCTAATGAAAAAGCTGGTGGCAACTGTGAGCCCCTAACCCGTATTTAGGCAGCTGATTAGACTAGCGTGGAATAGGACAATGTATTTTGCCACACACTGCGCAGATGTATTCTCTGGACTCAATTTCTAGTTCTGAAAAAGAGCAGGCTATAGGCAGTCCTCCCTATGCAAACAGCATGTCTCTGTCCCTGTTCTCCTCCTACCCAGTGGTCAGACAACACAGCTCTACCTCAGTTTCCTTCTCTCCAAATCAGACTCCCTGTAGGCCCACTTTTTGCACCACCTTCTGTCTCTCCCTACGTCTCTCCCCAGCTCTGTTTTCCACTCCCCACTCACACAGAATGATAGAATCGTTTGAGTTGGAAAGGACCTTAAAAATCCCCAAGTTCCAACCCCCCTGCCATGGGCAGGGACACCTCCCTCTAGAGCAGGTTGTTCAAAGCCCCATCCAAGCTCTGTCTTGAACACTTCCAGGGATGGGGCATCCATATCTCTGGGCAACCTGTTCCAGTGCCTCACTACCCTCACTGTAAAGAATTTCTTCCTAGTATCTAATCTAAGTCTCCCCTCTTCCTATTTAAAACCATTGCCCCTTTTCCTATGGCTACACTTCCTGACAAAGAGTCCCTCCCCATCTTTCCTGTAGGCCCCCTTCAGGTACTGGAAGGCTGCTATAAGGTGTCCTTCCAGCCTTCTCTTCTCCAGGCTGAAAAACCCCAACTCTCTCAGTGTGTCTTTGTAGGAGAGGTTCTCCAGCCCTCTACATCTCCAAGTGGAGATCTTTTCCTGCTCTGCCACTTCCACTTGCTGCTCATCTACCCTTCATTTGACATCAGCTTCCCCCACACTTGGAGGCCACCAAGAGATGAAGGAATGGGAGCTTACTCTCTGTACCAGGGATGGCCTCTTGCAGCTGAGTGCAGCAACTCTCCTTGCAGGTGAAAACCTAGTAGTGATCACAGAGGTTACGTCATTCTGCGCAAAAGAGCAAACACAGTTTGACCATGTGGAGGACGTGTGAAGAAAAGTTCAGTGAAAACAGACTCTTTAGTCTGTCCAAAGCTGCTGAACTCCATCAGAATCCTCATCAACTCAGTGCAGAATTAAGATCAAAATTTCACAGATTCTTTTATGGCACTGAGTTTTCTTGGGGATAGCAAAAGACAGCAGAACAACTCAACTCAAAGGCATTTCAAGCCTTCACTCTGAAGTACATGAAAAAGACTAAAGGCTGACAGTAAAATTACTTCAAAATTATTTTCTAAATAGGGAATAACATGTATTTCTATGATAACATTCTTGGAAACCGTCAAAGCCTTAGTAGAAAAGTGCCCCGACATTTTCATATATATATAATGTATATAATGTGTAACAGAAAACCAAAAAGCATGTAACTGTATATATGAATGGCTCATTTAGTATTTCATCAAAAACATTGTTTTGTAGTGGGTATTTGGGTGACCTTAAACATAATTTCTATTCACTTTCTGTCTATAATATTTATATAACACAGTTGTGGATGGATACATTCACACACGGCTACAGGAGCTGTATTGTTACACCTGTCAGATTTATTGTACACATGTTCAAGATGTTACCTATTTAGCTTTCCCTGAACCTCTAAGACACACGTTTACTTGTTTTTGTACAATTCCTCCTTTATAGTTCACTGCACCTTCCCTCTATATTTTTCAAATCCTGCAATATCTTGTTTAATCTGAATTGACAAGAACAGAACACTGTGTTCTAAGTGGAACCCTACCAGGGAAATGTATTATTCTCATCATTATCACTGTCTTAGACACGGTGAAAACCTGCTGCGAATGCTATTCTAGGGTCTTATTTAACTTCTTAGAGTCAGGAACAGAGAGACACTCCCTTCCCTGTCTATCAAACCAAATTCTCTCTGTTTCAACTGAAGCCATATCTGAGTGCATGAGTTTCTAATCCTTTATTTTCAAAGGAATAATAGTTCAATTGTCTGCTGGTTTGAGTCAATCTTCTTAGCTCAAATGAACAGTTTTGCAGTGCTATAGGTAGATTTCTTCTAGTGTTTCTGAATTTCTTAAGCAAAACTTCGCTGCTTTGACTAAAAAATGTGATCTAAATCCTAATGATTCATTGGATAATTTCCATGGACTCTGAAACTCGCTACCATTTATCCACCGGTATGGATATTTATTACTCCAAATAGCTCCTAATTTATTCATAACCATTCATGGCAAAAAATTCCATTAACTTTCCTTATTTTACTGCATTAACACCATACCATATTAAAACTATTTTAACTGTTGAAAGACCCCCAAACACAGGGGACTTTATGGAAAATCATCAAAAACCTATTCATAACAGGGAGGTAAGAATAACTAAGAAGTTCTGAGAGTCTATACAAATGATTTCAGGTATTTAGCTAGATATCTTGGACTAAATCCTTTCTTTTTTTGCGCTTTGTTTTGCCACTATTGCAAAAGAGCATGAAATGCTTCCGTTCCAATTTAGTTGCATTTTATCCTCCTTTTGCTGAGTTGTACGTGATTCAGCAAAATGCAGATAATCTGGCCTCGGTACTTTTCCTATTGACCCTGATTTGCAGGTACTGCCAGAAGGACAGATACATGTTTCTTCCTCTATGTGCAGTTAAAAACAAATCTTTCTTTGAATGCTGAAGGCTGACTCTCTCTCACTTTCAGACTTCTGAGACCTACTGTGAACTTAGCAAGTCGTCTGTGGGGGAGAACTGATCTGTCACAACACATGAGGATAAGCCCCATCTGTGCTCCCTGAAGCCATCAGTTTGGAGTTGCTCTAAGCTAGTGAATTTCTGCTTCCCTACTCTGGGAGTTGCCCAAGATATTGGATAAATAAGAATTGCAAGGCTGCACATTTCTAGGGTTCTGTCTTTGGTCCATAACTACATTTATTAAGTTTTCATTTTACACATGCTTTGTGACGATGGTTCCTGTCCTGTCCTGCATGAATCTAATCTTCCTTTGCCCTGGAACAGCGTGGATTTTCTGTATCTCAGAAAGGAAGGCTTAGAAACCTTGTCGGAGTGTTTGAAGATCTCTTCCCTATTAGCTGAGACTGTCATTATCAGAGATAAAATTTTGGCCCTCTCAGTGGTAAAACTTCCACTTCAGGATTATTTTCTCTCCTGATTTATGCTGCCTCTTGTTCTCTGTAGACGTCTGCAAGTAAAAGTGATAGCAATGTTTTTTGAAGTTTAGTTTCAGATGGGATCTGCAACATCTACTTTATTGACTATTTGGTGGCCTGAAGGCAAAATTTTGATAAGTAAGTCAAGAAAATGGAAGAAAAGTCAAGAAATTGAAATGCACAATAGGTGACAAAATCCTGGGTGCAGGCCATAGAGTAACTTTGGACTGGGGCCCATGGTTAAAGAAGATTTTTACCTGTGAGTTATATGGAAGATTAGAAGGAAGAAAATGGACATAAGCACACAAGAGTCTTTATTAATCTTTAGCTGAACTACACCTACTCTCCAAGATATCATAACACTGTCTAGAAACAAAACAATATTCCCTCCAGTGTTGAGCACTGATATGAATCTATGATACAGTGTTATGACTTTCTGGAATCAGTGCAGTGAGTTTTGAATTATTCATGAAATTAAAAATTGCAACTAATTCACAGCATCAAACAGTTCTGGCAAGTGGCATATAATGCTGGAAGAAAAAAACACTACATATTAATCCAGAAAAACCTTTTTTATCCCTTAAGTCATTGGACTCATACTATTTTCCCCATCCTCAAGCATGCTGGTAAAGGCTTCAAGCCTTTCGAAGTTATTTTTTTTCACATATCAGGATTTAGATGTTGTGATCCTGTGTTGTGAATAGGTTACACTATTAATGACTCAGAAACTAGTAATCAGAAAGTCTTGGGAAAAAACCAAAAAGCAGTCTGCAGAGAATCACACCTGCTTTTATATTATTTTTTTCTATAAATAAACACAGATACAATATTTTTTCTTATTTTGGGAATGAAAAAAACTTTTGGTAAGTGCAAGGAAGGAAGAGAAATCATGTAAGCGTTTTGATTAGTAAATATGCATATTTTGCAGGAAAGTCCTTGCTCAGATTCAGTTTCAAAACCCTGAAATGTAGACAATACTAGCATTTGTTGCAAACTGCAAAAGTATTCCACTTCTGCATAGTTTTCATCTTAAAAGTGGATCATTTCCAATAGAGGTGTGTCAGCTCTCAAGTTAAATCTTTACAATTGATCTTTTAGCCTTTGCAGGGATATGCACACAGTTTACTGTTTTGTGATTGTTTGCTGAAATACGAAAATCCTGAAAGATGAAAAACAACTATGAAAATGTTGTGAAATCTATTCAAATATTTACACAGCCCCACTCTCTTAAAGGATTGCCATTTCCAGTCCCTTATGGATAATAAATAATAGACATGTGGATCCATGGATAAAAAGATCTGATACAATGGAAGCACACATCTGGTTATCTTTCTTTTATGTGTCACATAGAAAATAAACCTGACACCTCACTGCAGAGCTCCAGTTTTGCAATAATATACCCCCACTGATTTTTCAAGCAGTTGGTAACACCCTTGAGTAAAACAGTTGTGGAACAGATCCACATCTATTATTTTGGTTTTTTTAAATGAACCATCATTAGTCCAGGTAAAAGAGCAGTTACATTTACTCAATTATTTCTTTCCCCAGTTTTCTGAGGTCCTCAGGAACATAAACATGCATCCTGAAATTGCCCTTTTTCTGCTCAGTGAACTCTCTTTCATGTTCATTTTTCTTCTTTGTGTCTTTTACTCCAGAAAGAGGCACTTCTCCGGAGTAGCTCTTGTCTTTTCAACATTAGGACACTGGACAAATCATGAGTGGTACCTGATTTGAGGACAACATCCTTATCAAAAGTCAAATCTCTGGGAAGAGCTTCAGAAGGCTAATACCAACTCTTGAACCTTCAAGGTTTGCTTTTTCAAGTGTCTTCTTATTTCAGGGTGCTGGTTCAGAGTAGTGATGTGAAAAAAATACACAATGTACCAACTGGTGAAAAAGAAAAGAACTGAGAAGGACTCACAAGTAACAGCGTACAACTGCCAACTATTTCCCAGAAACCGCTTTTTTAATGTAATACGTTAATGAATTCCCATGTGTTTTGACCTAGGCTATTTTGGAAGTCTTGGGCTTCTGAGAATTTTTCATTCAGTCCTGTCTAGCCCAGAGTCAGTAGGATGTGGATGTTGGTATATCAAAGAAAATCTAGATGCAGAAGCACCCTTGGAGCTAGGCACTGCTTGAAAGGAGAGTAAGGAAAGGCTAAAAGAGTATTAGGAAAGAAGAGGGCAGAAAAGGAGCTCTGATAACATGCCTGTTATGAGGAACAGGAGACCTTTCATTAGCAAACACTGCTGCTTGCAAAGCAGAGTTCTGAGATACAGAGGGACACAGAGACTGTAGCCAGCACCCCAGGCAAAATGCCTGCCTTCAGCAAGCTGCCTAGAGCTTTCTCAATGTTATTTGATTTGGGGATCTCACTGGAGATAATATGTCAGGGCAATCAAAAACTACATCCCTAGCAACTCTGGATGGTACAGAAATACTGCATACAGGCAAACACTCTCAAGCCAGAGCCAAGTTCTTCTCCTTGCAGCTCAGTTCCCATGGCTTCATATTTGTCTTGCTGCTTTCATTCCCTTCTTCTAGAAGACATTTCCTTTCTAACACAGCAGTTCCTACCCTTCTCTTCAACAACAGGCCACTGGACAAATACTGCCTGGCCCCTGGTTTTCATATAGCGTGAATATGAAAATTCAAATTTCTGTAGAAACTGCTGCAAAGGAAAACTTTGAACATTATTTATGTGCTATTTCACAGTACAACTGCAAGGAAAACTATTTCTGTTAAGCATTCAGAGCGTTTTGGGGAGAGTTGAAAGCCTTGTTTCAATCTTTTTATGTTTTCTGGGTAATAAACATTTCCCTGCAGAAAGACAACTTACATGTTTATATATGCAATTACTGTCTTGCTGCTTCCCAACTATCTCATTTACATAAAATCAACAGAATTTCCCAAATATTTAATCTATCCTGGGAGAATTAATATGGAGATTATCACATCTGGAGTCATACGAAAAAGTATTTCAAATATATAGAAATGAAAACTGTTATCACAGCAAAAAGACAAGGGAGAAGCCTGCACTGGAGTATCTTGTGTAACCCAGCTAATGCAGGCACAGATAACAGTATGC
This sequence comes from Scolopax mira, assembly GCA_004320125.1. Lineage (NCBI taxonomy): Eukaryota > Metazoa > Chordata > Aves > Charadriiformes > Scolopacidae > Scolopax > Scolopax mira. Next base: position 207,887 of record BJBW01000589.1, read on the forward strand.
TGTGCAACAAGACAGAGCTCAGCTGGAAATCTCATCTGTACCCTGGGTAAAAACCAGTCTCCTTCCTACAGTGACTGCTGGGATAAAGCGTTTCAATGAAATTGGTACCAGCATCAACTACTTTCGTGTTTATCTACAAATGCATCTTTAAACTGTAATGCAAGTATTCCCTAGAAGTTAGAATGGGTACTTGTTTCTCCAGTTTCCTTGCCATTTTATTTGCCATTCCTCAACCAGTGCAAGAGGAGAGTCATGGTGTAGAGACTATCTAAAACATCATGAAATGTATAGAAGAGAAGGAGGGACGGATGACAAGCAGTTGAAGAGCTGTTTTAGGAACTTAAGTAGCCAAGTTTGCAGACAACTGTGAAAGTAGAGTTGTGAAGGGGTACTTTTCCAATTAATTTGGAAAAGGTGAAAGAGGTTTGCATCACTCTGGCGGCAGAAGACACTGATGTAAACAGGAGGCTTGGAGCATCTTTTCTTGCATGTGACAAAACCGAATGTTAATTTTCCCTTAAACTGCATGGTACAGAGACCACACTTTCTAGAATTGTCCTATAGGTTGTCCATAGGTTGTAGTATGAACCTCAAACATTAACGCTGGGTGGTGGGAAAGATATATGATATACAATTTACAAGTGCTCCTTTTTCTTTTTTTTCCTATATTCCTCCTGTTTAAATCTTGCTCTTGTTTAATTATTTAGGCTAGAATTGAGAAAGCAACACTTCACCTCCCCTTTTTGTTAGTGAAAAAATCTACTCTCAGCAGACCTAAATGATCTATCCAGTTCTTAACAATGCTTATGCTGATGATGACATTCAGCAGAGCATTGTTTTCCACTAGGCTTTAGTAGCCCAGAAATTATATTGCCAAAAATAATGGCAATCGGGCAGTTTGTTAGCCTAATCTTCTACCTCAGATTTTGTGTAATTTTAGGTACCCATGCTATGCCATGAAAATAAATGTTAACTCTGACTCAACTGAAACTACTCAATATATTCCTTTCTTTCAGGGCTTTACTTCTGCTATAGGTCACTTTAAGAAATCTCCCCGGAGCCTTCTCTTCTCAAGGCTGAACAACCTCAGCTCTCTCAGCCTGTACTCATAGGTAAGGTGCTCCATCCCTCTGATCATCTTCGTAGCCCTCCTCTGGACCTGTTCCAACACATCCATGTCATTCCTGTGTTGAGGACTCCAAAGCTAGACACAATACTCCAGGTGGGGTCTCATGAGTGCAAAATAGAGGGGTAGAATCCCCTCCTGTGACCTGCTGGCCACACTTCTCTTGATGCAGCCCAGAATGCGGTTGGCTTTCTGGGCTGCCAGTGTACATTTGCCAGCTCATGTTGAGCTTCTCATCCACCAACACCCCCAAGTCCTTCTCCTCAGGGCTGCTTTCTAGCCATTCTCCGCCCAACCTTTATTTGTGCCTGGGATTGCCACATCCCAGGTGCAAGACCCTGCACTTGGCTTGGTTAAACTTCATGAGCCCACATCTCAAGCCTGTCCAGGTCCCTCTGGATGGCTTCCTTTCCTTCCAGCGTGTCAACTGCACTAACGAGTTTCGCATCATTGGCAAACTTGCTGATGGTGCATTCTACCTCACTGTTCATGTCTCCAACAGAGATGTTGAACAGCATGGGTCCCAGTACAGACCCCCGAGGAACACCACTTGTCACTGGCCACTAATTGGACATGGAGCCATTGACTACAACCCTTTGAGTGCGGCCATACAGCCCAGCTCCTTATCCAGCAAGTGGTCCATCCATCAAATCCATTAGTTTGTAATTTTGAGACCATGATGTTGTGTGGGACAGTATCAAATGCTTTGCACAAGTCCAGGTAGATGACATCTGTTTCTCTGCCCTTGTCCACCAAGTGTGTGGCAGTATCATAAAAGGCCACCAAATTTGTCAGGCACGATTTGCCCTTGGTGAAGCCATGTTGGCTGTCTCCAATCACCTCTTTATTTATCATGTGCCTTAGCAGAGATTCTAGGAGGATCTGCTCCATACTCTTGCCATGCACAGAGGCGAGACTGACTAACTCCTGCCTCAAATTTCTTTTCCCCTTCTGGGACAGGTGCATCCCACCTGCCACTAACAGGCCAGGTGTCTCGTATAGCTGCCTATGCTCAAAAAACCCAAAGCCCTGCCAATAGTACCAGTCCAGGAGCCACAAGTTGACCTGTTGCCTCTTCATATTATTTTCCTTATTCATGGCTGCCACTGAAGGGATAGAGGAGAACACAACTTGTGTTCCTGATCCCTTAAGCAGCCATCCCAAGGCTCTAAAATCTCTTTTAAATGATTTTGGCTTCCTTCTACCCACTTCATTGCTACCCACCTGGAACACTAACAGGGGGTAATCATCAGAGGGGTTTACTAGGGCTGGAAGTTTGTCCGTCACATCCCTGACCTGTACCCCAGGGACGCAGCAGACTTCCCTTTGAAGCAAGTCAGGGCGGCATATTGGTCCCTCTGCCCCCCTCAGCACAGAGTCACCTACAACAATGACCCATCTGCTTTTCCTTGGGGAGCTCGTAGTGATGCCAGGTCTATGGTGACTTGTTCTTTCTGGCTTCTCCAGTCTGGGTGTATTGTCCTCCTCTCCAACAGCCAGTTCCTCCCCATGCTTGTTCTGCAGGGGTAACTGGTAAGGTGGGGGGGGGGGTGTGTGCTATGAGAGGCTCACCTGCTTCCCTAAGCAGGATTCTGTTTCCATTTCCCCTCTTCTCTGAGATCACCTCCTGTTGTTTAGTTACAGGAGGGGAGATTTATATGTGGCCTCAACCTGTTCCTTTACTCTCAGGGAGTGGGCCCACCAGTCAATCTCTCTCTTGCATTCCCTGATACCCCTCAACCACTCTACTTCATCCTTCATCTTGGCCAACAGGCTGAGCAGGTCATTCCTCTGTTCACATCTGAATCAGGTGTTGTCTCCACTGCCCTCCATTGCCAGTGCCAGGCTCCAGCACTCTCTGCAGCCAGAGGCCTGGGTGCCTGCATATTTGGTGGGGCCTCTGTGTGAGTGCCCACAGCTTTTCTAACAACAGCCTTTAACCTGGTAGCCACCATAGCTGTGTCTCTATAAGCTACCGACACCTTATATCTCGAGGGTCAGTTGGGAGGAGCCCCCTAGTCCTCTGACCGCTTAGAGGGCTTAAACTTACCTTGTACACAGGTAGAGACTCAGAGAAATGAAGAGAAATACATAGAATATGTAATTTAGAATTATTCTGTTTGCGCTAGTAATTTTAATTTTGCCAGTACAAAGAGTGTTGTCAGTTACAGATGCACTAAAGCTTTTTGGCACAAACACAATATTATTCACCATGGCAAGCCACTTTGAACTGACATGGTGTGTGACATACCCTGAACAGGACTGGGCTGTATTTAACAGAAAGCAGGCATAAGTTACCATGATGTGTAATCTGCAGGTCTAATTTCTGCCATCAATCAGACTATTCACCAGGAAGCTGGACATGTCATAGAAGCTTATTTTTTTTTATTTGGAGGGATTTCAGATGCTTGATGTGAAAAGAGCTGTTAAAGGTGAGGATTGCATTAAATATTTCTATTCTTGATTTGTTAGAGCCAAAATCTCACAGCTGGAGGACGTTTTATCTCTTTTTTTTTTTTTTTTTAAATAAAAATAATCATTTTGAAAGTTGTTCTAGCTCTGAGTGGAAATATTCAGCATATCCTCTTAACCATAGGCTCAGATGTTCTGCATTGACTGCTGTTTTGACGTTCTTGGATGGAAATTCATTGCTTAATACTCAAATGGGATGCACATACTGGTTCTCTGGCATGCCTTTGCCTATGACCATCTGTTGAGGTGGCACTATGCCTACTCAAAAAACTCTCTGCCAGTTTCAAGAGGGCAGAGGTATCAACCAAATATAGATTTAGAAAGATAGCTAGCAAGATGCTAGAGATGTTGTTTTAGCTGGAGACTATTCCTCTTCTTGTTAGGCAATCCCAGACTGGGTCCATACCTGTCAGAATAAGCCTTGTAGGCACACTATAAGCTTGTCACAGACATGTCTGTTTATCATAGAACCATAGAATGGTTTGGATTGGAAGGGACCCCTTGGGCAGGGACACCTCCCACTAAAGCAGGCTGCTCAAAGCCCCATCTAGTCTGGCCTTGAACACCTCCAGGGATGGGGCATCCACGACTTCCCTGAGCAACCTATTCCAGTGCCTCACCACCCTCACCATAAAGAATTTATTTCTATCTAATCTAAATCTCCCCTCTTCCAATTTACAACCGTTGCCCCTTGTCCTTTCACTACACTCCTTTATACACATATATACAAAGGTAAATAAAAATGTATTAACTAGAAAATGTCCACTTATTAATTTTTCTCTCACAGACTGATGCAGACCTGGGAAAAACGTATTTTCAAAAATGAACATATGTAGACAAACAGATGTAGCTGTTAATTGATTCATTGATTTGACAGAGTTGGAAGGGACCTCTAGAGATCATCTATTCCAACGCCCCTGCTAAAGCAGGACTGCCCAGAGCACATTACTCAGGACTGCATCTAGGTGGGTCTTGAAAATCTTGAGAAGGGGACTCCATGACCTCTCTCAGCAGCTTGTTCCAGTGCTCTGTCACCCTCACTGTAAAGAAGTTTTTCGTCATATTTGAGTGGAACTTCCTATGTTCCAGTTTATGCCTTTTGTCCCTCATCCTTTCACTGGAAACCACTGAAAAGAGTATAGCTCCATCATCCTTCAACCCACCCTTTAGGAACTTGTAAACATAGATAAGGTCTCCCCTCAGTCTTTTCTCTGCTGTTTAAGCCTTTCCTCATAAGGGAGGTGCTCTAATCCCTTAATCATCTTGGTTGCCCTACATTGGACTCTCTCCAGCAGTTCCCAGTCCCTCTTGAACTGGGGAGCCCAGAACTGGATGCAGTATTTCAGTTGTGGCCTCACCAGAGTAGAGTAGAGGGGAAGAATGACCTCCCTCAACCTGTTGTCCACACTTCTCCCTATGCAGCCCAGGATTCCATTGGCCCTCTTGCTAACAAGGGCACGTTCATGGCTCATGGATAGGTTTGTTATAGCTATCTCCTTTTAAATTTAATACAATGACACTAGACAGATACTGTAAAAAAGGATTTGGGAATTTTTGTTCGAACAGCAATGAGGGATCATTTGAAAGATACTTGCTGCTCAGTTACTCAGAAAAGCTGAGTTCTTTGGATGAATTTTGAACACAAAAACATTCATGACAAGTAAAACTTGAGTCATGTTGTGTATGAATGCTATTGGAGTTTGAACTTTGCAAAGCTGGTATCAAAAGTTAAGGTGCCATTTTAGGATGGAATCAGAAGTTAAAACCTTCAAGACTTGTAGAATAAAAAATTTGATCATGAGCTAGTTTTATTTGCAGCTTGTAAGAGGACCATGACCTACTGGTCTTGCTAAGAAGACTTTGGTCATGCAAGTGATGAATAAGTAACAGCTAGTATTAATAAATATTTACACTGCTTATATCTCTATCTGTAAAAAGCAGTTTACAACCATAGGAAGATAAAATTCTTATCCAGCTGAGTTTAAAATACATTGTAACACATGAGAAAATAACATGGACTACCTGAAAAGCAGGTGAGGACTCTAAGAAAGTGAAATAGTGGGAAAGGGAGAGAGAAAATAAAATCAGGCTTCCCACAGGACTAAATAACATGACTTCAAAGACAGCAGTACAGAACCTTAAAATGATATGGAAAGAAGAAAGACTATGAAAGTTTGGGAAAGCAACCTGCATAATACTATAGAAAATAGGTGAACAGGCTCCTCTGTGACACTAGCAACAGGACATAAATGGGAATGTGAGGCGCAAGAGTCTGTGCAAAGATGATTGCAGAAGCACAAAGTTGTGTGAGAGAACTGAAATTCCTTTCTTCTCCACTGGAAAATAAGGTATGCTTTACATAGCTTATAAAAACCTAAAGGCAGAAGAATGGGAGAGACATTATCATGCAGAGAAATACTAGTAAAAATAATCACAGAATTGTTAAGGTTGGAAGAGACCTTTAAGACCATCAAGTCCGACTGTTAACCTCTTACTACCAATAACAATAGACATATCCCAATGTGATGGATTTGAAAGTTTCTGTCCAACCAGGAAGATCCCAAGAAAGTGAAAAAATTTGCTCTTGTAAATCCAGACATTCACTGAATGATGGATATGAGAACATTTCCAGTCAGCTACTGTGAAAGTGAAATTTAAGTATTAACTGAGGATTCCTTTAGTAGCAGTCTCTGCAAGGTCTGTGAGCTCTTCTCTGGAAGCATGTACATGTGTATCATGCTTTTACAATACTTTGATAACTCTGTAGTCATCATGCCTGCTATTACATGTAGTTGTAAAAACCAAGGCGAAGATATGATCTTTTCCTGCTCTTTTAATTGTCCTGTGCTTCTCTTTTTACACACTTCTTTTTCCTTTTGGTCTAATTTTGGACTTCCTTTCTCAAGAGCTGGCTACCCTTGACACCACCCCTTTCAAAATGCTGTAGCAGCATATTGTTTGTAAATATTTGCTTTAAGTAAGGTCAATAGGACATTCAAGCACATGTTATGAGGACAATAATTACCTCTCTATCTCAACAGACTGTACATCTACAGGCTCCTATTATGGGCTGGGACTTTGCGGTGCTGAGACTCATACAAACACAAAACAAAGAGATTGTCCTTGAAGCGCAGCAGTTATAATATAAATGCCTTTTAAAAGCATGTATGTGTTCCAGTATTTCACCGGTTGCTGAACTGGGCTCTAATTCTGAGTTGCAGTGTTTTCCTTTTCTTGGCATGAGGACTGAAAGCTGTATTTGTTCTTTGGGATGTAGCTTCCCACTGAACGAGGCTTGGAAAAGAGGGTCACGATTTGCTGCAACCTGTAAAATGCCCCATGTCTTTGGGTCAAGAGCACGCACTCAACACTGCCACTTCTGACTGATCTCTTGAGTGTAGCAGGATGTGGGATGGGTATACTACGTTATGAGAAGATCATCTGATCATGGAGAAGGATGACAAGGAGAAACCCCACAAGGGTATGGTGTCTGCTGTCTGTGGGTTCAAGAATAAAGGTAATAAAGAGTTTTGGTAAAGCAGCAGGTTAAGAGCTTATTGCTGGACTAAAAAACTATCATACTGTACAGTCTTCACAAGAGGAAATATCCAGGAACAATGAAACAATTAAATACCAACAAATGTTGAATCTTATCTTCCCTTGAAAAGAATAAGTAGGAATGTCTAGAATGTATAAGAGGTGATTAATTTATCTTGATCCCTGGGAAGCAAACATAGAATTCATGTATGAGAACAGGTGCCACTAATCCATCATTATTTCTTGTTATAATCTATTTGCCTTGACCTATCACATCTTCATAAACATGTATTGAAATAAGTGTCTTTTTTAAACTCCTATTGGATATGTTTGACAAAAGGGTTTATCAACAGGGGAACTAAAAGCTACAGTTGATCTGGAGAAAAAAAGAAGTATATCGAAGTTAGAATGTGTAACTTTTTCCTTTAATGATATTTGAAAATGTTTATGAATAGATTTGCAGCTTTTGGAAAAAAATAGTTCTTTGTAAAGAGTATAGAGTCAATATGATTCCAGTGACATCTGCCTTATGATGATTATAAAGACAAAATGATTTCTCAAAAAATATGTATGTGTATTGATACCTCTATCTATATCTTTGTCATAGCTCTGCATAAAGGTACCTCTGATTTGCATAAATATATGTGATTTACTTATATGGTTCTAATTTATAATTTAAATAAATTTATATTATCTTAAATCTTGAAAAGGAAAACATCTTTAAGGCAAAATTCTTTCTCTGTTTTTTGAAAGATGAGACCAATTTCCAGATAAAAAGGAAAGAAAAAGGGGAGTCAGTTTTGTCTCTAAATTATAGCTCCGTGCCTTCTAACAGCTGCATAAATTCAATTCCCATTTGTAACTTACAATTGTTTATTCTATGTCAAAAATAAAGTACTAGCTACAACTCTAGAAACATGCACTGACAAAATTCGCTAGCTATAATTAATTAAATTCATTATGGCATTCCCATCTATAACAATGTATGTAGTTCAGTGTTTCATAGTGTTACAATAGTGAGTAGAGTCTTTCATGCCAGGTGAGAGGAACATAACCTTTTGCAATCTTGGTACATCGAAGACTGGGAAAAACAGAATATAAAGTTCTTTCTAAATGAGCACTCTCATGTGTTACACAATAATTCCTTAATTTTAAAAATAACTAAGAAAGGCAGATCAAGAAAAAGTGGCTGCACTGTAAAGCAAGTGCAATTATAAAGCCCAGAAGTATTCACATGGGTATTTACGCTGGGCTCAGCACAGTGTTGAGCTATACCTTAAACCCTGGGAACATGAAGAAGGACGTATATTCCTAAAATCATTATAAAATTTAAGAGCAGTTTCACTCCTGTAGGAATGTTGTCAGGGAATGGTATGTTTCTTTACTAGAAGGTGGCTGCCAAGCAGGATCACTGAGTGCTTAATCACCCTTATATTAAAGCTGAGACACATGAACTGAAACAGTTATTATGGGGAATAATTAGAGATCAAATTAAAAGCATTAGAACTGGCAAAAAGATCAAAGCAAACCATTCCCTGTGAGAAATGGACACAATGTTGCTCGGAACAGGTAGAAGTGAAGATTTGCAGTGAAGATTGTATTCTTTAAAGTGCTTAAGAATGGTTAAGGTGCAGCTAATGAAAGCTACACACAGAGTCAGATAACAAGGGCAAATACCTGCCTGCAGCAAATGTGAGGGCAGGCACAAAACACCATCAAGGGAAAGTGACTCTGTTTTCCATAAAACCTGAAATATCGCAAAGCAAAAACCAGCAAATCCCAAGCAAACCCTACAAACTCTTAATTTTAAAAAAGAAAATACAGAGCAAGGTTTCACAAAGATCATCCGTTAGAGAAGTGTTGTCTTAAAAAGGGAAAGAATTTGATGATTCCCTGCCCTGTAAGGAAGATGGCTGCAAAAGCTGGTGATGTGAGGAAATCAGAAGTGAAGGAATATCTGGACAAGCTGGCTGCCCTTCATGCTAGAACTAATGGTTCTAGATCATCTAGAAACAATACTGGTTTTAACAAGGTAATTGGCAATCTATTAAGATAATAACTCTCTCAGTTGTACCAAAAATTCTCCTTTCATAGATACAGTAATAAAAAGACAATTAAAAGATCCCAACTTGAGAGTTTGTTTCTCGATACTATCCAGAATGCTACGCAGGCATCTGTGAAGATCACAACTCCCTTCCCAAGTCCCTGAGAAGGCAAAGGGACATGAATAAACAACAAATGCGGGTCCAGTAGGCTGGAGAGGGGGATATTTTCAGAAGAACACCAGAGGAGATCTGGGATTTTGAAATGTTACCCAACGTGTCCTATAAGAGGGAGAGAATACTTTCCTTTTTTAAGACTGTCAAGTTGTCTTCCCTGCTTTATCAGGTTGTATTAACTGACTGTATCAGATGTGGTAATGTCTTCCACTTGATTTTCAAAAATAATAAGAAGTTGGTGTAGGAGTGGGTGCTGACTGCTCACTGTCATGATACAGAACCCTGACCCATGTCATATCACTAGCTCGGGAAATAAAGAGCGGTATATTGTGTTTGTGTCATACTTACCATAATGACTAGTACTAATAAAATAGTAAAAATGTAATCAATATATATATATCAAACCAAATTATTTCAGGAAAACAATAACTGTAGTGGCACATATCATGCTCAATACCTAAATCAATGCTATTGAACTGAGTTAACAATAAATCAAATCTGCAGAATCAATTCCTCTACTGGAAATGAAATCATTAACATTCAAATACAAAAGCACATGCCATTTTTACTATTTATTTTGGCAATTTCTTTTTATTTGACTCTAGAACTTTCAATATTTGGTATCTAAGGACACTGTCCCCTTGTTTATCCTTAATGTGGTATGTGAAGCAAAGTATTGTGAACAAGGTGCATCCCATAGCACTTCTGGAACAAATTAGGTTGCTATTGTGTCCATCTGGGTTCAAGAAACATTAATAACTCTTTAGTACCTTTAGGGCTTCTGAGGGCAGAAGAGATGACGGTGGAGTAGGCAAGAATAGTCCAAGAGTATAAATATACTCAGTCCTGAACTGAGTATAAATAAATAGGCAGGGTTTTGGGTGCTGAGTTTTTCCTGAAGCATCACTTGTTATTTCTACTTCACAGCTCTTTGCACAACAGAAGACACAGCTCAGACAGCACACAGACAGGAAGGGCTAGAAGGTAGCATGGAGAGATCTTCTTACCACAATGCTCAGGAGCCAGGCACAAAAGCTTTAAAGCCAACAACCCAATATCTATGGCAAGACTGTCGAGGGAAGGATATGAAGGAAGGTAGGGTCAAAACCAGATGGACAGCAAGAAATCAGTAACTGTAAACAAAATCTTGCACTTGCTGCATGGATCCTTACTCTGAAAATCTCAGTTTGACTGTAGTGCTCATGGGGTTAAAAACTGCTCTAGCAATTCTGAAATGTTGCTGGTAGGGTCACACACAGAAAACTGATCATCTGGAATGACCTTTAAATCCCAGGATAACTGTTGGATGAAACAATCTTGCTACCTTCCAAACTGCCATGACGCCATTTAGGACTGCTGCCTTGTACTGTGAGAGGAAATAAAGCACGAAGGTCATATTTCAGGAGAAAGTATTTGACTGTGTAGTCAAATATCTCAGAAATACAAGAGAGCTTCACAGGACTTTTGCACATATCTCTTCCCTGAAACTCTTTCTTCCTACAAAATCACTTATTTCCAATGAAATGTATATGCATAAGTAGCAATATTGCAGTAAGATCCCGTGCAACTGTCTTAAATCAAAGACTTTCTTCAGAAAACAACCTCCTTTTCCTAATCTTGGTTCTCAAAATGACTGCACTACCTCATTTTTATGAAGTGAGGGATCTCTTTTAGCCAACTAAAAATCTTGTTTATAGTCTGGTAGAGACTCTTCTCTTTCTGCAATCAGTACAGGGACGTGAATTGTCTCTTGGACATGCTTAATTTTTTTTTTCATTGACTATAAAGGGGGTTGATTCAGCTAGCTTAGATTAAATGCCCAGCTTTTAGAAAGCTAAAATTAAGCCTTTTAAAACCACTTGACTACAAAGGTAGCAGGATTCACTGAAGAGATATGTGCTTTAGGGATCCTAAAATAAACTACTGTTAGACACAGTCATACTTCTAAAACTGAACCAGTAAACCACTTCAAATACAAACAAGTGGCTTAATTAAAAAAAAAATAATTAAAAAAGTTAGAGACACTTAAGCTTAAACTTTAGCTAACAGAAAAAAAGGGAAACCAATCACATCTTAGTTTTCTTTGCAACACAGCAAGATAAGAGATGTTTTTTATTTCTTCACTGTCAGATGAAAAAAAGCAATAAAATGAAAAGATAAACTGCAGCAAAGAAAAGGAGGGTTAGTGCGTTTTATCTTGTGTACAAGTGAAGACAAATTCAACCAAGCCAGCAAAAATTCAGAGGGCTGTATGAAACCTAGTTGTGTTAAGCCTAGTCTAGAACTACGTATGAGAGCAACCTAGAGTAGGCAGCTCTGGATAGCAGGCTGTAGGAGCTGCACACTGCTGCCTGGAATTTATATGCTGCAGCAGTCTTGATGCATAAGGTAGGTAGGTGGTCTGTGTATGACTCCTGCAGCTTTTCCGGATGCCACCCATATCTGCACTGCTGTTTGCTCCCAACTGTGTTTGACCTAGTACACTCACTGCTTTCAGTCTTCTCTTTAGAAAAGAGCAAAGGAAAATAACTACAGCGTTGCAATACAATGTAAGCCAAGAAGCAGGTATCGGGAAAAGAGCCAAGAGCAGGTATCGTTTCTCTTGTCTTTTGCTAAGGGACAAGAGAAATGCAGGGCAGATATGGCTCTTCATCAGGGGAGGGGGGAATGAGGCTGCAAAAGACGCCTATTGGGATACAAAATTAACTCTGTGGAGAGCAGAACGAGGCACACACAGATACACAATCCGATTCTCTCTCTCTCTCCCCTTCCCTCCTTTCCCCCATGTCCCACACCTGACTGCATATAGCTTTGGCCTCTCTCCAGCTGCAGCAGAAGGCAGCAGAAAGAAGGGACTCCCAAACCTGTCTGCAGCTGCAGACTGTTAACTCCATACCCGCTGCAATTGATTGGACAAATTCTCCTGAATTTCAAGAGCCTTTTGAGCTCTAGGGCTTCAGACACATGCAGGAAAAGCCAAGCTTACGTGGGGATTGATGTTGCTGTTGCCTAGTGTACACCTTCTCATCTGTAAATGTCCCTGTCACAGCTGAGCCATCCTGTTCTTTGTTGGACAGTTGCCTGTGAGGAATGCTCTTTCCTCAGAAGCAAACCAGCTTGGATAGCCAAAGAGGATGAGTTTCAGCAAAAATCTGACGTAGAATGAGCACAAAAGCTTAAATAGAAACGCTCAAAATATTTCTGTTTCCATGCAAGTAACCTTTGGTAACAAAATAAAATAGGGGAAAAAATATGGAAAATATATACAAAAATGAATTACAGAAGAATGCATTTACATAAGTGTTTCCAGAGACAGAATAAATCCCTGGTGAGCAACCAGCAGGAAAAAAAAAAAAAAAAGAGCTACATCATTTAGCCATAACTTTCTGTCTGCATTCTTGGGATGTGGATTCCAAATGCTTCCATGTACCTGCCACCAAAGAGCCCTTCTGACTCCTCATTTAGCATTACAGTCATTAAACAATATTTGATATATAGTTCCCTGCTACATATAGCATTTGCTAAATAAAGTAACTTTACTTTCTGCACACTGCAGAAAGCACATTCTAAGCTGTGCGCTAGATTACAGGCCTTCTGAGTGTCCAGATGGCTTAATTGTCAGCTCACCCTCTGGCTCTGGTTTGGACCATACCAGCTGTCCCAAGACCGCGTTCCAAAAGTTGCTCAAGAAAAGCATTGTGGGTCAGTCTGTCCCTCAACATCATCGCAGAAGTCTCAAACAACTCTATATGCTCCTCCTGTCACGCCCTGGATCATGCAACACCTACCTTGAGTTCCACTCACCCTGGCAGGCTGCAACACAGTCCTCACACCATTTTAGAAATATTGGAATTAATTTTACAATAACATTCATGCTCTAGCTTTGGGCAATCTTGCTTCAGTGGGGAAGTTGGACTAGATGATCTCTGCAGTCCCTTCCAACTCTAAAAAAAATTCAGTGAAATTCAATTCAGTGAAATTCAGTGAAATTGGGGTCCCTGGGACATCACTCAGGAACCAGAAGAGATGTGGACGAAATCAGACTGATAGACAGAGAAAGAACTTCACACAGACAGGGCAGGATTCAGCCCAAGCCATTTGATTTCAGTGCTGCGATTGCCCTCTCTTTCATTTGGCAACACAGACATAGTCAAGGACAACAACTAACATTTCCCTTACCAAGCTTGGGTTCTATTATTGTCTCTTGCATGTCCACATGGTTTGAAAGGAGGTTAACCTGAGTCTTGTCAGCAGAGGGGAGCATCAGTCATCAGGTTATATTAAGTGAAAACAGCACTGCAGCCTCATAGCACAATCCTAATTCATGAATTGGTCAGGTGCTTAAATCTGTTCTCTCCAGGAGAAGCCCTTAGGCTTTGCTGGAATATTGAACTCCTCCCTCAGTTCAGGTCCAAGGGCACAAAAAGGTTCAGCTGGTTGTAGGATATTCAAATATTTCACCTCCATCTCTACTGAAATCAGTTGGTATAGGGAGTGATTACCTGTATTGAAAAATCAAGCCTTCTTGCTGGTGAGCTTATCTGCGCTTCTTTCAAACACACCAACCTCCTACATAATATCCTCCTTCATCTCAAATTGCAGAAAGTACTGGAAAATTGGCATTTGCCATTTTTTTTTTCTAGCCCAGAAATAAGAACACAGGAAAAATATGCTCTTTCCAGGAAGGACTTCACCATTTTTTTCTGCCTTTTTTCTTTTTTTTTTCTTTTTTTTTTATTTTTCTTTTTAATTTTAATGGTAGCAGAATGGTTTATAGCGTAACCTAGAATATTATTTTGTCCTATAGCATTGCTGGTTGCACTAATTCCTGCATAATACACTATGGTAAAATGAGGAATTAATCTCTTGCATTCATGTTACACTGCTACACTAGCAGATGTCCAGTTACAGCTGTGTATCCCCTTTACATTCCTTCTTCTTAAAAACCATCCCAAGCCTTTCTGTTTCTGTTACACTTCTTTCCAAACAGTGCAGCATCAAGAAACATGCGTCAGTAGAAGCCTTGACAAAGATTTCACTATAGTCAGCTGTGAAGGCTGTTACTGTGAGACAAGTTAGTGACAGCTCTTTAGCTAGTGTGCCTTCAGGTTCATTGGTGCCAAAAGTACTGGGAAGTGAGAAAACTGGTTAAATGCACTGATATATTCTTGCTATGCCAGGCTTTATATTCTGCTGCACCTTCGTAATCTACAATTTCCTGTAATATTTGAAATAGTACTCATTTTGAGTATTTGAAAATTACTTTGCAACTTTGTGGGAAAATTAACAGGTTTCTGCAAGAGCACAGGTAGCTACTAAAAATATCAAAATGGGAATGGAGCACAAACAGCTACTAAAAATAACAAAATGGGAATGTTAATTTATTTAGGTAGGTAGTTCAAACATCTTTTGGTACCCAAGTTATCTCAGGGTTATCTCTTTGTGTCTTCCTGAAATATGTTTTTAAAATGTCAGTGAAACTCAATAAAATGATTTTTCATCTCTATTTTTTCATTGAAATCAACAAAACAATTCATACTCTTTAGAAGCAGGGCTTGAATTGACATTAATGCAAAAATCACTCATTTAGGTGTCAATACTGTATTTCTGGTACAAAAAAAAAAAAAGACTGACAAAAAAAGGAGTGGAATTCTGCAGTCTAACAGCATATCTTCTGATACCTGTTCTGTTCACATAAATCCAGAGTAATTCAATATATTAATGAGAGTCAAGAATATGCTCTGTGCTGTGTTGATTCTTCGTCTGCATGTGTTTGAAGCCTCACATAAAAGGCTCAACATTATTTTTAGCACCTGCAGACCCCAATGAAGTCAATGAATTGGTGTCTGTCCACATCAGGTCTGAATCTGGATATATCAATCAACTTTTATTAGGCTCTTGACAGTGCATTTAGGTGATCCTGATGGTTAGTATGAGGACTAACATATATAGGAGACGCATTCCAAGCCACATGTGCCCTATTTACTGTACAGCACAAAATATGCAGGCCAGGGTTGTACAATATAGATAATTTAAGCCACATGTAGTTCAGTGAATGTAGAACTTGGTGTATTTGATCTCAAAACCCAATTAGAGCAGTTTGTTTGCTTTGATCTGTTTGGAATTCTGTAGTATACACATTATAAAACTGACTTCCAAAAGTTATTGGGGTAATAAACACTAATAATCTGGATATTTTGTATTCTTGAATTCCAAAAAGAAATTGTGTATAGGAGTTGCAATAGATTCTTGAGGGTGTGACTTTTAAAATTAATTCTCACAGAATCCACTGAAGAGGGAAGGTGAACACTTATGGTATTGATGCCTTTGGAGATGTGACTGCTTCCCCTGGAATTCCTTCATGACTGTCGGGATATCCACTCTGCAGTTTTGCTTACTTATTAATACACTTTATAAGAAGCTGCATTTTGAGCAGACTCTTACTGCTCTACTGGTGTAGAGCAATAAGGCCCTTGACTTTGAAGATATTTAAAAGAGGGGGAAAGAGAGGCAGGCAGGTGGCTTAATCAGGCTTACCTAGGAACCTACATCTATATCACTCAGACATCTAGTTTTGGGGCTTGGACTGTAGCACTACCTTTCTCTGAAAAGGAGAAGAGCTTCATTTGGTTCTCACAAAACAAGTTGAGTTGCCAAAGTGTCTCACAGAAACCATTGAAAAAGGTGACCCTCAGCTCCTTCTGAATCTAGGCATCTTTCAGGGCTGCTGCTGGTAGCAGGGCAGCAGCTCTGGCACAGAGAAAAGAAGACAACCTCCTGTCTCCTCATTTGACCCCAGGAGACAGTGTGTTGGCCAAGTGAACTGGATAATATTCAGTGGAGCCACTGTTAATGGCCTAATCAGTACCATCAATCTCACAATCTATATAAATTCTTTCTGCAATCCTGCTTTTATTAAAAAAAAAAAAAAACCAAAAAAAAGAAGACAGCAACATGCCAGCACTCTTAGGCAATCCCTTTTCTCTTGTTAGTTAGTTTGTTTATTTGTTTTCACTAAGAATGTCTTCCCTCCGGAAAAAAAACCCCAACTTAATGTACATCATTCTATATGAAGCAACTTGGGGAGCACAGATATAACCAAGATGCAGATGTGCTTAACATACTGTCATAAAAATGATGACAGTTTAAATGCAACAGCCTCCACAATTTTTGGAGGGGTGTCTTGTGCAAAGAAAGATTTACAAATCCATGTGGTAGCAAGCACTCATATTTATTTTTTTTTATAGGTGATTCATATAGTACTTACATACCTGTGATCTATATTATAAAAATAGTTCTGTGTATATGCCTGGCACTTGCAAATCGTAATAGAGAAAAGATGATTAATTGCACAGCCGTACTCTTTGACAATTTGCTGAACCTGTGTATCACTGACATAAATCTTTCTCCCAAGTGTCTTGACTATCATTAACTTGAAAAATCAGCCAAGCAAAAACCTTTACGAGTGGGTTCATGGAAATAGAGACACATATTTTGTAGCTATGGTATGCAGCAGACGTCTGGGAACAGGAGAATACCTGCAGCAGGGTAACATGTCTTGCATATTTTTCCATAATGCTCCATTTCTTAGGGCTGTTATTTATCTGGACCCTTGTACTGTACTTAGCATGTCTTGTTTAGCTGGGCTGTGGAGGCCTGCTATGTGAATTTTTTTCTCTCATTTGCAAGTACCCTCAAATAAAGCAGATGAATTCATTTCCTTCTGTGGCCTCAAATAGGCCCGTGCTCTCTCTGCTGCTCCTCAGGAATTCAGCATCCACAAGCTGCATTCACTTAACTACACTTCTATCTGAATAGCAAATGCTAATTGCATTCGTTTCCAGACTTATCCTTGCTTGAGATCTTCTGTTACACAAGAGGTTGGGAACCTTCAGCCTGTGAGCTGAAATATACATTGAAGAGTCTTGAAGAAGTGGTTCTTGTTTTATACTTTAAACCTATGTACATGCTGAAATACAGCTCATTCTCCAAAAAACATCCAATTCAATAATGGATGGCTTAGTATTAAAGACCTTATTGTCTGGGCCAAACCTGACTGAAATCAAAAGGACATTTGACATTGATAATCTTTGCATGAAAATTGACTAATTCAAATGAGTTATATTAATAATTCAGGTTAAAAAAGTCTAACTGCAATTGCAGCGTGTGCACCATTCAGAGATTCATAATATGGTTTACTCATTGCATTTCTTAATTTCTTATGTTTATGTGCAAGGACACCAGTATTCACTGGAATCATCTAGATCTTGATTAATTTCTGTTTTCCCTTCTCCTTCTCAACTACCTTATTTCAGAAGATAAAATAATTTATTTAAAAAATTAGGTGTCTTATTGAGATGTAGAACAGAGATTATAGTAAGTTTGAAATGTTTCAAGTATTTCAACAAAATACTCTTTTTTGAAACATAAAATGAACTTTCATCCAATTTGCTTGAGCTGAAAACTCGAAACTTAGAGCCAAGTCTTCTTCTGGCATCGATCCATTGCTTGCTTACTTCTGACACAGCTCCATTGACGCTCTTCTGTAACACCATATTTCCCTTTATTACGCTCAGGTCAGTTTCTTGAGCAAGGATTGCTGAAGTATACAGCTCAGTCTACAGCTGCTTGTGGAATGCAAACATCTGCACAAAGATCAATGCAAGTCCACTTAAATACCTACATAAGTAGATGGAAAAACTAAAAGCTAACATGATTCCCCTTTTCCACATAAATCCTCTGGATTCAAAACCACTTACTTTCAGGGTGAAATGAGATTGTCATTTACAACAACCCTCATGTGTAGCTAGTACAGACAGTCAATATGATGTTGCCAAGGCTTAAGAATGTCATTGTTTTCGGACAGCATCCTTCCATCATGTACACAGCTCATTAAAAAGTGAGTGGCTTCTAAGTCTGGCTTTTACAAAGTTTACTCACTTCTTATATACACTGAACAGTTGAGTTTTACTTATTTTTATATTTACTTGCATATAATGAACAGGAACCCAGTAAAGGGGTGTGGTATCATTTTTGCAATACAGAGCATTAAGTAATTAGAGGTATCTCATAGAAAAATAGCATTACCTCAGTTAATTTCACTTTATAATAAGTGAGAGATTAATTACATGCTTTTATTTTTTATTAGGCATATTTCCTGCCACTTGATTTTAAAAATCAATTAGTATATGAACATGAATACAATTCTGTCATTTCCATTGAAATAATCTGTAAAACCAAAAAATTCAGGCAACTGCACTAGTTTATTATCAGAGGCAGTCATGTGCCACAACTGCCTTACTGTAGATGTTATTTGACTTTTAAAATCAAGATTCAGGTAGCAATTTTGTACTCTTTTTTTTTTTTTTTTTTTTCATCTGATCATGAACTGGGAACAAACGTTTACTTCATTCAGTTCCACTTATGAGTCCCTGGTTTGTAATCAGTCTGATTTTATAGTGAGAGGGGCCCTTTGTGTGGATGTTCAGGCATGCAAGGATTGAAAACCTCCCATGGGAAGAACCAGCCTCCTAACCTTCTTTCTACTAACCCGTGCCTGTCATTTCTCAGCACACAGTATGAGCTTTACTTGCACCCGAGGTTGGTCTGCTCTAAGCTCCAGCATCCCCCTGCAGGTTACAATGCTCTTTGGGGCTGTAGCCACAAACTCGCTATTTACTTGGTGGGATAATATATTGAGACCTGTCAGACAAGTACTGCTGCAGATAGGCCATTACTAAAGGTTAGGTATCATCTCATGTGCATCTTGAAGGTCATAACTGAGACATTTTAGAGCCTGGGAGATGTTGGGTTTTTTTCCTATCCATTTTCTTACACCACAGATGAGGATCTCTTTTCCTGTATGCAGTAGAGGTCTCTGAGGTGACTTCATGGT
This sequence comes from Scolopax mira, assembly GCA_004320125.1. Classification (NCBI taxonomy): domain Eukaryota; kingdom Metazoa; phylum Chordata; class Aves; order Charadriiformes; family Scolopacidae; genus Scolopax; species Scolopax mira. The sequence continues at coordinate 227,136 of BJBW01000589.1, forward strand.
TCATACACACAGAGCCTGGTGACTAACAGGCGGGACGGGACACCAGCATCAACTTTTGATTTATTTCCCTCTCAGGTGATGCACCCTTTTCACCCCACCTGCAAAATATCTTAAGCTTCTCTGCTTATAAATTGCCTCTCAGATTTGAGGCACTTTCTCTAAACAAGTACTAGGCAGTAAAAAGGCATCTGGGTGCAACTCATCTGACCAAACACACGTTCCTGTTGAGAGGAACTGTGTCCTAGGGATGCCCACAAATTTCACTGCATTTCACTGCTTAGAAGGGGAACCTACATTGTCTGGCTCAGGTATGGATGTTGAAAATGCAGATGTCTAAATTTCCCCACCTAATGCAACGCTTAATAGACATGTCAAATCAGAAGCCCAGATTTATTGAGGAAATCCAATAAGCTGAGATGCTTGCTTTCCCTTAACACCTTTAGTATCAGCACTGATGTGTCACATACTCCTCTATCTGTGTCTTATCTGTTCACATCTGGGCTGTCCCTGTAGAGAGAAGCAGGTAATAAAAAAATTCCTCATTCCCCATCTGTGCTTCTGCCAGAGGCATACACTTGCTCAGGAAGCAAATTCCAACTGTATTCAAATCTGCCTACTCCAATGGAAACAAGAAACATTTGTTTTACCCTTAACTACTCATCTCCCTCCTCTGTCTGTCTGAGAGTCTTCTCCTTTTGTTGAGGCTGCCGAGACTGAGAACAGGATGTGCAGCACAGTAGTTGCTACTGTACGGGGTGGCTGTCAGCAACATCAGTAGCACTCACTGCTTCTTTCCCTCTTCCCAGCATGATCAGTGAAAAAAAAGCTTGCTTTTCAAGGGTTTCCTCTGGCTCTTCATCCCTGTGACAGCAAGAAAACCTAAGCTTTCCTTCCAGTATACAGGCACATTGGAACTAGATGTCTATATGTGAAAAATAGACAGAGAAGGGAAAATGAAGTTATTTTCCTGAGGATAGCCAGGGTACAGTGCAGCTGCTGATTCCCAAGTACAGTTTACCACGTACAGATATGTGTAGAGACCTAAACCTATAAAATACTAAAGCATACATTTAAATACAGACATAGCAGTAGTTTCACCACTGTATATCTGGACCTAAACAGCCCATAGTCTTAAGGTCAGTCTCTAAATCACATGACTAGCTTATGCACTAGGTGACTAAGAAAAGAAAGAACTCAGAGATGTTATTTGATTTTATTTTGTGTTGGGTTAGGGATTCTAATAGTCATAGGAAATATTTTGGTCATGGAATACGCTTTTTCAACTTTCTGTCAGAAATGAAAAGCTGAAATGCCTGTGTAGTCCTTTGATTCCAAGAACTGAGACTTTGAGAAGAACATATACTGTCAAGAAGCTTTTTTATATATACATGTGTATGTGTATGTAAACAAAACTCAAGATGGTGGTCAAGGTGCCATGATTCATGCAGATCTGCTCCTTCTTTAGAGATTAAATATGGGATTGTTTTCAGAAATTTCATTACCAAAGTTATACAGCTAAGGTCTATGAGGTTAAGAAAGGTCCTTGGGAATAGCATTTTGTGATGCAGAAGTAACGATGTGAATGACTATTATTGATAAAAGATCACTATCATACTATTGGACTCATCACAAAATAGATCCAGCAACCTGCCAGTGCTGGTTTACTAACAGTTAGAATACAGGAGGTCACAATTCATCTCTATGTTTCTAACACTTAGAAAAAAATCAGACATAGAGAGAAAAAGAAAAACATTACACAGAGGATAAAGAGTGAGTCTGATGAAAATGCCCACATGCAATATAATAACAGATGCCTGTAACATCTGTTCTTTGGTTTTTAGAAGTCAAGGAACATTGCCTAGCAAATGCAAGAAGGTCTATTAAAACCTATTGATTTTGGAAAGCACCTAGGATTTAAGATTGACTTCAAACAACAGATTTGGAGCAGCTGAATTCAGGTGAGGAGGCAAATTCCAACTTGTAGGAAGAAACAGCTAAACATCTAGAGAAAAGTGGTTTTTAATATGATGAGAAAAGTGAATGATGAAAATGTCTGATTTTTTTCTTTCCAGAATGAAAATGTTCTCTTTGGAATGTTGGAATGTTAGACGGTCAACAAAATAATATTATTTGGAAAGTATAAACACAAACACACACAGACGAATATGCATACACAAACATATATTTACACAGACATATAAAATCCTCTTTTGACTAGAATATATTGTCATCTTGAAGAGAGAATAATATACAAACCATTTACCCTATTGAAGTCCTTTACGACTTCAGGAAAGCAAAGGCCTGAACAAGGTAGATGAATTAGCAAACAGAAAGCAACCTTGTTCTTTTGATCTAAGCTACAAATTATTGACAGAAAAGCCTGTGATAATGAAATAAACCAGTTTGCTTCAATATAGTTGATGCACGATGCAAGTGCACTTTTAACATAGATAACTAGGAATAGATACTGTTATTGGTATTTGTATGTATTTCAGTGAAGAGACAGAAGAAGAAAGCAGAAGGATGCTGCATATTTGAACTCATAATCCTCTTCACCCACAAGACAGGCACAGCTGAGGCTCACACAGTACCGATCACTGAGCATGCATCACTGTCACTACGTGGGACAGCAAACATGGTCAAACTGAAGTTTTCTCTCTTTCTTTCACATCCCCCTGTAAGTACCCTCAACACCTACGTGCATTTACCAGTTGGAGGTCATGCATGACTCCAGCGTGGCCTGAGGCATCGCGTGCCAATTTAAACTTTGTCAGTTCTCCGTAAGAAGTTCAAACGCTTCGGACTCAAGCTACTGTACACCAGGTACAAAGGGCCTAATGTCCCAGGTAAATTATTAATCCTCATCTTTCATAAACAAAAATGTTCCGTATTTTTAGTAAACAGATCTGTAAAACGCAGAGGTACTAGGGTCAAAAGGCATATGAACCCTTCGAACTTTGTCATCTTGGGTGTGGTATTTCCTCTCTCGGCCCTATGAACTCCTGCAAAACGGAGGCAATAATACTTAAAACAATTAGTTAATGCTTCCACAGTGTTTTGAGCGTAGTAATCTCTGAGTAGGCGCTTATCTGTTACTGATACGTTGTAATTAAATAGCCCTTACTATGTGAAAGGTTTTTCTGTTTACTACAAATTTGGTATCTGGAGAATAAAAACTAGCCCTCTGAACAGATCCGCCTGCAGTTGCAAGGAGTAGTCTGGGAAGCAGAGCAAGGAACTTTGAATTACTTGAATTACCTAAATCTGATAGTGGACTAATTCTTTGAAACTTGGCCAGTCTCTTTTTTTTTTTTTTTTTTTTAACATTTCAATGTTTTAATTACTTAAATAAAAGCAGAGTCCTTTGCTCCCAGGTCCCTTCCATGCTTTCATGGCCTGCTCATCTCCATAGTCCCCTGATTTCTCTGCTTTTCTCTGTCGCATGTTTTATCCCCTCCTTCCTTTTCCTTTTTTCTTTTCTCTCTCTCTCCAGGCTGGTTCCTTCAAAGGGTACCTGCTGTTGTTCCTCAGGTTACTGGAGCACCAGTGGTTTGTGCTCAAGTCACTTAATATGGCAGCAGTTGTGTCTCTTGTCTGTGTCTCCTTGTCACCTTCTGTCTCTCAGTGTTGTCCTGTCCTGCTATCACAGGTACCTCAGGCCCAGACATCCCCCCGATGTATAATGAGGTATTTAAAACAGTTCCAGTGAAAGGGATTCTGCAGCTCAGCTGGTGTTTCCATTTTTGATTGATATGTTAAAGAGGTTTCCAGTGACCTATTCATAGACATACATAGGCCTCTTCCTAGAGTAGTTCTTAGTAATTTAGGTTGAGGCAGAAATGTGTGAAACCTGGGATTTTTTACATTCAGAATGTGAATTTGCTTTTTTCCTGAGAAGCAGTTCACAGATGGAGTTGTGAAGTTAGTTTCTTCTGAATTATAACTGCTCAGAAATATTTTCTTTAACTTGTTTAGTTTTCCATTTGGAAGGGCCTTGCATAGTTAGCCCAAATAAACCATTAATTAAGAGATTACTGGAAGGGAGAGAAAACATGGAAAAGAATAAAAGGTGAGATCATTAAAACTTTTTCCTTGAAACAGTATAAAATACATCAGAGTTCAGAATATTGTTTTTTTCTTAACAATGTTTCAAAAAAAATTAAATTTAGTGCCAATGAAAACTGCTGCTTTGGCAATGCAGTATGTCATTCAGTGACTAACAAACTCAGCTAGGTATAAACCAGTAACTCAGTGGTCAAAGGATACATCCACCTTTCTGTAGTGATCATCCCTTCCAAACCTGTTTGTTGATTCAGGCCTGGGAACTAGTGAATAGATACTCCTTGCCAGGATAATATCTGTAAAGAGAGAGCTTTCCGTTTCATAATTAAATGAGAAAGCTGAAAAGACTCTACTGAAAGATAAATTACTTCACTTTTGGGGAAAGAGAGATTTCTAGAATGAATTATTCAATGCTAACAATGTAGACTTTGAAAACAGGATAATTTCCACAAATGTCATGCCTATTTCAATCTATCTCTACACACATACACATAGAAATATACACATATAGATGCAGATGCAGAATCATGTATGCACACACATATGTACATGTTTTTGTAAATATATCTCATATATTACATATTTTGGCCCTCTAAAAAATGAAGTGGTCATTCTTAAATGTGTAACAAAAGGGAAAAACTACAAAACATTCAATGAAATTCTGTGTAATCTTAACATGGCTTTTAACCTTTGCTTGGTGTTTTCTTATGCCTCCTACGTATTACAATTTGTCAGTCTTGCTGTGCAGGTAAATAGTAAATTTAAATGAATCTTTTTTGGCATTAAATATATAAACAAACTTGCACAAAGTAGTTGTAAGGACAAACCGATCTCCTCTAGTTCTAAAACGGAATGACATGCATATGCAGAGTCATGCTGCAGAGAAAGATATTATCAGTTTTAATTAAAAATGGGTCAAGATGGCCAAGTTTTTCTTTTGGCTGACCTCACTTGCCTTTTCCCTGGCAAAACCAAAGCCACTCCAGCTTTTCCTAGGATGCAGTATGGTCTGCTTTGCATTTCCCAGCTCCCTCTTACAAATTTGTAACAATTTCAGACTAAATTAATGGTCCCTTTGCTCTTCTTTCCCTGGATTCTCTGACTCCATTTGTAGGAATACAAGTGGAAAGACATGCTGACAAGCAGGCAGATAAATGAACAGAAGGACCGCCTGGACCCTGGGGTTGGCAGAGTGTGTCTATGTACTGCCAAGTGGTTTCAGAGTGAGCAGCAAGAGTGGGAGATGCCTGTGATGTTTCACGCAGGGAAGAAGCTGGATGTTTCACAACTAGGAGAGGGTGAGAGGAGGAAATAGGCACCTGTGAGGTCAGGTAAGTGGTTTAAACGAGGTAGGTGATGTTGAGAAAGAATTTCTTGGGAAAGGGAATAAGTAAGTAGCTGGAGCAAGTAACAGGGAAGAAGGATATAGGAGATCGGAAGAAAGAAGTGAAGGATGATGGTGGTGGATGGGAAGCAGGGTGACAACTGCTGCAGGGGCAGAATGAAAAAATTGTAAGCTGTTTGGTGCAGTTTCCTTACATTAAGTCCTCACTAAATTTTAACAGTGTCTTACCAGAAGTCAGAGCAAGGCATAAAGCTGAACTGTACTGTGCTCTATGTTTGGACCCAAATATCTTCTAATGTGAGGGGAGGCCTTGCTTTTGAATTTGGAGCTTCAACTGGATCGACATCCTGTACTACTACTGCTATTTTAACTGTCCTACTTGGTTTTAATGAGTTAATTGAGAAAGGGCTTAAGAAGCAGTTTGTCTAGTCGATTACCAATTTGTCTGGCATAAGATGCTTCTTCTGAATTCAGATCCAGACTTACCTTTAGGACCTGGGCAAATGACTTATCCTTTTATGTCCTGGCTTCCACATCTTTTGAAAGAGGGTTAATTATACTTGTCTACCTCATGGGAATGTTGCAAGGATTAGTTTGTACAGAGCTTTGCAAATGCTAAGTATGGTAGTAATAGTCTTCCATGGAATAAAAGCAAAGCAGAAACAAAGCAGTTTCCTTGCTACAATCCCACACTTGAAACCACCACCCATCAACAAAGAGTGACTCACAAGCACTGTGAGCCAAGGGGATGGTGTTTACTCCTGCAGGTTTGTTTGCTCAGAAAGAACGATCTATGCTTCCGAGTACGCCCCGCTAATCACCCTTCCAGTACAGCTGAACGAGAAATGGCAGAGTCCAGAGGTGTGGCCCATGGCTGATAGGCAACACATATTGCATTTCACTAGGGAGCACAGCTGAGCAGGAAACTGGACAACGGCAGGTTGTAGTAGGCAATTGCAGCAATGCCATTTGGAAACCCTCTTCACTGAGCTGTGCTGAGGTTCAGGAGTCACAAAACAATATGATTTTTTAAGTCTTGAAAGTGAAATAATTATAGCTGAAAGATGATATACCTCAACTATTATACACAGAGGTAGTAGTGGAGTAGAGTAGACATCAGAGATCCCAGATTACTCTTAATAAACTAGAAGATAAATTTCCAAACATTGTATGATGCAGTCCTGGCAACCACGGTCTGGGCAAGCCTCATGACTGGCATGCTCGCAGGGTCCGCCAGCATCATGAGCAGTGGCAGTAGGGCAGGTGCTGTTGTTGGGAATGGCTGCTGAAGAATGTGCTTCTATCAGAGGTAGTGGCTGGTGGAAGGTATCTGATCACTGTAACTGCCTCATCTCTTGGCACAGGCTGTGTGCACACCTAGGCTTCCATGAAGTCTCTGAACATGATCCTTCTTTAATAGGCTCTCACCCACAACCAGATCTTTGGTCTTGGGTAATCTGCCTCTATACCTGCCTACCTCTACAACTAAGACCTCAGCCTCTTTAATGAACTCCATATTTTTCGTAAGAAGTAGCACTCCAGCACCATTTATTACCACTACCTAACAAGCTCCTTTATCCACCAGTATGCTACTCCTTTCCTTCTTTTTCTCCCTTTCTGCTTACTGAGACAGTATGAGAGCCTGGTGTGGCCTTGGCTCAAACACACACTGGGGAGCAAACACAGGAGCGGTCTTAGCAAGAAAATATTGCTATTGCATCTTTTCCAAACCCATGCCATCCAGATACAGAGGTGCTTACCTTAGCACAGGTGAGATCCTGTATGCATATCAAATGCATAAGAGCCTTTGACACAGTTTCCCACAGCGTTGTCCTGGAGAAACTGGCTGCTTGTGGCTTGGATGGGCAGACTCTTCACTGGGTAAAAAACTGGCTAGATGGCTGGGCCCAAAGAGTAGTGAGGAATGAAGTTAAATCCAGTCAGCAGCCAGTCACAAGTGGAGTTGCCCAGGGGTCAGTTCTCTTTAATACCTTTACTAATGGTCTGGTTGAAGGGAATGAGTCCACCCTCCATAAGTTTGCAGGCAATACCAAGTTGGGCAGATGTAAATCTGCTTGAGGGTAGGAAGGCTCTACAGAGGGATCTGGACAGGCTGGATTGATGGGTTGATGCAAGTGGTATGAGGTTCAACAATACCAAGTGCTGGGTCCTGCACTTGGGTCACAACAATTCCATGCAATGCTACAGGCTTGGGGAAGAGTGGCTGGAGAGCTGCCTGGTGGAAAACAATCTGGGGGTGTTGGTCAACAGCCACCCGAATATGATCCAGCAGCGTGCCTAGGTAGCTAAGGTCAACAGCATCCTGGTCTGTATCAGGAATATTATGGCCAGCAGGATCAGGTAAGTGATCATGTCCCCCTACACTTGTCACTGGTGAGTCCCCTTGTCAAATACTGTGTTCAGTTTTGGACCCCTCGCTACAAGAAAGACATTGAGGAGCTGGAGCAGGTCCAGAGAAGGGCAATGAAGTTGATGAGGGGTCTAGAGCACAAGTTTTATGAGGAGCAGCTGAGGGAACTGAGGTTGTTTAGCCTGGAGAAAAAACGATTGAAGTTAAGAGAGACCTTATTGGTCTCTACAACTAAATGAAAGGAGGTTGCAGAGAGGTGAGAGTCAGTCTCTTCTCCCAAGTGACAAGTGACAGGACAAGAGGAAATTGTCTCAAGTTGTGCCAGGGGAGGTTTAGGTTGAATATTAGGAAAAATTCCTTCATCAACAGAGTTGTCAAGTATTGGAACAGGCTGCCTAGGGAAGTGGTTGAGTCACCATCACTGGAGGTATTTAAAAGACATGTAGATGTAGTGCCAAGGGATATAGTTTAGCGGTGGACTTGGCAGTGTTAGGTTAATGGTTGGCCTTGATGATCTTAAAGGTCTTTTCCAACCTAAAGGATTCTATGATTCTATATCTGGTGCCAAAAGTTTCCAGACAAATTCAGATCTCCAAGCAGCTCTACCGACATGCAGAAATGACAGCCCACACTGCTTTTGTCAGTGGTACACCCACAGCCAAATGCGTTTGAACGAGAGGTTTCCTCTATTGTCCTTGGTCAAAATATTCTTACTGCATTCACATCCACATTAGTTAAGGCTTAAAAGAGTCAGCAAAATAATATGCTCTGGCCTTCTGTTTAATGTAGGTCTCAGACATAGAGTATTTTTTCTTGTTGCTGTTGTTGTTGTTGTTTGCTGATCCCTTGAAACAATAGTGTCTGCATGAGACTTGCTTGTTTTAGTAGTTAAATTCAAGATGCTCAGGGCTCCTCATGTGCACAGTGAGCTCTGATTTTGAAAGACTGTTAAAGGTATAACTCTTCACAAGAATGACACCTCTCCTGTCTATGTTATAACCCAGACATAGCAATACCTCACAAAAAAATTGCTAGCACCAAAAAGTAGGGGTTAATCAAATGATTTTTATTTTGCCAGCATATAGCTATCCACTATAGTAAAAGTGATATTCTGCCTATGGTATCTTATAGACATATTTATGAATGTATATTGTAGTAAACTTGTAGATTAAGATAACTAAACAAATATAAAAGATCAATAGTAATTTTTAATGAGTGCTCTCTGTTCTTGTATATCCTTCAGTTAAGACAACAGAGCCAACAGTCAGTGCCCTTATCCTGTTCTGCTACCAACATCCCCCTTGTTTTTTCATATCCTCTTACTCCTTAGTTTCTTCAGGCCCACAGGCAGAGGTACTTTACAAAGATTCCTGCTGGGGTTTTTTTAGAACTCATTAATGTATGATGACAACTTCATCATGCCTGTCACAGTAAAGGTGATCATTGTAGTCAACCTCAGCAACATATGCTAGCAATAATGTTTTGCTTTGCTTTTTATTAATTTATAACAAAGTTTTTATCTCCAGATGGAGAATTATCCCGTTATCTATGTGTATTCCCACGTTTCCCATTTCAAACCACATTTTCTACATTTTTCCAGCAAAAGATAGGTAAGATATAAAGCCAAGTCACTCTTGGACTGGTCTTTATTGAGTCTAAACCAACCTGCTTGCCTTGGAAAGCAAGGCTGCATTTGCTAACTGGAGCCTTTAAGTAAAGGTGGCACATCAGAATGTTTTCTTCAGTCTTACTGTGTACACATTTGCAGTACATGCATGCATGAATAGGAAACTCAGCATGAAGAAGTTTGGACTTGATACCTGTGTTTTGGTCCAAGCCTCCTTTTCTTTTAAATGAAAAACTACTAAGAATGCCATAGTTGGTCTTAATTGTCAAAAGGTGATTAATTTCTTAACAAAATTCAAGCACTCTCAAGTTATCTTCTATTTATACTATTCTATTTAATTTTTATTTATACTGTGAATTTGTTGTTGCTGTTGTTTGTTTGTTTTGTGTTTGAACTGCAGCGGTGTATCAATCTATAATGATTTTACATTGTTGAGAAATATAACATACAAATATAAACCCCACAGTTTACAATACAGTTCTCTTAATCAATGAACTGTCAAAAAGCCCCTTTTAATGTAGATCAGAAAATGCAGCACATTGTAAGCAAAGTCCACATTATTTTACCAGCAAAACAAAGTTGTATAAGTGCTGGAATGGGCGTTTTTGCAGCCTTAAATCTCACAGGAGTTTTATTTGGATGTTCTGTTCACGTGCAAATATAGAAATATGCTCTCAAGCCCTGCGGTGACCTCATTATAATGTTATACTAGTTAATAGTAGGACTCTTGAGTGACTTTAGCATCAGCCTTGTCCTATACAAGCTGGATATTTATAAATATGATTTTACTTTCAAATTAATGAAAAGAATTACTAATTATAGTTATTAAGGATCTGGGCCCTATAACATGTAATACATTTATTCCTGAGGGGAAAAAAGGTAGCCCTAGGGAAACTGGCAAATCTTGGTGTTCTAGGAAAAGATGCTATTCTTCTGAGTACTCTTTCCTTGCTTCCTTCTGAGAATGAAAAGTAAAATGGGAGAACGTTTACATGATGCTTAATGGACTACACAGTGTCACTAGATAAACACTCACTGTTCTAAAAGGGGGTGAGCTAGTGCACTGAAAATGGATTATATTTCACCCTTGCTATTTAAAAAGAGAGCAGTGCTTTCTAATTAAAGTTTGCACTATGAAACACACACAGTTATAAACCAATAGTGAAAAGAAAGTCAAAGCAGTGCACTGCTTTGTAGCCCATGTTGAAGGAAAGGAAGAAGAAAGACACTCCAGGCAGTCAATACAATAGAAACTGTAAAGACAATGAATGGCAAAAGGGGAAATAATAATAGTGCTTCCCTAGCCTAGGGAAATATGAATGCAAGAGGAAAGGGGGAAATAATAATAGGATCTTTATTATGCATAAGAAAAGAGGGATTTTTGCAGGCTGCACAACCTAAGGAGGTTTGGCCATGATTGGCTGCTGCTCACAGTCAGCACAACTGCAAGCTTCCTAAGACAGGATTTCAGCTTAACCTCTTTTCCCATCAAGGTTGTTCATTGCACTCTGCAGAAGAAACTTGTCCTGAATGAAAACCTGTGGGCCACCTGTCATGAGGAGAAAATGTTCACTGGAAGTCATCAGGCCCTTTGTTTTTCAGGGCAACCTCATATTCCTTTTCAGCAATATTTTAATCATTTTCTCCCAGTCTCTGTAACTGATGAGAAATACTCCAGGGGAAAGGGTAATTTGCATTAATACATTTAAAAAAATGAAACTTTAGCTTATCAGGTGAGGTAAAAAGAAGACCATTGAGGAAAAAAAAACCCAAACAATACCCCTAAACTATACTGGTTATGCAGAGAGCTGTAACTGAAGCACATCGTCTGACTTTTAATTCTACCTATGCGGTACACGAGGATAAGAGTATTCATTACTTGAATAAGATGCTTTCCAATTTTAAAGTACATTCTCATTCAATCAGTGGCCATCAATCCTCAACAAAGCAGAAAAAGCGACACCTCTGGTCTTCCAAAGACTAGTTGTTATCCTTAAAGAATATATCATTTGCCAGGTGGTATTTCTTAGTGTTCTCTGTCTGGACACAGCTGTTCTATGTCAAGTCAGTGACGTGTAAGGCATTTTTTAAAAAGCCTATTAACACAGTTGTCAGTTGGGTGTAGATGGCTATGTACTGTCGTCTGCCAAGTCTCCCCCCTCCTGCCCAATTAACTTCCTTATTGAGAAGACGGAAATAAAAATACAGAATCATTATGCAAAACATGTTTTAGTATTTACCTGGAAGAATAGGGGCAGGATGTTCTCAAAGATGGATGCAGCCCTAGAACCATTAAATTAAGCACTGTCTCACACAAACACGACACAGAGGAAGACCAGTGTTATAGAGGAATTGTCTGCCTTGAAACAAATGAAGTATTTTTGAAAACAGGTGGGAAGTAGGGTGTTATTCCGAGGCAGACTTCACCAGTTCTCAGGAACGCTGTGTAAACAGTATTAGCAAGCTTCATTTGGAATAGTGTCAAACACAACAGGAAGCAGAAAGGCAAAATGGGTTTACATATTTAATGTTTATTGACTTTTTTTGTTGGGTTAGTTTTTAAGATTAATTGCTTCAAGATGAGCCTACAGATTTGAAAGAATTACTTGAGAACCCCACTTATGTCACTTTTGTCCCCTGCTTTTATCCATTAGGCTGTGCACCCCCTAATTTTAAATAAACAGATGTCTGAAGAGCGACTTCTGAAAGCAAAATACCATAGATGCAGCTGATGCAGTAATGAGCAGATTTTTCATAAACAAACCTGTTTATCCACAAGTCTGTCTGGAAGAGATCTGAGGATCCAAGTGAATATAAAAACAAACAGCTTAGCTGTTGCTTTCTTTGGGCAAGTCTTTGTTTTTATTTAACATGAAAATACAAGGAACTACATTTTATTGATTTGAAATGGCAATTGCCTCCTTTAGTTCAACATTATTATTTTTTCACAGAATGTGCTGTCTTTGATTATTTATTTGTTACTGGAAAATGAGAGCAGATTTAGAAAATGTAATCACTGCCTGGCTTCTTGGAAAAGCATAATTTTTCCATGTACATTTAACACCTTCTTACATAACTGGGTTAGCTTTTGTCTGAACAGGAAGTTTCTGACAGACATAGATTTTTAAATCTCACAGAGCCTTCTTGTAACACAGGCTCTGCTCAGAGCGAGCAGAGCATGTTCTGAACCCTGGGGTCTGCGCCTGCCCATGCCAGTGCCCCAAGCGTGTCCCCTTGGCCCTCCCAGCTAACCTGAAATACATCTTGGGGCTAACGTGGTCCAAAATGCAAAGTGATTTCTCTGTTATCAAGCAGGAACCTGTAAGACAGTCACACCTGGCAGGTTTAAAAGGGGGCAGCCAGACTCTTTGCTGAATATCTAGAAGGAGATCATGGGTATGAGAGGAGACAGGACATGCAAGTTCTTCCCTCAGAAGGGGATCCAGGCCTGTTGTGCAAAGGTTTGTTGTCTGAGGGGGAATTTCACTCTTGATAGGCTTTGGATAAACATCCAGACATTTGAATACATACCTAAATTGAATACAAAGGCCAGTTTTGTGGTTGAATTCCAGACTATGATTTAACAGTTTTGCATCCCATCCCTGGCTCATTTCAGACTTTCTACATGGCTATGTGTAGGTTACTTTCCATTTATATAGCTTGATTTCCCATCTATAAAATATGAATAATAAAGCTTTTGATTCATTCACTTTCTTTCTCCTAGTATATTTACTGTATCAAAGGAGTACAGAAGTCAAAACGATCACAACAAGTCTTTTAGCTTTGTAACAGCAAATACCCAAACACTCCCCGGAATATGTTTGTCAACATAGTCATTAAAATCACAATAAGAGCTCTCTTATCTGCAAGAGCCATAAATTTGCCTTATGAATCATTTTTTTTTGTTTTGTTTTTGCAGCATGGCAATTAAACATATTTCATCTTTTGCATTTGTAGAATGGAGTTATGTTTCCTCAGAATAATCTGTATGCTTGTATTTATTGAATTTCATCTGGTGAAGTAATTTCTGTAATTAATTTAGATCATTCAATTTCTAGTCCTTCAACTGCTTTGTAACTTTTGAAAATATCTAAGAAATCTAGAAGCGTACTCAATTTCATTATCAAGGGATTGAATCTAGCTTTCTTGATTTAAATACCTCTATTTTAGATGCTTACTAGAGTTCTCCTCTTAAAACAAATACCTCTATTTCCACTAGCCAATGATGAGAAATAGCCACTTTTGAAAGTATCTGGAAAATGATCCTCTATGCCTAACTAGGGAATGTCTTCTTCTTGAGACCTTTCAAGCAGATGACCTTTTATTTTTTTTTTCTGGTGAGAGTGCGTATACATTAGAACAACTTTACTAGACAGTAAAAATGATGACACAATAAACTCGGGCACCTGCCCAAAGCAGCACATTAAAATACTGAATGTAACTTAGCTTAGAACATTTTTCAATGTCCTCCAGACAATTGTTTGACTGGGAAAAAATTTGTAACTACCTGAAAGTCTATTTTCTTCCCAAGCAGTGTGCACCAGTCTTATGACATGGGATTAGGTCATGTCATAAGTTTTATTCATCCAGGGTAGTTTGAAATTAAAAAAAAAGATAAATCACACATAATGCCTTCTCTAATTAATTCTGAATTAATTCCTTATCTAAGAGGCCAAGTTGTCTTGTAAAGAGGAAAATTAGATTGGTGTATTGCAGTTTGTACTGACAAATTGATATTTGTTTATCACTTGATTATTTTTCAGTCCTTACAAATAAATTGACTAATAATGTGTTTTGATATTTCAGAAGTGTTAAAGCTATTTATTGACCCATTTTCTTCCAAATTCCTTTCACTTTTCCTCAGGAGTTCATTCTCTGCTTGCCTTTCATCACATGTTTGGAGCATCTTCTGGGCCCTATGAATTCTTAAGGATTTTGCAAACAGTTCAGAGATTCACTTTGCCTGGTTTCTGCAGTATTCTTGGATAAATTTCATCAGCCTCTGTCAGCATGAATACATCCAGTGTATTTGGTACCTTGTTATTTCTCTGTTCCAGACTCTGCTCCTATCATTTAAAATTAAATATTTTAATTACTTGTTTACTCCCACCCCTTGTGATAAGGGATGAAACAAGCTGCTGTTTGCTCCATTAATGGAGTGATGTGTTCCTTTACCTACTCAAGATTCTAACTGAACTCTTTTCCTTGCCTTTTATATTTCCTGCTGCTTGTTTTGCCCTTAACTTTTGTAAGGGCTTCTGTAAAAACCGTATAGTTATACCTCTGCTATTCCTTTATACCAATCTTCAGTCATATCTTCTTTTTCACTAATACTTTATTTCTGCAGAAGTCCTTGAAGAGCTCATCCCTAACAGCATGTTATGTGACTTGACTTCATCTCAGATTATCAGTCTTTTAGGATGGAAAACAATTCCCTTTGTGATTCAGAATTTACCATAATATGGATGTTACCATAATATAAATGACCTTCTGAAGTTTACCCATCTCTACCCAAATATTTGCCAAGAGAAAACAATTTTTTTTCCCAATCAGGATTCCTTTGACTTTACTGGAAGTATCATAAAGAATCTACAATTTGGCAGTGTTCGATCTCTCTGAATTCCTAGTCCGGATTTCAGTCTGCTGTACCTTCACGCTTATCTTTTCCTGTACCCAGTCTCCTTGAGTGAGTGGATATTGCTTACCAAAATATTATATTGCTCACTCACTTTGAGTGAGTGGATATTGCAGTGAACACAGACCCAAAGACAGAGGGAGAACGACTGCGACAAAGGACTAATCTGAATTAAAGAAGGTTATACAGATTTACAGCACAGCTTGATGCAAACCTGAGGCTTTCTTTACATAGCAGGTAGGATATAGGAGATAAACAAATGTTTAAACTTCTTTTGAAACTTTGGTAAGCTGTACAGTCTCTTTAAACCAGAAAACTCTGAGGAACAAATAATGTCTTGAGTTCCAGGCCCTTCTTATTTTTTTCCCTGAACCAACTCAAAGCTGTAATCATGCTTTCAGTTCAGATCAGGTTTCAGGATTTAAAAATAAATAAAAACACCTCAAAAACGCCCACAACACTTTCCCTCTGTTGCACAGTTTACTATTAAATTCAGATACTGAACCTTCATTTATAGCAGGCTGTGTTTCTTCAGCCTAGAAGACGGTTAACTTTAAAAGCCTCACTGCAAGATTGCCTGGCCCTTCCCTTATGTATTTATGTGTGCATTTATTACACAGTTAAAAGGCATAAACAAGGACATGCTGTGTGTGCGAGTTTCTGGAATCTCTTGTTTTCCTTCCATAGTGCACAAACAAGTCATTTAGGTGAACAAAGTCTGAAAGTGAATCATAAACTTGTGTTGTTGTTGTTGTCCTAAGAAAACTTTCTCTGGTGTCTGCAAGAACAGAGATACCCTGTGTCAGGCCAAAGCACTGGCTTAGTCCCTAGAATTCAATGGTATGGCAGAGCTAATTTTTGTGGACAGGCTGACAAAATTTGCTAGTAACTCTGTGCCAAGGATAATGACATTATGGCCTGGAGTGTAGTAGAAACCAACTTTGAGGGGAATAAGTAAACAGCTTTGTTTATCTCTACAAGTAAACACCTACACTCTACTTAAAAGTCATACCAATAAAACCTTGGGTAAACTGTTGGTTTGTCTTAACACAAGTGAACTATAATGCTCCAAAAAATAATTTATTTGTTTAAAAAAAAAAAAAAAGTTTTGATCATATTTCAATGATTAGATTGACACGGACCAAGTCCTTGAGAATTTTGTACTCTTCAGAGACAGTTGTTGGACAACTTGAGCTTTGACACTCACCCTTATATGGTTGTATCTATATTACAGCCCTCAGCTCATGGGCCTGGTGTGTGACGTAGCCATGTTGCAAAGGAGACCGAAGGAAAGAAAAGCCAGGCATGTGAGTCAGCAGGCACGGAGGCATGCCCCACCTGGTAAGTCTAGACAGCCCATGTGCCTGAGATGAAGCTAGCAGATAAAAGCAGCTCTGTAATTGGAGCTGTTTTCATTTGGACTTGAATTTTGATTTGATGTTTAAAGTATATTCTTCAAATAAGACTCCTTTTATGATTCTGTTGAGTCATAGAGATCTAAAATCAATTCACCTTTCTGCCATAGAATTTCTGTGTGGCCGTGGGCAAATCACTTAATCTCTCCATCCTTATCTACAATTACCAAACGTTAAGCCTTCTTCTTGCTCAGCATTTTTTTTTCATGAAAATAAATAGGGAGTGGAAGAAAGATGGCAGCTTAGAACAGACATAGAAAAGGGGAAGATGAAGAAGGGAAGCAAATGGAAGAGACAGAGTGACGTGTGGGATATTGGAAGTCAACAAGGATAAGAGCATATACAGTAGGAAGAAGTGGACAGGCAGAGAACCTCAAAGGTGGCTAGCTCCTACTGAGCAGATGTGGTTCTGCAAGTCGTTTGAGAAGGAAAGTGGCAGATGCACTAGCTAACATCTGCTTGGAATAAAAGGCATGTGTGTGAGGGGCAATGTGGGAGAGGGGGAGGATGGCCAGAGCTTCCTGAGAAAAACAACTCTCAAGTGATCAAAGGGTGTCGGCTTTCTGAGAATACAATGACCCTTTGATCTGTGACTCTTCCCTCAGGTAACTACTTGGATGGAGGACTGAGGGGCTAAAAGACAATAAAGTGACAGAACAGCCATAGGAGTGTCCTAAGGCTTCAGTGTTTTCAGACTGGTCTGGAAAATCTAGATACAGATCTCCCATGTAAATTAATAGCAAAAGGAGGAATTCTGCCAAGGTAACCCCGAGACAAAAAAACAGTTGAGACTGAATGTGTGTAAATGCACTGCCTAAATAACTTCTGATACTCAAAACTCTGGTTTTGAAAACAAGTGTTACTAATTGTGTAAGTTAAAAATCATGAGTCACTCTTGCAAAAGTAATAGGGAGGATTAAATATCTTAAGATTTAAACAAATGAATGCCTTATTCTTTGCATTTCCTTCTGTTTTGTTTTTTTTTAAAGTACTGAGAAGAAACACCGTTCCAGTTTCACATTTTTTCTGTAATCATTATATCTAGGAAGTCCCTTATTTAAAATGAAAGGTGAGATTCTTATACATTCTTTTAATTCTCCATTCCAGCAGCTGGGACTTTGGAAATAAATGTAATTTACTGTAAACCTTGCACTATCCCAGGAGTTAGACTCCTTGGAAAATTCCACCCCAAATCCATTGCTCTTCTCTAAGTGCCCCCAGACTGGATTCCTTACATATTGTAAAATCTGTGATGAAACCAAGTTCCTAAAAAAAACTAGGAAAAAGTTCTTTCCATGTGGATTCCTAGGCTAATTCTTTATCCTATTGTAGTCAATAGGAGAGTTAGAAAGTCCACTAGAATACTTGGTCGTGTAAGAGTCTTACACAAGTGATTCAAAAATGGATCCTCACTCATATTTAACGCAAGAATCACTTCAGCCTTGCAAATGGTCTGAAAGTCAAAATACCAGACATTTTAATAAGATTTCCAGAACTTTGCTGCATCTCCAGAGCCCCATTGGCTGGACTATAATTCTGTTGCACAAATTAAATGATGGCAGCAGTAAAACCTTTAACTGTTGAGAAGAAACTAGTCTCTGTTTGCTTGTAAAGGCTTGAATTAAGGTAATGGAAATCAACATACATTTAAACACAAGTCACTGTCATAAGGCATGTTGTCTAGGTACAGGAAGCACTAATAAACACCCTTTCCTGGAATGTCATATTTTCTCTCCTGAGGATGGTGATGACAATCCAGAAACCAGCTTCCACTTTCAAGCAAGCAGTTCCTTGCCTCAGACCTTGTTGCTTTCAATTGCTGTGGAGTGTGTGAACATTAGAGTTCTTAGTACAAAGAATTACACTACTGCCTGGTCCCTCATGTTGTCTTTTGCCCTTGAGAACATAACCTTTTAGAAGTCTTCTGCTGCTTGTCAGTCCTCTGAATTCCTCATGTAAGAAGGAGCATTTGAGCTAGAACCTGGGAAAAAGGCATCGACTAGCATGCAAAATCCCACAGACATGATTTTTCTAGACTTCCATAAGTCAGGTACTATTCCTCCTTCTCTTGGGTCAAGAAGCCTCTGGAGAATTCACAAAGGGCATCCCTTTTGAAGGAATATATAGAAAAGGTTAATAAAACTGCAAGAGCAGCATTTTCTTTTTTTCTCCTCAAAATCTTAGCTGATTGTCCTCCCACAAAACTAAGGAAATGGCAAACAGAAGGGATCAGAAAAAGAGATAATCAATCATGTTCAAACTTAAGTGGATTCAGGAAACATTCAGTTATTTTATTGGTAGAATTTACCAACTTGACAGCTCTATGGAATTTAATTTCCTATTTATCTGAAGACAAACTAATACTCTGGAGAAGTAAGTCAAGTTTTCAGTGCTTCTATCTTATGCATCAAGCTTGACTTGCAAATATCATCACTAGAAGATGGGAGAGAGGACGTGAGTTACCATATTCAAGAAGTTCTGAATCTAAAAGTCCAGACATTGCCAACAACAAACAGAAGCAATTTTTACTGATTAAAGTGATGGCTTTTTTCCTTGCTTGTTTCTGGTTGTGTACACCAGGGATGCCTACAACAATAGAAAAACAATTGATACCATTTGTTCTGAAAGTCAATGAGAGGCTAAGGGTAGACACAGCTTTGGTCCCAAAGCAATCTGAAGCTGTTCTGAAGGAGAGAAACCTGAGTAGAAAACAAATCAAGTAATTTTAGAGCATATGTGTAACATGAGACAGTGTTCACAGGGGACCATAGGCTCCTGACTTCCTTTCTCCTCAGAAATGCACATTTGGGACAGTACAGATAAAATAATTTGGGGTGGTGGGGAACCTGGTTGGACCATCTGGTGCTAAGTTACATCTGGCACTATGTCCCAAACCACCATATGCAGAAGCTAATGAATATCTGTAATATGGTCAATACTTTTAAAGGCAGGCGTTCCTCTTTCATATCCAAAACATTGATCAAATGCTAGCAGTAAATGATAGAATGGAAATGCCATTAACTCCATTAATGGTGTTTTACTGCCATCAGCATTTCCAGAGTTTAGGGGGTGGTATGTGTCTGAATGATTCAGGTAGCATCAAAGAGGTATATGATATTTACAAGTGCTTCCGGAGAATGGGCTACTTTTTACATTTCATAACTGAAACAAGTGAATATTTTTAATTGTTCAGTGTGTGAGGCCTGACATCAAATGTTATCTTCTCTTCATATGCAAGCTGAGAGTAGGAAGCAGGGCATTAACTGATTGGTGCTTATGTCATACAGGATTTTTTGAGGAAAATTTAGAGGATTCTTTTTTCTTGAAATTTTCTGTCTGAATTAAAAGGGAAAGTTGTAGGGAGAAACCACAGTGGTTTCTATGTGTATGAAGTTTATAAACCTGCCTGACACTTGAGCCATAGATGGATCACCAAATTAAGCATTCTTCTTCCTGTCTTGCCTCTAGGACATGAGGCAGACGGTGTTTTTATGACATGTTTACCAAATTAAACTTCATTCTGAGAATCAGTACCTTCATTGGATTCCTCAGCTTGCTTATTCCTTAGACTGCTAGTTTCATTCTCCGAACTGGGATATGACTTCAAAATCTGCTAAGTGTTACCCCCAGGTAATCACCTGTGACAGCCAAACATGCAGCTCAAATAGTGCCACTCTTAAAAAGTTTTAAGCACACAAGTTCTCACCACTCTGCTGTAAAGTGAGTCTCTGCTGACACAAGTCTCTGCTGTAAAGATATTTACCATAATAATATGGCCATCACCCCTTGAATTTGTTTGTTTCCCTGTGAATGGCCTTGCGGACTAGTTTGCTGCCTGTGACCTTAAATGGAACTTCAATTAAATTTAGTTGGTTTTGTTACAAAAATCTACTCATTTCTTTTTCTTTCCTGTACAGTCTTGAACTTTGCTTCAGTTTAATCTAGCTCAGTATATCTCTTGGATATCCTCATTTCAACAGTTTGAAGAATGAACTTCTTACCCAAAACTATTTCTCTCTCAGCAGACCACCAGTAAAGATTTAACATCCATGTTTCATTTACAATCTGTAGTGTACGTGCTAATTGTCTGTCAACAAAGTGGAAAGTGCCTTAAAGGAGGCAGAATTTCAAAACTACAACTCCACAACCCTTGTTACCAGATCCAATTCTGAAGTCACACACACATCTACCTTAATTGTCACACCTGATTCTTTTGCACTCCCTGCAATGAAACACGCCTGCCATGATGTCTTGAAATAGAAGGCTGAGTCCTTTTTGAGGATTCAATGATTGTTGACTTTGTAAACCATGTATTTGTTAACAGAAATAACAAGTTTTTTCCGTTTTTTTTTCTTAAAAAGAAAAAATTGGTACTTCTTACTTGCAAAATATAGCATATATAATATAAACAGATCTGGAAATAGAGAATCAGTCTAAACTGCCTTGTCTCCAAACTGAAAATAAATTTGTACTATAAAAGAGTACATTGGTATAAAATACTAAATTTATGCCCTTAACATTTACGTATATTCATGTAATAAATTAAAAAGAAGTACTTGAAGAGGACTTTAAGAAATTAATTTACTCTGCAAAAATATTTAACTGAAGAGCCACACATAAAACTATTTGTAATATTTGGTAATCAGGTATAAAATTCAATATTTCGGTTTTTCACAGTCAAAGACAAGTTAATGAGACTTCCCAATTATCAGTGAGTGATTTCTTCAAGTTTAAAATTCCAGGAAAGTTAATGATGTAGGGCCAGAGTCATGTCTGACTAACAGCAGTGGATGACAGTTAGAATAATTCTGCTGAAGTAAGTGGGGTTTGGCTTACTGTCAGTTCTTCTCATCCAATTTATTCCAGCATCATTAGTAATAGTGGTATCGAGATCTCCATCATAACAAGGATTAAGAGCTTTTCAGGTTGTTACCTGGACGACAATGAAAGTTCAAGGTGTGGAAGGAGACACAGTGGAATATTAAGAGAGGATCAACAGCCTAGGTGGGTGGCAGTGTTATTACAGAAAAAAAATACTTTGACACCTAGGGCAGGTGGTGATTAGGTGGATGGCCTGCTATCTTGGGCCAGGGTGAAGAAACAAATTTCAGACAATCTTCCTGTCTTAGAATCATTGAATAATCATAGAATAGTTTGAGTTGGAAGGGACCTTAAAAATCCCCGAGTTTCAAACACCCTGCCATGGGCAGGGACACCTCCCACTAGAGCAGGTTGTTTAAGGTCCCATCCAAGCTCTGTCTTGAACACTTCCAGGGATGGGGCATCCATATCTCTGGGCAACCTGTTCCAGTGCCTCACCACCCTCATCATAAAGAATTTCTTTCTAATATCTAATCTAATTTAAAACCGTTGCCCCTTGTCCTGTTGCTACACTTCCTCGTAAACACTCCCTCTCCAGCTCTTCTGTAGGCTCTCTTCAAGTATTGAAAGGCTGTTAAAAGGTCTCCCCGGAGACTTCTCTTCTCCAGGCTGAACAACCCCAGCTCTCTCATAGGAGAGGTCTTCATAGGAGAGGTGCTCCATCCCTCTGATCATCCTTGTGTCCTTGTGGCCCTCTGCTGGACCCATTCCGACAGGTCCATGTCCTTCTTATAGGTAATTTATTGCACACATTGGATTTTTTTCTTTTTTTTTTTTTTTAAATAATGTAGTGTGTTGGGTTTGGCTGGGATGGAGTTAATTTTCCTCACAGCAGCCTTTATGGTGCTGTGTTTTGTATTTTTGACAAAGAAGTATGGATAACACACCTACATTTTAGCTGTTGCTGAGCAGTACTTGCACAGCATGAAGACTTTGTCTTTTTTCCACTCTGTCCTTGCAGCGAGTTGGCTAAGGATGTGCATGGATTGGGAAGGAACATAGACAGGGCAGCTGACTTTAACCAACCAAAGGGATACGTCATACTATATAACCTCATGCACAGCAATAAGAATAGGAAAAGAGGGCAGTTGGTGTGGGAGGTACCCATTGCTTGGAGACTGGCTGAGCATCGATCTACTTGAGGAAGGCAGTGAGTGATTGTCTTTGTATAACTTTTTTTCCCCCTCTTGCCTTCACTTATTTCTTCATCTCATCCCACAAACTTTCTTGCTTGTGCTCTTCCTGCTCTCTCCCTCATCCCACAGGTGAAAAGAAGGAGTGAACAAGTGGGCTTTGTGGGGCTTAGTTGCCGTCTGTGGTCAACTCACCAGAGAGTTTAAAAATATTCTTGGTCTTGCAGAGAGAAATCTCCTACTTATTTCTGTGGCAGCCTTGCATTTGCAAACGCATAGGGTGCTAGGTTTGTTACAAGCTCCATGAATATATAAGGAGTGATTCTCCATCACAAGAGATGGCCACATGGAGTCTGATCATACCAAGCTTGTGTTGCTTGTGTGACCATCAGTCACAGTCAGTGGGCTTGTGAGTTAGCTGATGCCTTAAGATGGCTCTGAGCAGAGGACCAGGCTAATACTTGTCTATAGCAATGATACAAGCTGAAGTGACTTGTCATCTCTTCCCTTGTTGAAGAAGTAGCTTTTAATGACATGGTGAATCTATTCATTTACAAAGGGAAGAGCTGTGAAAGAAATAGCGTCACATTTTCAAAAGCTGCTGGCTTTGATGTGTGCACCAGGCCAACTGAAATCATTATGCTTAAGGGGAAATTAGGGATTGTGCTCACAGCTGACAGATGATGTTTACACAACTAATGTAAGTGCAAGCTTTGGTCCTGCACCTCTGTCACTGTCCATTTAATATAGATGTGTTACTGAACTTAGTGCCTGAGTGGCAAAACAGTACATAATCCATAGGTGAGTGTGGTTAGAAGATTATTTTTTTATTTGTTCAGGTTGACAAGGACTGTGATTCTTATGTGAATGATGCTGTTGGTAGCCAGAGAAAGGTCATAGCCTTGTGCTGCTGCTAATGTGCCTTTAGATTTTGCGGATACCATGTGGAAGGTAATGTATAAGGGAATGTATGAGGGAAGAATGCAGATGTCACAGATAGGGATGGTGGAAGTTAGGCCTAAATGAATGACATTAAAAACAATTCTTTGACTGTATTTCTTCGTTGCTGCTTCTCATCTATCCATGAGTGGTATTCTCATACACATAGGAAGGGAGCACACCACCAATTTGTTATTTAAATATAGAAAGAAGAACCATGAAAATACAGGATGTCTTTTTACTGCTTCTTAAACTACAGCTACTGGCAGCAAAGACACCCATTCCACTTTTGAGCTCAAGAGAGAAAGCAATATATCACATCAGTCAATAAACCCAAATCCGCTCTAACCTTCTATAGATGACACATAACAGTAGCAGTAACCCTTACTCGATAGACTTGTTGTGAAGTATCATCCATGAAGTCTTCAGAAAGTGCACTGAGATCCTCAAATTTAAATGTACTACATGCTGTGTGTGCACAACATAAGTTTGAGTGTGTCAGAAAAATGACCAATACAGCTGAACTCCCACATAACTGCAAGCGCTGATCATGTGCTGGTCTGATCTTCCTTTAATTTGGATTGGTGTTAATCAAAAATTACTTACATGGAGTCACAGAAGTTACAGTGCTGTGATATATGTGAGATTACAATTAAATATGATACATTTTTTAATGTTTTAAATTTATAATACCTGTTTCAGGATGCTATAAATCTGTAGCTAGTTCTTCTACAGGACATTTACAAATCTAATATAGACATAGGTCTGATCCTTCAACAGAATTATACCAACCGGTGTAAGCTGAGGATCTGTCATGCAAGGAAATTGGGTACAGAGTATAATGAGATTATTCATTGTGATATGGATAGAGACTGTGATGAGATATCATGCCTATATTTCATTCTGCTGAGAAAAGACTTGGTCTGTAAGAAAATTAATCTACTGGATTAATTACAATCTGTTTACCTAAACCCCCTCCCCCATCCAAACACTTTCATCCTCGTTAGGGAAAAAAAAAAGAGGAAATACAACTAGATTTCATGTCAGATGATCCTGTCAGAAACAATTTCAGAAGAGTTTTAAATATTTTAGAAGGAGATAAGGAGATATATATATTCTGCTAATTGCTTTATTTGGCAGCAATAAGTCAATGTACAATTACCCTAATGAAAATCACACATATTACTTTAAATTTATGCTATTTTCCTCTTTGTTTCTCCATCCGTCCTCCATTAACTTTTTGTCTTTCCTCATTCTCTTCTGATACTCCTTCTCTTTCATGCACAGCTGTCTCTTGCCTATTTGTTCCCCCTTCACAACATCTATGGGAAGAGCACGAGCAGGTTAGGGATTTTCTGAGTAGAATGACCTTGAGCTCAAATCTGTGCTGTTTAAGCCTGCAAAATGTTCCCATCGATTTAGAAAGCAGAAGTGTCAGTCATTGGAAAGGCAGACGGGGCTTCTGTTTCCATAACACTGTGTATTACTCTCTTTTCTGTTTTGAAAAAATTATTTAATGAACAGTAACAGCTGGCAAATCTAATGCATTGAAGGGGACAGGAAAGTTAAGCTGAAGATCTGATCACCAAAGCATGTCCTGGTTTGAGTGGGCCCAGCAGATGATGCTCTCTTACAAAGTTGAGCATCATTTATTGAGGTCAAACTAAGCACTTTCTTTTCAAAGTTGACTACCAAATACTTGGCAGAATACACTGATTTCATTGACTAGATGCTCCTCCCTAAACCAATTTGTACAGACCTGGGAAATCATTAAGTCTATTTTCTGCAAGCACAAATAATGAACGTGTTGTAAGAACAGCTAGTAATGAATGTGTGACAGCAATTTAATGAACAATCTACATCCTGGTGTTTTGAATTATGAAATAAGTGATGGTAAGACCTTTTCTTTTCTTTCTATCTTTTTCTTTGGGTATGAGTTTCAGCCTTACATGATTTTTTGTCCCCAGTGTACAATTGAAAAGAGCCCTATCTGAACTTTTGGATTTCAATGACTTTATAAGTAACTAAACAAGACTATTGGTTGGCTCATGCTTCATCCTTGACCTTCACTATGTAGATGTTGGTGTTTAAAGTAGAAAGCTTTTCTACGTAAGAGAGACAAAATACATTCTACTTAATTTGTTTTCTGTTTCACAGGCCAAAACATTTTATTTCTTTTCCATCTTATTGTTGTACTAATCATTAGAAGACAGTGATTTCAAGAGCAAATTCCAAATAAACCTGAGAAAATATGATTATTTTGATGATTAGTTATGTTTTGGGGTAATCTTGCCTAAAACACTAGGGAAATATATTGGATCTTTACCTTCAAAACACATCAAAACTTTGATCTGTAAGTGAGAAGAAAAATGTGTGTAACTTCTGGCTTTACATGTTCATCTTTGAATACTGTTTTGTTTTGCAACAGAATTAGCAGATCGAGTTTACATATCATACTAAATATCTAATTACATGCACATATGTATAATAACTAATTACCTCCCCTTTAATTTCTTTTCCCTAGGGCAACTGAGATAATAATAGCAATTTTTTTTGGTATATTTTTTCAAGCTTTGTTGAGAGTTGAAAGGCCCTTGGGCTACATGAAAATTAGAGAATTACATTAATTTATTTCTGTCAAATTAAGAACATTTGAAAAGACCCAAGTGTGACATTTAAGATCACCCTCACTGTATCTTTATTTTAATAAATGAGGTCTTAGTTTTTCCTCCCTCATGAAATGCATTAAAAATTTTATACTAGTGTCATATATGTCCTGGGATACAGCTGTGAAAACTCATGATTCTCAATTGAATTTTTGTTGTAAAAGACAAGACCTTCCTTACTGGTTGGTGAAGAAAGGACAGCAATCACTTTAAGCTTCTTTATGGAGGGAAATGTTTGTTTCATTGCGGTCTATTTCCAGAAAGAAAAGAGAAAGTGCTGGGGTGGAAGAACCTGTGGAAGAAAAGGCAACATGGCAAATCAGGGGGTCTGT
This sequence comes from Scolopax mira, assembly GCA_004320125.1. Classification (NCBI taxonomy): domain Eukaryota; kingdom Metazoa; phylum Chordata; class Aves; order Charadriiformes; family Scolopacidae; genus Scolopax; species Scolopax mira. The sequence goes on from BJBW01000589.1 coordinate 253,542, forward strand.
GTAAGTGCTTTTGCTGTCTGACTGTGGTCTGTGTCATTTCCTCTACAAATATATGTGCAGAGACAAAAATACCAAAACTGTTTCTTTTTCTCTGTAATCTGATTCCTCTTATTATGTGCAAGATGCAAAATGACTCTAAAATCAAGCAAGTATTTCACTTTCATAAAGCCTCGGCATTTTGTCTGGAATTACAGTTTAAGGGTTTTGATACAGGTGTCTAGTTCAAACCACACACCTATGTGTTCTTCCTTATGGGAAAAAAAGGTCCTTTCTGGTGTCCTAAGTAAATTTGTATTTTTTAGAAGTTGATGATTTGTACCTCAACATTTTAATGGAGTTTTCTAGATGAAAATGAATACAACAAATTCATTTTGCCCAGAACTTTTGTCTTCTTTCCTGTGCAGTTGTTGCTGGTGGTGCCACTGTCTTTCAGTTGGGGGAAAATGTGCTTGGGCAATGTGATCCCGACTGCATATGCTGTTGCTTCAGCCAGGTAACTGTGGTCTGAACTTGCTCCTGCCCTTTTAAGCCACTGGTCTACTAGCTGGGCACAGGGAACAACAACACGTGCACTTCTGAAAAACACAAGTCCATGGCTCTCACCTTTGTGACATCAAGTTGTATGGAGGGAGAAGAATGAACCATACATGAAAAATAGTTTCTTGTGTTAATAGCTTACCATATGCAAGTATTGAGGAGTGCTGTTCCACTTGTAAGAATGCTGGTACTGAGAAATACATGCAATATTGCATGCACAAGTTCATGTTTGTACATAAGACTTAAATGTCAGGATCAATTCTGCCTTTCAGGAAGGCAGGTAGCAAATCTTCCAGTGACTTCCATGAACATAGGCTTGTGTTCCATGTGCTTTTTTTCAACACAATTCAGCATGTTCAAACACATATTACAATAATCTAATTGCAGTGTAATTTCTTCCAACCACCAAGTGTTACTTTAATTGCATAGCTCATATTTACCATATGCTACAAGGCCTTAATTTCCTTTAGATCTCTGAGTTTCAGAGTGACAAGGCTATTGTTTTGGTGTGCCGGTACATCTACCATGAGAGAAATGGCCCTTCTCATTTCTGGCAAAAAAACAATTCTTTGCCAGACCAACTATTCAAAATAAAAATTGTAAGATGGCAGAAGAGCTGCTGACATATATTCTTATTGAAAGAAAATTTATCTTCCTATTCTGATATGGGAGACGTTCATTTAACAAACAGCTTGAAATAGCAAAAGTCCATTCGCTGCTGATCCTAGCAGATGAAAACAATAAAAATACTGAAAATAAACCAAGCACTCTAGAAATAACCTTTTGTATTCAAAGATAAAAGCTTAAGGAAATGGCTAGTTGCCAAACAAAAAAAAACCCAAACCAACAACCAGAACTGCAGCTGAAAATGTATATACTCCTTTCAAGCTCTGTAGTTAGGGTCATACCATTAATTATAGATGACAGCATGAGGTTTATAAACAAATCATTTCAACCTCACCTTTAGGCTGAAATGAAGCAAATGTTTTTGTCGCAGGGAGCACTAATGTAGCATGTTCTAGAAAGATTAAAACAGTCAAAACCTGAAAGCAGGTGGCAAAGGTAGCTCTTGACACTCACTTCAGTGAAAATAGTCTGCAGGCTTAATGATACCCCATTGGCATCATCTGTTAATGGCTCTTTGTTTAAGAGTAGGCAGGATGGATAGTAGTGCTTTCCTTAAAAATTAAATACAATACAGATTCTGACCGTGTTTCTCCTCTACTCAATGTCCTTATGTAGCTACCTACATTTAAATTACAAAGAGTGGACTAAATAAAAAGATCTGACCTTTTTGCGTTACACACTTTCTTTTTCTAAACCTAGGAGTCAGACTCAATTGCGTAAACATAGGACTTATTGCCCTTTGATCTGAGGTATCTGCACAGGGCTGGAGGACACAGGACCTATGGAAGTCCCATCTCAATCTGATCTTGCAGACCATGCAGGAAGCCAGGCAGGACTACCTTGGATATCTGAAGTGTAAGTGTCACTAGATGCTTATGTTTAGACCACTGAATCTAGCAACCTACACAAGGTAGAAAGATGTGCAAAATCAGGTTGATTGTGGGTACTCGCTGAAAACTATGTAGGTTTACTTGCAAATGCAATTCAGATTTTATCCTCAAAATTGACAGCACAAATAGATTTATCTCTTAAAGAGATTCTTCAAAGTAACAGTTTTGAATAAATTGTAATTAAATGTTTATTTAGGGAAGTACCTGGCTATCATTCACTATAGGCCATCGCTTCCTCATAGTGTTAATTTTTCCAAAGTATGAATTCAGCATTAGGAATAGGTATATTCTATACTTCTTGCCCTCAGACCTGTGGAATTGCTGATGAGGTACATAGTGTAATATCTTGAGGAAATTAGCCAAACGGAGGATGGTAAAACCCTTTAGAAAGTCCTGTAATTCTTCTCTCATACTCTCACGATCCACTTATTTCTGGAACCCTTTTTTAAAAAATAATATCCCTAAACAAACAACATTCATGAATAAACTGTCTGCATTCGCAACTGAGGTATGCTGAGTAACTGCAGTGTCTACATTCACTATTGAAACATGAATTCTCCATGTGGCAACTTGCAGCCCTAGATACTAATCAAGGGCCTGTTCAGATGAGCATATGCGGCATTATGAAAAAGCCTCTAAAGTTTACAAGTCCTCAGGGAATTCTTGACGGCTCTGCATGACTAGTGTTCTTCACTGTGTGAAAGGAGATGCAAGAATGTTTGCTGTGCACTGAGTTCAGAAAAAAAGGAGTTCTTCCCGGTTGTTATGATACCTTAGATATCTTTTCTTTCAATAAGAATATATGTCAGCAGCTCTTCTGCCATCTTACAATTTTTATTTTGAATAGTTGGTCTGGCAAAGAATTGCTTTTTTGCCAGAAATGAGAAGGGCCATTTTTCTCATGGTAGATGTACCGGCACTTCTACACCAAGACCAGATACCTTAATAGCTTTATCAACAGGAAGACAGGATACACAGGAAAACTTCCTGATAGTGGGACAGTGGACTTTGTAGGAATCTGGTGAGAACTGGGCGGTTAAAGATGTAAACATAACTGACATAAGCATTCTCTTCTTTCTTTATCTGGGAAATCCTCTTTACTATCTACCACTCCAGGTGAAGAACTTACTGAGGGTATTTTTCTTAGGAAAGAATTCCTTCCATCTACAATCTAGAGAGATGAAAGTGAAGAGTACCATTGAGAAATGCAGGAGGAGATGGCAGACATTAGCCTTCAGATAGCTGAATTACACCAATTTCAAATTATTATTGTTTGTTTTCTACACAACAGCTGTGAGAATAAGGGAAGAAGAAGCTGCCAAAGATTTGCAAGCAGGGAAACAGAAGCCAGCAAGACATCCTGAGCATGGTTTTGGTTGCCAGGACACAGCATGAAGAACATCTTTTTCACCTGCTTTGAGGAAGGGTGGGAATTTTGGAGTTTTTTTGCTGGGGATTTTTTTGCTATAGAAGTGGTTATCAGTCTATGGGAGGCATTTCACATTTTTCATGTGCTCTCACAAATTCTAAATATTTTAGATCTTTAAACTGAAAGGCACAGACCATGTCAGCATCTGGGATGCAGGAGTGAATGGTTTGTGTGCCATTGGGTAGGTACTTGCTGTGCATGGTTTGTGGATATTCCAGCAGAGCTTTAGCTGATAGGCAAAAATTAAAGGTGCTCTGTGATTTTGCAAAACATGACTTTATTGTCCTTAAAGTGCAATCAGTACAAACAGTGCCAAAACTGCAAACACTGAGAACATTTAGAACACTGAGATCTGCAAACAATAGGACTTTAAATTAAAGGATGAAGGAGATTTAACTCAATAGCTTGTAGCCAAGAAATGGTTCAGAGCTGTAGTGAACAAACATATTTCCTCCTGGTAGGCCACTTGAAAACCAGGATGGTATCAGTCTTGAGGGTCCTAAATGCTGTCCCAAGGGCCTTATTGGAAAACTTTGCTCTAGCCAGGTGATTTCTCCAACACATACATGATAGAACTGGTGAATCTTGTGTTTGCTGAAGCAAATGTCTTTTTTTGCTGTCTTTTTTTTTATTTCACATGCTGGCAGTTGATTTTCATATTTATTTTTATTTGTCCTCTCTGTCATTGAAAATCCTTCTGCTAATTCTTGAGTAGGGAAGTTTTTACCACTGAGTCACCCAGTCATGTTCTGCAGGAGTCTTTAGAAAAAAGGAAACTTTTGTTGTTGTTGTTGTTGTTGTTTTTTAACTCTCACCTTGCAGATATTATACAAAGGCTCACTGGTGTTTTGAATGGATCAAAGATTTTAAGTACAAATCCTGTAAGACAGGAAAATCAAGATAAATTTATTCTTATTTGGACTTCTTTCATGTCAGCAAATGTAATATCTGATTTGAGAGTTCAGGTATGTCTTCAGAGTCTCCTAGTCTTAGAAGACCCTGAAGATAGGGTCTTACCCATCAGTCATTCCTCTTGTATTCCTTATACCTTTAAATTGCAATCTGAATTTGCTATCAGCATATCAGAGTTACCAGTGGATTTCTGCTGCATCTCATTTCTTTCAGTGGGGTCTGAGGTCTTGTGACCACCTATCTATAATTAATGTCTTCCTTGAAGAGGTGAAGAGGGAGTTCTGATGAAACCGGGCAATAGATGTCCTCGGGGAGTCCTGATGTTGCAGAGTAACCTCTGTGACAATATGGCAAGATAATGCCTGAGAGCAATCCAGCAAGGTACGTGCTGTTGTCATTCGTTAAAATACTCTGGAAGAATGCAGCCACATCTTTGGGAATCAGAGAGGAGGCAGCAGTAGCTCTGTTTGTAATACTGGAGTCTTACCAGAGTATATTTTATGCCTCATTCTCTTTTGTGCCAACTATTCCCAGTCCAGAGTTCATGGAGTCAATAATGCTGCTTTGTAATTAGTTTTAAGCACTGTGTCTCTGTATGTGTACATACGTCTATATGGGTGTGCATGTAATTACAATGTTTGTACCCTGCAAATTGTGCTGGGCAATGTGTTGCCTAACTTCTACTTTGCATATTCCTGCAATAAATTTTTTGGAGAATGTGAAAATCATGTTGGCATAGGTTTGACTAATAATAAAAAAGAGCCTAACTAAGATTTATGGTAAACATAAACAGATTGGTTAAGATTTTACTGAAATATGCATTGATGAGATTTCTACTGAAAAGAAAATACTATTCTAAGATCCATCCTTGTAGCAAGCTCACACTGACTTTCTGAATTAATTCCCTTGGTGAACAAACCACAGTGTGTATCTTGTACATGGTACAGAGTAAAATATTCTCAGCTCACAAATGTCCTCCTCTGACAAGGCTTTAGAAACTTCTGCAATGTGAAGGTGAAAAAATGGGATGGCTCCAGGAAGGGAGGGACACGTGGAGTTAGAGAAAGAAGGATAAGGAACTGAAGGACAAGACTGAGAACTCAGCAACATACATCATGCACATTTTGCAACCGTGCTGAAATACTCCAAATAGACAGCTATGATCATTATGCAGAGAGTGTGATTTACTCTTGAAAAAGCAGAGTGAATCTCAGAGGAATTCACATGAAAGAACAGCTATTAGGCTCACGCAGACAGGAGAAAGAACCCATCTATATCCCCTCTCGTATCAGATGGCAACGTGCAGTCAAGTCTGAACTGTTGAACAAATAAAGTGTTAGAGAAGATTACCACAAGGGACAATGAATATGCCAAAAACAATTTGGGGAAATGTCTTAATGAACCAGCAAAGCATGCGGAAGGATGAGGAAAATAAGATGAAACCAAACAATCTAAGTTAGAGCTAACAGGGACTGTGGCTGTACTGAGGGACCTGGGAACAAGTCCCAGATCCAAGGTCACTTTGGCTGCATCCCAAATTCCTGTCAGGGTAAGATTTCAGTGCATGTCCATCCAGCACTCTGGCTTCCATGTGAGGGAAGCCCTGGTATGCAGCCAGCACAGGAGACACTAAGCACAGTCAGAATGAAAAGGAGAAGTGATGTGCAGGGCCCACCTGCTCTGCAGCCTCGATACAATTTAATGGCATTTGAGATAAATGCTGCTAACTTTCTGCAAATGGATTCACTTTACGAAAACCTCAGTCTCTCTGTCAGCTGGAGTTGTTAACAAAGCTATTAATAGCAAGTTATCAATAAAGGAGTGATCTACTGCTGGCTGGCTTGATTGCAACCTTTCCATTGTGTACTAATTATTACAGATATGTGATTTTTATGTATTGATTGGGCTTGTGAGTTTGACCCACTGACAATGATCTTGACAAATACAAAGAAGTAAGTATGGACACCTTATAGTATTGTGATAATCTTTAAAATATAACTGGCCATATACTTAAAAAATGGCCAGAATTATGACAGCATAGAACATATGATATTGGTCTGGCCAGAAATATTTGGCCTGATTCTCCATGATGTCGTAGTCTTAGTGCTGAAGAGTAGCTGTCAAATTACTTGTTCCTAAGTAGCATTTCACATACCAAATTCAAGTATAGCACATCTGAGACCTGTACAAAGAAAAGCATCCAACTTCCTTCCTGATCCCAGCTGGGGCTGTAGCTTACACCAGTTCTGTTAAAGATTAGAGTGCCAGACTTTAAGTATGTGATTTAAGAATAATGGTTGCATCCTTCAGTAAAGTTACCTACTAGGGAAGCATGAATCTCTCTGTTTGCTGGTAAATACAAGTACTACATTGAGATTCTGTTCAACACATTGCAAAACTACAATTCCTATAGAGATGCTTATTATTTACGTTCTGATTTTGAATAGAGAATTAAGACTCAGTGAAAACTGTAGATTTCCATAGATGGATCTTTTGTGCTGCAGCATTTTTTTTTACAGCAACATCCACTGCAGTCACTGGCAACTAAGATTAGCAGCTCAGGTGTCAATTGCACTGCTGACACATTTTCCCTTGGAGCTTGGCTGAATGCCCCAGCTCATTTCACAAAACCCTCTTGAACAGTAACAGTCAGATTGTAACAGCTTTCACCTTCTATCCATCTGGACAAGATGATGAATAAGCAACCAGGAAGGTAAAAGGCCCCAAAACTTTAAACCCCACTTTTGATCTTCTAAGCTGTTTGGCTCACTAAGGCTCTTGCTGGGTAAGTGTGGACATACCTGGTAGGTACAGCCCACTCACTCACCATTTTACAACAAGAGATGCATTTCCTCATCTGATCCCTTTGCCATCCAACCGCTGCATCTCCGTTATTTGTAAGCAAGCCTGCTTCCAGACACGCCAGATGGGAATAATGCCGGAGAACACTCAAAAGAAGCCGTGAATAAAACAGGGAAATGCTTCCATGAGCATGCTCTAGACAGCCCTATGTGAGTATCATGCAGGTGTGCAAGGTGCTGGCGGATTAAGGTACTGGGTGTTGAAACTCATGAAAAAAAATAAAATCCTCAGACTGAGGCACAGCACACTGTATTTGGCAAATCTTAAACACTTGTAGTTTAGTCATTCAGCTTCTTTCTCCCACCTCCTCCCTGTGAATATTCATGTGTAGTCTTAGGCTTGCTTACTGCCTTTTCACGTTCTTTGTGGTGGGTGCTGTGACTCACGTTGCCTGCCTCAGACTCTTTTCTCCTTGTTCCCCCACAACTCCTCACATAACCTCCCACATGCCAAACACACCTCCCTCCATTCATTTCCTATAGACTTCTGCGTGGAGTTGCTAGGCTTTTTCTTTCGCAGAAGATGCAATACCCTACAGAACCATCAAAACTTGCTGTCCTCATTCCCTGCTGAGCCATCTGCATCAGGAAGCTCCTCCCCATCTCACCTTAGTCATCCTCTGCTATGACACAGACATCTGACCTCACTTCTCTCTCTCTGATGACACCTCGACACCTACCTACAGAAGCTGACGCAGTTCTCCTGACTCTCCTTCCTGTGACACAATCATCCAGTGCTTCATCCCTTCTGAGTTAATTTTGTAATTCAGCATTGCTGGTGCTGCTTATCTGGAGAACAAAGCCCTCTTTCTCAAGCAAGGCTCTTGCTTCTTGTTAGGTCTCCATAATTACAGAGGGTTTGTTATCAGCTAGGGTATGACTGGTGCTCACAGTGAAACTAAGCTCCTGACCATGAGCACAGTCCAAAATGGTGTTGGAGCAAACTGCTACCACTTTTCAGACAGTGTTGGTGTACACCAGTAGGAGTCTGGTCACTGAGCAGAGGAATAAAAAATGGCCCTAAAATGTGCCAGAATTTAGTATAGGATAGCACAGGTCAAAAAAAACCACAACCCTTTGCTTAAAAATACAAATGTGGTTATAAAAAACATTCATTCAGTCAATGCAGTTTAGTGGGTGCTTTCTAGAATATATAAAAGACTGAGCTCAAAGCTCTGTGAATCAAAAGTAACTTGCTGAAGAAAACCGAGCTATTCCAATGTCAGTGAGGTCAGAAATAACCACCGGTCACTGCCTTAAAAGAGAAGTGATCCAAACTCATACAAAAGAGAACAAAAGAGGCAAGCAGTTAAAATATGAGACTGGGAAAAAGCAGTGAAAAGATGGGGATAATTCACTGGATTCAGCATAAGCTATTGTGGCTATTAGTTCTTTGAAAATATTTAAATCATAGGGTGGCTTTTTTAGTTAATAGTTTGTGTATGGAACAGTCTCAATAGCACTGCTCAATAGCTTAGCACTGGAATGGTACTCATGTATATCAAATGCTTCCTTCACAATTTACTATGCTAAGAAAAATTATTCTTCCTTTAAAAAAAAAAAAGCAGCAATTTTTTTCAGAAATATTAACTAAAATAGTCACATTTCTGTGAGATCTAGTTTATTACTACAATGCAAAAGAGACCAGTTGGTAAAATGGTAAACTTGCACCCTTGATTTTTATGCTACACTTACATGTGCCTGTGGCTAATTGCATTTATACTATGACTCAATGCCTGAGCATTTTGGATAGACTGATGACATAAATATTTTTTAAAGCGTGACTTCTTGAAGCAATTTTATTCTGGTTAATTCCAAGCTCTATTGTAGAGTGCTTCTCCCTGGGAACAGGCTACTAAAAGCATACATATTCCATAACTCTTACATTTTATGCTATAAAAAGCTACAGAACAGCATCCATGTGACGCTATCCATAGGGATACTACAATTGCTGAAGTCTTATATCCTATTTTTATTTCAAAATCTCCAGTACAAAAGATTTGTACATTTTATTTTCTACATTTCAGTACAACTTGTTAACTTTGCAGTAACAAAATAAGCGCTTCTTGTCCACAAGAAAGAAAAGAGAAAGAGCCAGTTGCATAAGGCCGTATTTCTTCTGATTAAGCCAGTAGACTTTTATAATATGTCTCATCCAAGACAGGTTCCTCGTTCTGCTGCATGATGAGGGAGCTGTGCTCTGAATCAAGGGCTTCTGCTAGGTGCCTATGGTTACATATGGAGTTTTGGGCATTTCTGATTAGAAATTAAAAAAAAAAAAAAAAAAGTGTTTTGAACAGGTAATTGCTCTAAGTGAACACTGCACTTCCATCAGAAGTTAAAAAGCATGTTAATGTGAAAAGGCATTGAAAATATATAAATCCTTTAGTTGTCAGGAGAACCAGTGACAGAGCTTAGGATCAGATAAAATAGGACTCAGGAAAATTTATCACATGAACAAGATATAAATTGCTGAAGCAGTCTGATCACTTGAGAAATGTTTGCAAAGCTACTAACTTCTGTAAGAGTTGCAAAAGGAGCTATTCCAGTCCTCTGAGTCCATTTACAGTCAAAACCAATTACTTAACTATGTATTCCCTTAAAAGGTTGGCTATCTTCCATGCTTCAGGTAAATTTGTGCTTTATTATAGCTGTGTGGCAAAGTCTAAGAACACCAAATCAGCTTATATGGATGTTCTCAAGTAGTAGTATTGTTTCTCCCCCACAACTTCATTATTAAACACTTAGTAAAATATTTATGTGTGAAAAAGAAAAGTTTAAGCTGTGACTCTCCCATGGATTGTGTAAACCCAGTCAAGTCAAAATGTTCTTATCGCATTATGTGATTTTTCTTTATAAACTGACACAGTCAAGGGTGTGTATGTCAACTGTTTGAGCTGTTTGTTAAGTTCACCCAATGTTCATCTGTTTGGGGATGGTTGATGTTATTGGCTTGCCAATAAGCTATTATATGCATATATCTGAATGCCATTTATGGGAAGATGAACAGCATAAAATATGAACTGTGTTTTTATGCAGAAAATATTCAGTTTTTTCCTATATCGCCATTCCCCAGAACAAAAATCCTCTATCTAGCTCCCACCACTACCATCCTCCAGACTCATCTAATGCAATCAGGAGGCTAAAGGAGACCTCCTGCACCAATTAACTGGTGCTTTAAAAGCAAAATGATTCACTCCAATTTGTCACACAAATGGATGCATCAAGTGTCCAAAAAGATTCTCATCAAGTGAATAGCTTTTCAGGCTAAAAAAAGAATTTTAGGGAAAGACCCAATAAAGGTTTTAACACCTTCAATGTTTGGCATAAAAGGAGTGCTGAATAACTCCTGGAGAACATTTCTAAAACTAACAGCATATTTTTCCAACAGTATCCACTTCCAGAGTGATAAGACCTGATTATTTATCATTTATGCCAGAGAATGTTATGCAGAGACGCTATTGCTTATACTTATTGGTATAACAACCAAGGTCAGATAACTTTGTTGTATGCTCTGTTGGAGGATTGGAAGTGAAATGCAGAGGTGTCCAACCTGTGGGGACGAGTGGACAGGACAGGTGACCCAAACCTGACCAACAGGGCTATTCCGTCCCATTTGCATCATGCTCTGTATAAAAGCTGAGATCTCTACATGGTATCACATGTCATCCCAGGAGCGTCTCCAGCGTGGTCTCTCCATGGGGGAGATACATAGAGCTTCTTTCAAAACTTGAGTTCAAGTCATTCTCTTCTCTCAGAACACACCTGATGAGGCAGCAGAGTGACAGTGACAGGAAAAATGGGCATGGTGGGTTGACTCTATCTGGATGCCAGGTGCCCACCAAAACCACTCTATCACTCCCCCTCCTTGGCTTGACATGGGAGAGAAAATATAACAAAAGGCCTGTGGGTTGAGATAAGGACGTGGAGATTACTCAGCAATTACCAACATAGACAAAACAGATTTGATTTGGGGAAATTGGTTTTATTATTAATCAAATTTGACTAGGATATTGAGAGAGAAGCCCAAATCTTAAAACACCTTCCCCCCACCCCTCCTTCTTCCCAGACTCAACTTCACTCCTAATCTCTCTCCTTCCTCCCCCCGAGCAGCACAGGGGGATGGGGATGGCGAATGGGGTCGGTCAGTTCACTACACATTGTCTCTGCTGTTTTTCCCTCCTCAGGGGGAGGACTCCTCACATTCCCTGACATAGTGTGGGGTCCATCTCACGGGAGACAGTTGTCCACAAACTTCTTTGATGTGGATCCTTCCCATGGGCTGCAGTTCTTCACAGACTACTGCGGCATGGGTCCCCCATGGGGACCTGCCAGCAAACCTGCTCCAGCGTGGGCTCCTCTCTCTATGGGTCTACAGGTCCTGCCAGGATCCTGCTCTAGTGCAGCCTTCTCATGGGGTCACAGATTCCTTCAGGCATCCACCTGCTCTGGCATGGGATTCTCCATGGGCTGTGGGTATATATCTGCTCCACCATGGACCTCCTTCAGCTGCAAGGGGACAGCCTGCCTCACCACAATCTTCATCACAGGCTGCAGAGGAATCGCTTCTCCAGCTCCTGGAGCACCTCCTCCCCCTCATTCACTGACCTTGGTATTCGCAGTTGTTGCGCAACCACGCAAACGCAGTACAATGAGTACCTTGATAACTGTGGGATCAGGCAGAAAGTGCAAGAGAAAGCATCTCCCGGGGTCATGTAGAGAGAAGGTCTGATGCTTGCACGGTTGCAGCAGGCCTGCTCCGAGACATCTGCTGAGTCTGTGCCCTCAAGGAATGAGGTTGTAGCACTGCAGCCCCCAGTCCAGTCTGGACTCCCAGTGTCTTCCCAGTGGTTTTAAATTCCAGTCAGTCTCACTTCTGGAGCCTAAGCTTCTGTCCTTGTTAAACAGCAGAGTAAATTATCTTGTTCAAAGCTCAGCGGCACTGCAAGAAGATGGATATAGGTACACAAGCTAGTTTATTGGAGCTCGCTGAGAGAGTGTTTCAGTCACTGCTGTGGCTGCAGTGTAGGTCTGTTTTGGGGTGCTACTATAAATTAGAGTTAATACGAAGTTACTAGAGTGAACAAGGGGTGTTTGCCTGTATCTGTGTAAGGGATTGTTGAAATGAAATACTTTCTGTTGTGTGATATACTCATACCAGAGGAAAGGGTGAAATTTTTACAGAGTAGTTATTTTTTCTTGTTTCTTAACTTTTTTAGTCTTTGCTATGCAATTGAAATATTTCTTTAGTTCAGTTTTTGATGGATTAGCAAGTGATTTGTTATCCTGCTGGCATATGCTTAGGTCAGCAGCAGAAAGCAACACTTAAGAATATTGATCTAACTTTATCTATTCTTTAGATTCCATTTATATAACTTGAAAAGCAGAGGCTGTGTGCTTCTATCTGGACATCACATGACTGTATGAAAGAAACGATAACATTCTCCACAACCAGAATTAACTAGAAATGGCTTTGAGTCACACATTTGGCATAAGAACAAATGTTCCATAAATTAGGAAATATTCAAACTCTGAGTTTTCGTTCAGCTTGTTATAAAGCTGTGAGCTGGCTGTGAAACTCAGATGCAGATCCAATTTTTACCAAGTTCCAGGAATGTTCAACCCCAAGATATAGGGGGTTCTGTTCAGGTTCACATCTGGAATTATTAAATATCTACTCTGTTTTTTTAAGGAAATAGAGCTTATGTGATCACACTACATGTCAGTCCATACCTAACAAATTCTGAATTAATTGGCCAATTGCAATCAGTATGGAAAGAGTGATGGACATCTCAGAAATAAACATATAACTCCAAGCATTGTGAGCTTTTCCTACACTTTTTGTGTGAAATAGGTATTCTCCCTTGCTTAAAGTGCCAAGAGACCTAGATGCCTAGCTACATACATGAAGCAGTTTAGGGCATTCAGATGCCTAGAGAATTTTTCTACCAAAAACCTACATGATAAGAAGTGTGAGCAGAACTAGAGTGATGTGTCAGCACAGGAGGGGCTAAAAGGAAGTTTTGAACTCAAGTTGCTCTCCGGTGGAAATCTAATATACATTAAGTGGATATCGTCCAAAGTTTTGCAGCTAAGGATTAAAAATACCCCAACAAACATTCCAGGTAACTGCTTCTTACAGAAGAGGAAACAGTTCCCACCTTGCCAGTGGTTGACTTCTGCAAAATTACATATGTTAAGAGTCAAATATAGGTTTTTGAAGAGATACATGCATGAGTTTATATCATACTGGATTCCCAGAAAGCCGTGAGGCTGGACAAGAACTCAGGAGTTCGATGATATCATTATTTCTGCCTCTGAACAGCCTGTAGCCTTGGCACATAAGTATCCACGTACAGACAGACTTTCTTCAGTTACACAATTATCATTATCATTATTACACTTGAGAGCACAGTAACTTGTGAAATAAACCCCACAAAAATATTACTCCTGGAAAAATACAAAATAATTGGGAAAAAGGAAAGTCCTATCAGTAGTGATATTTGCAGAAGACACTCCAAAGAAGAAGGTAAGAGTGAACAAGGGATATTGGAGGACAGAGATCTACTTATCAAAAAACCAAATTACCACATTTTGAAACAATGGGGGATACAGGAACATTTTTGCATACCAGTGAATTTCCCAAATTCCCTCCATCTTAGTTTTCATGGTTTATAGCACAGGTGACTAATCTATTCCCTGCAATCTGGCTTCTGCCCACCTTATCCAGCCTCTAAGTAGCTGTGTAGTTATTAGGAGGGATAAGTTAAGTATAAGTCTAGTAGTTTCTAGTAGTTTCTAGCCATTCTTCCTCAGAAATACTTTATCCGTATTCCTATTCTGTGTCTAGAAACAGACACAGAATCTTTCCATCAAGCTCATGATTCTTTGAAGAATTTCTGTATTAATCATTTCAGACTGATCTGATTTTGGAAACAGCACCAGCAGCAATATTGTGTTTCTAGAACTGTCTCTTCTGGAGCTCTCAGTAATATCAGTGTTACAGTAGATTGGTGAATTAGATAGTTGAATAATCATGTCTGAGGAGCTACAGGAAACAAAACATCAGAACCATTCCCACTCATGATTTACCCAAACCTTTGGCCCAACCTTTCCAAAGCATAACAAAGCATCAACATTGCTTTCTTTTTCACTTTTTAAGGAGGCATAGGAGTGGCGCAAAAAGCTGTCACCTCACACAGATGTGTTTCTAATAGCGTATACTTGCTGACTGACAGAAAAACCTTCAGGCAGATAAACATTATGGGCTGACTAATACATCTGAGATACAGAAGGTAGGATTCAGTTGCCAAAACACAGGTACATAGTGCCATTTGTGACATCTGAGGATATTCAAGACAGTTGCATGGAGCTGGATGATACAGGATATGAGGAAGATTCACATCCCTCAAAAGCTGCATAGTAACATAACTATAGGCACCTACCTTTGGGCAATTAAGCCTCACTCTGGATGTTCTTTAGAAGGTTCTGGGTTACATATAGATAACCACACATAGGTAAATGTGTATAGCCAAACACAGGAGTCTGAATATAGTGTTGAATCTAGATTGTATAGGTCTGTTGTAGATTTCCTCACTGTAGCTATGTAGGAATCCTTCAGTTTAGCCTAAATATCTGATTTCTGAAATCCTGTCTGGGCACCAGTGGCTTCTTCAGAAAGCCACAGGACTCATCTGCATCTTTTGTCATACTTGCAGCCTCATATGGGTGTTTTGCATACTGTAGTGCATTTCCGGCAGTACAGCCTCAATGTTTAGCTGACTAAACTGAACAGATGACAACTAAATATGAGTTTGTTGATAGTTGTCTTTGTATTGAATGCCCTTCTCCTTGTGTGGTAGCTATCTCTTTTTTATTCAATTGTAGCATATGTAATAAAAATCCAGAAACACTTAAATATTAAGATAGAAGCAATGCTGTTAACACTTCCATATTTTTTTGTGCCCCAGACTGCAATGAAAACTGTCTTACAAACATGTCTTGTAGCTCCGTTTTTAATCCTAAAAAGAATTGGAGATGTTTCTCTACTGTATCAATTGAAAAACCTGAGTGGTAAAACAATGGAAATATATAAAAGGTAATTCAATGTCTCTGATAAAACCTTTCACAATCAAATATTCAGATCTCCAGCTAATGAAATGTGGCTGAGAATAAGTTGAACCAGGTCAATTTACCAGCAGAAAATCCAACCATGTGATATTAAACGAAGAGCAACTTTGGTTTCTCAAACATGCTGAAATTGGAAGGTAGTGAGTTAGAACTGCAGAATCAGACTGCAGCAGTGAGCAGCATACTCAATTTTGCAAAGCTGACATCCTAACTGCCAGGATATCTGCCTCTCCATCCAATTGTACAGTGCTCTGAGCATCGCAAGAGAAGTCTTCTGCTCACAGTGGCATGAGAAGCCATCATCCTGTTCTCCAGAACCATTCAGTTGAAGTCCACATAGCTTATTTAGTGGACAATATTGTCAATGATCAGGTGATTTTGCAAATGGAAACCTGCATAAGTTTCAACACTTTATTTGACAAAGTGGTGATTTTTAGTACAACAGTGGCACTTAACTAGAAGATGCCATAGAGGGCTGTGCAATAGATTGGATGTACTTTCAAAACTGAAAGTATCTAATTATACTTTCCAATTGGTTAGTGTTTCATGAGGATTTATCAGGATTAATTATCATGATTGTAAACAATTTGTCTTTGAATAATGTGAATGTAAAGTGACTTCTTGAAAATCACACACTCTAATAAATAGAGTGGGTCAGCGCCAGTTTTTGTTTGTATATTTGGAGCATTCATCAGTCACATTACTGACATGTAGTCAGTCCTCTGAAACACAACACAGCAAGTTCAGTTAAATTCAGATTGACAGCGTGAAAAGAAAGTTGGCAGAACACAGGGTCCCGTTGCTAAGCAATGCTTGGCAATACAACACACGCACATTATGGTGCTTGTGATGACACCATGAGGAGAGGAGATGTTTTCAATTTAATGAAAATCCATCATTTCAGAGGAGATGGGGCGGAGCAGTAGCAAACAGGGTGAATGGATGGGAGACATGTCCACAGGGAACCAAATTTTGCTATTAGTTACATCAGCATGAATACATTAACTTCATCAAAGATACTCCAGATTAACTGTGGAGTCACTGTAAAATACCGCAGGCACTATGCTGAAACAGTTTGAAAGGTTTTATTAAAAAACAGCCCACATCTTTCACAGTGCTTTTACCATGGTTCTCTGTCACTTCAAGACAGTGTGAAAATTATAGATCCACTTGGCTGCGGACTTCACAGTTGGAGTTGTGTTCCTTCAGGTGACTGCAGCCCTCAGGGTGTCCCATCTTTGAGCTGGACCCAGAACGTAAAGTTACCATGAGCTTCCCTCTCTCCCTCCCATTCTCAAGAGCACATCGCCCTGAGGGTGAACTGTCCACAGAGGCAAAAAGTCCTGCAGCTGGACCATGAGGAGGTGGACAAGATCTTCCTACTCACTGGAGAGTCTCCACCACAGCCTGAGCCTGACAGATGTCTTCTGCCTGTCCTGCTCTCCACCTTTCTTCTATGGTCAGTCCTTGGCTAGGCATCTTCCCTCTATTTCCAAGTCCAGCCCTGCCACCTTACTACCTGCTATAGCTCTAAATAGCTTTTTAACATTTTGAGATTTTGTCTGTTTCCCTGCTTTCATCTGTCCTACTACTCTAGTGGGATGTTTTAATTCAGGTTTTTATTTAAGGTATCGTTACCACTCTGAGCCTAATAACTAATTCGGGTCTCACAATAGGGCAAACTAAATTTACTTCAGCTCTGTGATTCTCAGTTAACTGAAACCATTCCCTGTTTAGTCACATATAAATGAAACAGAGTAAAATCTTGACTTTTGTTAAGTCAGTGACAAAAATTACATTTACTTTATGTCTATTGCTAAAAAATAAAAGCCAAGAGTCTTTTACAGATCTGGAGTCTTGTACATCTTCTGTTTATGTCCTGAGAAAAATTCCTAGTGCATTTTTATCATCAGTTCTTTGCCCTTGTTTTCACTGAGAGCAAAACCGGACATAAAAATAGGAAAGGGTCAGTGATCTGGATGGCAGGGGACTGCTCTACTGTTAAGAGATGACAATGAAGGCCAAGTTTTCATCTACATCTCCCACATTATAGGATCACAAAACGGACAGGGAGAACAGCCAGGAGGGAAAGATCTGCCAGCCATCAAATCTGTGTTTCCAAATGGTAGATGGCATGTCTATTGTGAAGCAGTTACTTGAAATATGGTCAAATCAGTATGAAAATTTCAAAATCAGCTATTGTTTTATGTTCTGATGGCTGTAGGAGGAGCCATTTCAAGTTCACTCAAGGTTTACTCTTGTAGGTGCTGAAAGTTCTGGGACAAATCAAACAAGTGTTGAAGAGTGTAACTTAAGTACAAAGGAAAACCCAATGAAGCCCAGGAGTGCATGTGAGTGCTTTGTTGGATCAGATCAGCATGTCTACCATGTCACAAGACAGAGCCAGATGTCTATATTTTAAAATACTCCAAGATCTATGTTTCCATAAAAAGACGTCACCAATGACAGAAGTGAATTGGTATTTTAGTTAGTATTATTTGTTGCTTCCTTTCACACCAGTTTTAAAGACATTTTCCAAGCAACCTATTATCTCTCTCTCTCTGTAGTACAACATCCCTATCAGGATAGAATGTTTTTTATGATACAGTATCCAAATATGATTTTAATATGCACTTATTTCAATAAGCATAGACTTTCATGCTGTGGGCTGATTCTGCATATTGTTAAATTGCTTGTGGAGTGAGTGTGCTCTTGCAGGAGCGAGAACACATGTGCATAGATGCACCACCAAGCCCCCCTCCCCCATTCTCCAATATGCTCCCTTTCAATTTATGGCTCTTCCTTACTTGCAGCAGACTAATCAAGTGAGTTTGGAAACTTATAGGCCTTCCTGTTGCATTTTTAGAGAACTAATAAAAGTCACATTGGACCAGAGAGCAAGCATTCATACTAGGGAACAAACATTTTTTAAAAGTGAGGGTAGCATGTGGCTTATAGTTAAATAAGTTGAAGAGCAAGTAAGTTTGAAATCACACTTTTAATATCCGATTCATTATGATATAATATGGAGCACCTTCCCTATGAGGACAGTCTAAGACAGCTGGGGTTGTTCAGCCTGGAGAAGAGAAGGCTCTGGGGAGACCTTATAACAGCCTATCAATATCTGAAGGGAACCTACAGAAGAGCTGGAGAGGGACTCTTTGTCAGGAAGTGTAGTGACAGGCCAAGGGACAGTGGTTTTAAATTGGAAGAGGGGAGATTTAGATTAGATACTAAAAAATAATTCTTTCCTGTGAAGGTGGTGAGGCACTGGAACAGGTTGCCCAGGGAAGTAGTGGATGCCCCATTCCTGGAAGTGTTCAAGACAGAGCTTGGATGGGGCTTTGAGCAACCTGCTCTAGTGGGAGGTGTCCCTGCCCATGGCAGGGGGTTTGGAACGAGATGATCTTTAAGGTCCTTTCCAATCCAATCCAAACCATTCTATGATCCTATGATAATATTAAGAGTTATGGCTGTGATTTTTAAACCAAGCTAAGAAAGTACTTTACTTTTTACATGAGAAGAGCAGATTTAGATTAGACATTAGGAACAAGTTCTTTCCAATGAGGGTGGTGGAGCACTGTAACAGGTTGCCCGGGGAGGTAGTTGAGGCCCCTTCCCTGGAGACATTCAAGGTGAGGCTCGACGAGGCCCTGGGCAACCTGGTCTAGTTGGGGGTGTCCCTGTGACAGCAGGGGGGGTTGGTCTAGATGACCTTTGAAGGTCCCTTCTGGCCCAGATGATTCTATGATTCTATGAGACTGCATTTGAACTAGTCATTTAACAACATTATTTTTCCCTGCATTTTTGTTGAAAAAGAACATATATCAAAAGTCAACTTCTCTTCAAAGTCATGTTTAAACAAATCATAGTGTATTTTTCTGGTTATTTTGACAGTTAAATAAAGAAACAGTAAAATTAATCTAATATTCTTGCAAATTTTATGCCTCTTTATCTTACTAAAAATAGAGGAAAGTTATTTGATTCATTTACTTTATAATTACTTGTGATTACTTGATTAATTAATTGTGATTACTGTCTTGAAAGAACATCTTATAGGAATAATAGAAAGTTTCTGTGTTCATACATTTTATAGTAAGATCTCACTTACTGAATAGAAAGTAATAGTTCAAGGGCAGCAAGTTCCAATCTGAATGGTCAAATACTTTCAGAAGCAAATTTAGTGTTTCTTCATTTCCAACCACTCTTATCTCTTTCAGCCTACTAACACCTTTCAGTTTCTTTTCTTTCATTAGTCTCCTTTTGTTGTCTTCTACTTTTGTCTTCCCCCTCCAGCACTTACTTACTTTAGCATACTGTACTGGTATCTTCCATTCATTCCTTTAAAACTTAATACAACCTGTAGTCAATAATTAGCATATCATTTTTAAAGTGGAACAGAAAAAAAAAAAAAAAAAGAAAGAGAGAAGAACAAGAGATTCATCCCTGAATAAAAGCTCGTAAAAGTTTGGAAGTTATTTGCCTGCTTGTTTTAACTGTAAGCAAAATAAGGGTGGGTGGGTTTTTTTTGTATGCTGGACAGTACTTTCTATGGTGTTAGTGATGACCAAGCAAATAACTGTTAGGTTTTCACAGAAATTTGGAGTTTGGGTTTTGTTTTGGGGTTTTGTTTTGGGTTTTTTGGGGTTTTTTTGTTTGTTTTGGTTTTTGGTTTTTTTTTTTTTTTCAGAAGTCTATTCACAAAATTTAAATTAAATGTAAAGAACTCTTAGTTTCACATGAGTCCTTTTGGGGAGGATATGTTTATCTTAGCTCTCTGGTGAAACTATGTCTAAAGGAAGTGCCAAAGTTCACAGTACTCTTAGTAGAGATAGAAGGGTGGCCTTATTTAACTGATTAATTAAAACCAAAAGTCAAAGGTGGGAGCTAGAGAAAAATATCTACATAGGGATAGATATATACAGGTCTCTGGATACAGTTGAAGTACCTCCATTGAAACAAACTGACACTTCCTTGTTGAGGAATGTATCATGAGGCACTTAAAAAGGAGATGAGAGTGAAGCATCTCAGTTGGGGGACCTGGATGCAGGACACAATTTTGTTCCTAAAACAAAAGGAAGTGATACTAGCATTATGATAATTTTTCATATATATATTCCTTACTCCAGGATTATGGGAGATGGGCAGAAATGACCTGCACTTCTGCTCACAGTCTGACCTATCTTGTCCCTAGAAAAAAAAAATGTTTTCACTAGACACATCTTGTGTTCTTCTCTAAAGCTGGAAAATGCATCTGTGTTATAAGTAGAGTACAAGAACAGTACAACCAGAGCAATAGGTAGATATTGAACAAGTTGCTGGGTTGGCTGAAAAAACAATAGCACTATATATATATGTATATAATATGGCTATATTAAATGAAACTATTGCTCAAAAAAGGACATTGACACTGATATTTGGAAACAGTAGCAAGCAGACTAACAGACACAACAAATTTAGGTGTAATTCCATTTTTTTTAAAAAAATAAAATAAAAAAGCATACATTAATCAAGCAACAAACTAACTAGAAAAAAATACCACAGACAAGAAATGAATTGTTTCAGGATTATGGTTACCAATTCCAAAGTTTTAATCTAAAATGATTATTTTGAGCCAAAAGAGAACAGCAATAAGCCATGAAGAACAAAAGTAAATATACCCTGAAAATCAAAGAGCAGTCAAACTCATGATCAAATTGCATCTTTTCATCTTTACACATAATTTATGAAATTCCACATCAGTTTTAGGTAGAATCTGATTTCTAGGACAACATGCAAAATACAGCTTCAAGCTTCTGTAAGACCGCCATTGCATGGAATATTGCTTGTTATCCTTTGACTAATAAGGGTACAGGTTTTTCAGGCAGTTGATTTTGGTAGCTAATGAGTTTGACCTGACGCATGTAGATAGTGAACCAGGACATCGTCTGAATTAAAAAAACCCTGCCCCCCATATTCTGACTTTTTAGGCAGGATCACCAAGAGGTTATGTAAATGCCATAGCCTTTGTAAGGCTCTTCAAGGCAGATTACATTCTTTCAACGCTAAAGTAAAAGTGAAAGGAACAAAAAAATGATCTTGTTTCTGTAAAGGCAAGAACTATTTGTCCTCTATCATATTGCACATCAAATCAAGACACAGCTAAACTCAGTTTCTATATTTAATTCCACTCAGTGGGTGAAAACGCTAATATTGTTATCTAGGCCTATTCTCTAGCAGACTACAAATATTATGTGTAATCCAGATCCTTAAAAGGGGTGATTTTCCTTAACACTTTGAAGTTTCCAGGATTACAAGCTGTGCTTGTTGATGGGCAAAATAAAATCCCTTGTCATAAAAAGCAAGCATTTCTAGCCAATGCTTCCTCTGTAAGTGAAGGTGGCAGGAACCATGGTCGCTGAACATCTGCAATGGTGAGGAATACATGCTTCCTGGAATACATTAGGAGAAGGGCCAGAATTCAATATCACTAGTGTGAAAGTGCCTGCACATATCTTTAAATCAATAACACACAAGTATTGTGTAAGTAAGACTGATAATGATAAAGGGAAAGACATCCAGTAATCTCTGTAACTGGGAAGATTGCCACCAAGTATCACCACAACCTTAGCTAAATCAGCAAATAAAAAACCTTTGTGGGGCAAACTGTTACACCTAGACCCCTTCTTCACTTTTCTGGATACTAATAGGGACCTTCTTTCTACCTCTTAGACTAGCAGATAGGCAGTACGGCCAAAGAATTGTACAGAAATACATTTATTTGTGTGATACATTGTGAAGAGCTTATTCTTAGCAATAAGAACCAGATTTTTTATCTGATGAACTTAGTGTCCTGTACTTGACCATTATTTGTGATGAGGAGGGGAATGTGTCTACCTAGTGTAATAATAATAATGCAGTAAAGCATCTGAGTGACACATATTTCATCATCAAAAAGGGTAGATACAAGAGAGGTGCCAGGTAAGGCCAAGTGAAGAATCAAACCCCAGTGTAATTGACTTTGATGGGAGATGAAGCGGAAAGCCACATGAAAGCAGTAACTGGTTCAGCCTGCAGCAACTTGCCTTCTAAAAGTATTAGACTGTAGACAGAACATCACACCAGAGCTCTGCTCCTTTCCCTGGCTCCTGCTGGTAGCTCAAAATTGCTTCAAGATGTTGGTTCTAAAACTTTAACAAAACCTTTCTAGTGCCCCTCAAGGCAGCTGGGGTTAATGGGGATGCTGCAGCTGAGGGAGGCCCCAGGGGAAGCTCTCTGCCACACATGGCACAGCACCCTCAGCTGTGGCACCGCTTCCTCTCAGAGCTCAAGGCACATTTGCAGTTTGCCACCACTCAGACAAAATGTCAGGTTCACTTCTTTGTGCAAGTGCCTTGTAATAGCTGTGTTTGTTTACAGGAGGGCTTGGTGCTATTTCGCCCAAAGGTAATCCAAGGCATCAACTGGCATAAACAAGTGAAGGAGTGGAAGGCACAGACTGCCCGAGCTCTTACATGTGGTGCTGAGAACCCATCTTGAAGAAACTGTTATGAATCTCAACCTTAATCAGATTAGCTAAATAACCAAGCTTTGATTGCAAAGTGTTAGAAAAATCCCAGCCATTCGTGCGTGTTAGCAAAAAGGTGGGCGCTGCACAGCTTAAGTTCTCCTTGTGCTTTGGAGCTGGCCTGTGTCAAGGGAGAAGGGACACCAACACTCTTCCACTCTCTCTGGACTTCTGCCCAACTTCAAGGGAGGCAGAATGATGTCTGTCTTGGTCAGATTGGAATGAGTCATGAAGACAGTGTCCCTTCAAACTATTGGCACAGACTGAGAATTTGGAGGATGGGATTAAAAAAAAAAAAAAGTTTCTTTAACATGTTTCTCCAGTAATGTAACAAACCCCCTCACCGCCAGCAGGGAAGGATTAAAATTCTGTGTTAGTGCGGGTGGAATGGAATTTGGAAGAAATAAACAAAAATAATCCTGGGAACATTTCCAAGGGAGTTCATAAGAAGAATGCCACAGGAATAAGTGTCTGTCAAAAGACAAGAGTCTAAAAATGAATTGATTCAGCTTCTGATGCCAAGAAGATTTGTCTGTACAGAAAACTCTTCATCTTCTTCAGAGAAGTTACGACCATAGTCTCTAAATACCAAACAAGACTTTTAAAGAGCCTCCCTCTGGTAGTGACAGAAGTGACAATACCTCTGCAACTAGGAGAACAGGGTCTATTTTAGGCTAGTTAAAAAGAAAAAAGTATTGAAATCTCTTCCCCATGACATTTTGAGGCACCCAAAAGCAAAGCCCTCAGGCTGATCCCACTAGGTAAACGTAATACAAAAATTAAAGCTAAAAAAAGGGAAAGAGTCTAACACAAAACCAAGGGGAGCAGACACTCTCAAGCTGTCCAAAAACTGGAGGAGGTCATTTGTATTTAGATTTTAACAGTTAAGATGTATAAGAGGCTGTAAAGATTCAAAAAACTCAATGCTGGGGTGTTTTTTTATGTACTTTTTCAGAGAGATGGGTTTCCTGTAGATAAAAAAACAACATCCAAACCAGCAAAAATTCCCAAAAGAAAAAAAATAATTGTCAATATGTAAGTCATTAGGGCTGAATAAAAAAAGAAACAAATACAATATGTACTTTATTTTATTAGGGATTCAACAACTATTACAATAAATTTTAAAGAGAGACAGATGTGGCAGCAATTACCAGATAAAAGCTTTCTACGAGAATACACAGAAGTGTGGATCGGGTTGTGATCCAATGGACTTGGATAAGGCCCCAAATATCTGCAGGAATTAAAAATGAGAATTTTCTTCCAGCCCTCAAGGACATCGAATGCCTTCAGAAAAATGGGGGATATTAATACCATTTGTGAAATAATATTGATTATAAGGAAGATCAGCTCTATATGATATAATGTTACATTTAATCTTGTTTTAGCAGCATTCCCTATATGTAAATCAGAGATTTTTTATACTGCCATGATAGAGATTATTTGAAAATGAAAATCAGGAATGATTATGAACTACTTCAATTCTGCAGTAATGGAGAATATGCAAGGTTCAAAAGATCTTGTCAAAAATAGGTTAGATAATTTGCCAATACCTAAAATTCAAAAGATAAAGAAATAAAGATGTAAGATTGATCAGTGGACCATTTCTAAGCAACAGAAATAATGACAGTGGTGGATAAAACAATGTGTTCACAAGTTACTCTTCTTCCACCTCAAAAATAATGCTGCAGGAAAAAAAAATCTAATCCTTTATAAAGTTGATTCTTAAAAACCAGCAAAGTGATAAGATACAGAATGCAAGCAAATGTACAAATGTAGAGAAACAGAAAGCCCAGAGAATGTTTTAAATGAAACCTTGGGACATGTCAGGATCTTGGCCATCAGTCCAAAACTTAATGCAAGGGTTCAAGGGCCACTGATTGCAGCATTATTTCCTTCAACTTGTTCTTTTATCTTATGCCACTTGAAAATAAAAATTCATAGATTAAAATCCAGAGATCCTATTATGGTTCCTCAGTTCCTTTACCTCATGCTGAGATGCTGATGTTTTTTAAGTACAAATTTCATGGTAAAGGACTGTAGAATTACACAGTGCTGCTGTATCATCTACAGTATGTAAAGCAAACATGAAGAATTTCTTGTTATTAGATATCCAGTTTACTGGATATTGTTTGGTTAAATCCATACAAATCTTTTTTAGCACTGGTGTATTAAGCCACGTAACCTCTTTTCATGGCATGCCTTCAGGATTAAAGAATATGTTCAGTTCAGTCTTTTTTTTTTCACCTGTCCAAAAAACCATCTCAGCTGCAACCACTTCTTGCCTGTGTGCAGAGCCTGAGGAGGATCTCTCATCCCCCAGTATTCGCAGCCACCCCCACTGGCAGCACCCACGTTTCTGCTTTGCCACCAGTGCTGTGTGGGCAGGCAATTAGTATGTGGCTTGCGATCTCCATCTACGAGTGGGTTTCTAAAGCTTCATGTGTCTCATCTACTTCATTCTGCAATCCACCCCAAACCTCCCACCAGCCAAAAATCAAACAGCTTTACTTAATTCTTTCCACACACCTCCTTCAGGCAGACTAATGATCTGGTGCTGCTTGTTGCTTGGTAGGAGGGTGCAGCTCCTCCAACACTGTAACCATTTGATTATATTGAGTAGTGCCTTTCAGAACCCAAACCTTTCACTGCCTTTTCTGCAACTCCCTGTGAATTGCTCTTCACCAGTAAGCAAACCTGTCAATGCGAAAGCTGAAAAAAATCCCAAGCGGTCATTTTCTCTGTACCTGTTTATGTCAGGTCTCTCTTCAGTGAGAAGACTATTTTGCTTTACAAAGGGTCTTGGGGTCAAGAAAGTTTTGGGTGTAAGCAGATAAGATCTATTAAAAGTTCCTCACTCAGATTATAGGTACCTTGTATATCAAGTCTGACCGAACTATGTTTTGAAATGCCCAGGACATTGCATTCTGTAAAATGTGATTGTGAGTGGAAACTTTGAGCAACTTGTAATAATAATACTGCTGCTGAGCACCATTATGTACCAGTATATTTTCAAAAGCAATCCTTATGTGTCTATTATTTTTATCACAATTTCTTTGTTTTCCATTTCTTCAAGAACTTACAATTTCTGAAATGATAGTATGAAACCAATGCAAGCATTATTTTATAACAAATTGTTTCCAAGGACAACCATAAACATTTTTATCAGTGCTGGGATTACTCCCTGTGTAAAATTAGAGTGCTACCAAACCCAGCACATCTGTGTGGAAAAAGGCCACTCCTTTGCAAAGGTCTAGTGCAGATCCCGACCACCAGCTAAGTTACTCTCTTACTGTCCATGTGTATAGTTCCAAGTCTCTGTTTCACACACACACACACGCAGTCGTGGCAATGCTTGTTCATCTGGGATCATGCAAGACTGTGGGAAGGGACACAGTATCAAAATAAGATGGAAAGAGTGGAGGAGTAGCTGAAAGGAGCCCAGCCAAGGGGACACCCATACTGAGAGCGGAGGAGGAAAGCATCTGAGCTGGCCATATGAGGAACAGGGCAGTGGGCACAGCCCTGACACAAAAACATCTTACAGCTCTGCATATAAACACACACATATGCATGTGTGAAACAGAACCGTGTTGGCAGAAATTTTTTCATAAACAGTTGTAATACGTATAGATGGAAAACATTTTCAGGTGCAGATGGTCAACACAAAACTATACCAGACTCATCTTCACTCCATTCTTGGTTATTACTCTATGCAAAGAAACATCTTTTCAGCAACACACATATTAGCAATGTATGCAGGTCTAAACAGCATCAGTCAATTTGGTTGCTGGCTATTTAAATATATATTCTAGTATATTCTGTCCATAAGCTTTCTGACAGGCATCCAGAAATCTAAAAATGTAGGTGGTAGGAAATACTGAGGGTTTCTACTGTGCTGTAGCATTTTAGACTAAATACTGGAATCTTGTGATCCATAAGAAGATAATTGTATAAAATAGATGATGGCTGTACTTTAGTGGCAATTGAGATTGACTCAGCCATGCTTGGGAACTGACATATACGTGTGTGGGATGCTGAACAGGACTATTCCTTCCCTATACATGAAATACGTATGTCAAAGGACCAGAGTGCGGAAATACTGGTCACACCCATGAACAGTTTTTTGCCTAAGACCACTGCTGTGGTCCAACTGTGGGTGGACTGAATAATCATTTAGTAATAGGATTACTAAGGTGAACAATTGCTCGATGATTACAGTAAAGAGTTCACTACTGGCCTAGAGGCACCGACTGGCATACTCCTCCTCATGCTACACAAAAGCTGACATCTTCTTTTGGGGGCAAATTTGAATACAGTCATTTACTTAATTTGTTCCATGACATAGTCATGCCATTGGAAATTAACGTGTTTGTCTTCATTAAAAAGAAAGTATTTGCTTATATTAAAAGGTTTTTCACAGCTTAAGAAATCTACCATGCTGATTGTCTTACTAAAAATTCAGAACAGAGTGGAGATGAGTTTGTATGAAAAAAAATCCAATATGATAAAAAGAGCTATTAACAATATTTGATGGTTGATTTTAAGCTGAGGGCTTGGCTGCATGTTCCACTCATACTTTTGCAGAAGTAGGATCTGTTAATCAAGGCCAGGCTGGATAGGACTTTGAGCAACCTGGTCTAGTGGGAGCTGTCCCTGCCTGTGGCAGGGGGGTTGAAACTCGGTGATCTTTAAGGTCCCTTTCAACCCAAACCATTCTGTGATTTTATGTGAAAACTGTGAAATTACAGTTTGGAGCTATTCAGATGGATTTTTATATATTGCTACTTCAAATGTCCTCTACAATTATAACTTGATATAATTTTCTATACTTTCTGGACTGAACTGTTGGATTGAGTTGCTGGGTACTGCTCTGCAGCTACTAGTTTTCATCACTGCAAGAGATGAATTTAAATCTGGGCCAAAAATTGTGTGGATGAACATATGGCCAAATCCCAAGGCTGTTATGCAGCCTTCTATGGTTCTTTCTTCTCAGACATAAAAATAGATAGGTTTATAGTTATGTGACATCTTGTCCTTGCCCTCCTTTCTCCAGTAGTCCACATAAAGCTCCACCTAATGGAAAGTGTCATCACAGCATGAAGTGAAAGCCTGAGGGAGAAAAGAGTGAGTCGGTTCTTAAAGGTTTTGGTAGAATCAGAACAAGGAAGAATGAGGTTCAGAGACCTCGGTAGCAGCATTTCCTACAAAGGCAGTTGAAACCTAGCCTATTTGAGTCTTCCTACAAAGCCTACTTCAGCCTAGCCCCGGGAAAGGAGTACCTTTAAAGCTGTTGCTGTCTCATTGTTGCAGTGGTCCCCTGGGACAGTGGAGATCATATCCTGCTGGTCTTGGCATACACTTGCCCTCACTGTGGTCTTTTGCCAGGGGATCTCACTGTCTCCTTAAGCATGTGAATGAAGCTACAGGAAGCAGTAGAGGACAGTAAGGGTTACAGAGACAGAGAGTGATGAGGCTGAGTGAAAGCCATCCCGCAGTTTCAATTCACATACTGAACACAGTGAAAATTGTCGTGGAACTGTCCTGGAAGTTCAGTGAATTTTGTCTATAAATGGGAATGAAGCCAACAATAACAGCAAATCCTGAGTTAGTTCTACATGGATCAAGTAATAGAAACAAAGGCATCTGTATCTTCATTCAGAATAGACTTCTAACTGAGTTCTGAAATCTACAGTTGATATTCTCTAAAAAGATATTTCCTACTAGTCTGAGTGCAGGACCAGACAAGAAGAAAGTCCAAATTCTAGTGTTCCTTTGGCCACCTATGGTATCTACCAAATGCCTGACAGCACCTTGGTTTTGCAACAAGGTAATGAGTGTGGGAAGGGGCAATCAAAGGTATTGATTAGTAAAAATGCATAGGTGCTTTGCAACTCGACAGCTTCTTGAAATTGCTAGGCACAGTGTTTTCATTTTTGCAAGCAGGCAGTTAAATGCCTACACCCTGACACTCAAGCAAAAATGGCTTGATATTTCCAGGGGTGCAAGAATTCTCAGCTCCTGTTCTCTCCAGCAGGAGATTCAGTTGTTGAACACAACTGGAAATGATTCCAGCATATAAAGAGATAGCTTCTTAATATTAATCAAGGAAATATGGATATCTAATTGTAATCTGAGTAAATAATAAACATGGTCATTTAGTTTATACTGGATGAAGGTGGTATGTACTTCTTTGTATTTGATAACAGTCATACTACAAAAACTACCAATAATAGCGGACAATGTTCCTGACTGAATTATAGGGAATGATGACTCTTCATTAGTCATCTGAAGAAAAGCCTAAAGAATTCTTATGTTTGCACTCTCCCTGGCATACGAACAGGAACCTTAGCTTGATTACACAGATCACTGTCATGTCCCCATTGTATATTTTACCCTAGGCACAAACTAGGTTAATATTTTATTAAGCACTCATCAGATTGAAGAAAAGTAATGGTGGAGGCAAAGTGATGGAACAGTCATTTGCATTCCTATGAGAATCTTATAAGTAAATAAAGTTGCTTCAAAAGAAAAAAAAAAGAGGTGAGAGTGAAGCTCTACATTCCTGGAGTTATTCCCAAGATACTCTATGCACCAAAGCACATGCTGCTATTAGTTAAATTTAATAGACATGTAGCTTTTGGCCGACAACTGGGTGCTCATTTCATACAACAGAAAATCATAGCTTTCATCTGGTCATAAAAAAAGTAAATTAGTGGAAAGCTGTTAAAATCATAGCCTCCAAAGGCAACTAAAAAAATTATGCAATTAGAAAACTGAAGTGCATGCTTTCATTGAAAAAAACTTCAATTTGTGCAAAATCTTTAAACAGCTATTTACTGGAATGACTTTTTTTCTTTTCAGATATTGTATAGAGTCCTCTGTGGCAGACTTCCACTAAATTGTAATTTCAGGTGAATTTCTTTGGCAAATATAACTAGACAGACAGCAACCTGGTTATAGACTTAGAGTTGGAAATTAGCTTTTTTTCAGTCATCTATGAGGTACATCCGTTCTGATCTAGTTTTGCATGATATTTGCTTGTGCTGAAATGGACAAGGTTTTGAGCAATCTAATTAGGTGAAAGATGCCCCTGCCTGTTGCAGGGTGGATGAACTTTGAAGGTCCCTTCCAACCCAAACCATTCTGTGATTCTTTGAAGTTAGGTATGAAATGCAGGATTAGCTTTCATTGTGCCCGTCGTGATTTCTCACCCATCACATGCATTCCATTACCTTTCATTTGCACAACCTCATCTGCAATTGGTGTGAACCTGATGGGAAACCTACTTGTCAGAAAGTAAAGAAATCCATGCTGTCACAGTCATTGTATGGCCTTATAAATGCCTGCAGCTTCATGATACAAATTTCATCCCAAGTGGTTTTTTAACCACAAAGACTTAACAACCATACTCATTTTAAAATCAAATGCAGCAACAGAATGTCAGAGTGCTCTGACAAATATATAGGTGAATAATAGCAAGGAAACCTGTATTTGATGACACAGAAAGAGTCTGAAATTAAACTTAGCTGTAAGAGCCTAACTGCAAAAGGTAACAAGCATATTCCATTGTAAGAGTTGGTTTGAAGATTATAGAGAAATTATAGGCTTTTTAAAGTGCTTTGAAGTTTCTGGTCAACTTAACAGAGGGACGATATTTTTACCCTAGGGCAGGGCATCAATCATATAACCCTCATATAACCAAGCTTGTCTAGCTTGGGATGTAAAAGTTAAAAAAAGGAGGAAATCATTTACTCTGTGAATTTTACCAGTCAACTCATCCTTGAAGCTTCAGAGACAGGCAACTTTAGCTTTACAAACTCCCAACTGGAATTTGGCTGCATCAAAGTAACTGCTCTCCCTACTTGTACCTCTTGACCTCTTCATTATTTCTATGAGAACAGATCTCCTTTGCATCAGGCAGTTGGGTTTTAGCACCTAAGATTACAAAAGAAGGCTGCTGTTTGATGACTCAGTTTCTACTTATTTTCCTCTGCATCCTGTGGCATCAATTATCTTGACATCCTTCTTGGCCTCAACCCGGATTTCACAGAGAAACTGAGGTGCTGAAGGACTGTGTTGGCAATTGTGATTCATTCATGACCTAAACTGCCACAATTTTACCTTTCCTTCATGGTCCCTGGAAGCTTTAGAGGATGGTAGGAATCCTTTGATGCCAATTTTTACAATGAAATGGCTTCCCACCTACAAAATCCCAGTAAACATTTAAAGGCAGAGTCCGGGGCTGATTCATGCACCACGCACACAAACACAAGCCTCAAATGTATGTCAAATTCTCATGGTTAGTTTACAGATGTCCTGTTGTAGGGTGAGAAGGGGAAAGACTAAGTAAAACACCTTCCCATCTATTTCGATCCTCATTGGTCTTAGCTCTGAATTAAGCTCTCCAAGCCTGTCCTTCATCTTGTTTATATTCCTGATTCAGATTCCGTTGAAGTCAACGTGAGACTCCCATTGAGTTTGATGGAATGTACATCAAGCTCTTATGCTGCCATAAATAAAAAGTGAAAGGCATATTTATGGCTTTTGTGAGCACCATCACAAAAGGCTGTGCCAGCAGACGTGCTAAAATCTAACATATTACATGGCTTATAAATTTGCCATAAAGTTTGAATAGAGACCAAAGCTTAGCAACCCAGCATATGGCCTTGGTGAGAGGTTTTTTTTTTTTCAAAATACAAAATAATTGTGACAATTCGTTAAGTTTAAAGCTGCAACAAAATAAACAGTGGGTTTTGGTGAGTTCTTCTTCTGTTTTTCTATTTTCTCCTTTGTTTGAATCTGATCCAAGAGGTTTTCTTGGGTTCTAACCCTGCAGGCCATTCGCACCATTTTGCCTTCAAATATTTTACGAGAAATGAGATGATTGTTTGCAAGAAAATTTGCCTGCCTTAAGAATCCATTTTGATTCCTTATGAAAGGGTTTGTGAGACTAGTTGACGTGCAGTTACAGAAATAATTTTCCTGTGTTCTCAACACTGCATGTATGTTTGTGTACATGAATATATTCACTGCCCTGTCTTACATTCAGGTTTACCTTGTTGTCCACAAAAATGTGATCATGAGCTAACAGACTATGCCCAACAGCTGTGCATGGAACTGTACAGTTATGCCCTAAGCATGTGCTCTGATAAGATAGTCTGGAACATGAATAGCAATCTGTCAGTGTATTGTTGGGAGTATTTAATACTCCATTCTTGAGGAGAATAAGCTATGTCTATTTTTTTTTTGAGCTTCTCTGTGAAATATTTTGCCTTTTTTTTTTTTTTTTCTTGCACAGAGACTTTTGTCTCTTACAGTAAATTACTAGACAACATGCATAAAGAAAGGCAAATTAAGTCTTCTGCCCAGGCTTGTATAAAATTACCTTGGTTTTAGGTATCATTTTGTGTACTGTTTTATGTATCTAGCACTTTACAACAAACTCACCTGCCTTTCAGGAGCCACCTAGTTAGGAGGTGCAGAATGGACACTGTCTTTGAGAGATCATCAGGAAACGTTGCTCATAAGCAAAGCACAACACCCCTTCAGACCTCCCATACGTGCTGAGAGTTTCTTTCCTACAGTCTCCTAATGAAAGTGGCATGCTCCCCCTCCTCAGCAAACCAGGCACAGTGCCTACTGAGAGGCAGAAGCAAAAGAGCAATTGCTTTTCATGTTGCACTCCCTCCCCACACCATTTTTCTGCTGAGGCACTCCATAGGGGAAACAATCTTTCCTCTCTTGAAGGCAAGGACATTATCCCCTTTTATGCTGACCATTTAATAGGATGAAGAAGGGACTGTTTAGTTCTTCCTTCCCTGCACGTCCTGGATGCTGGCTCTCAACCTATTTCTCAATAAAGCTATTTTCACTTAAATTGAAATGTAGTTGATCATCCATCTAAACACAAGCCAGACTTGCTGAAGGCTGTAAGAGGTCAGTTTTTTCCTGGCAGCTAAAACCAAAACAATAGTAAAAGCTCAACTCGCACTGAAACTCTCCTCTGGTCACTATAAATACTATGGGAAAGAACACTAGCCCCAGTGAAAATGAACATTAAAACATACAGTCTGCTACATAACAGTTAGGATCTGCTTTTGATTTTCACCATGCAAGCACCTGAAAACCCAGTGACACCAGGTGGATATAACAGAGGTCTTTCACCATTGCAAAACATGAAGCATATTTCAGAGGATGCCAGACTTTCATTCCGAATGTCCCTAAGAACGCTTTTTATGGCAAAGCATTCCTATTCTCTGATTTGTCTCTTTCCAAAGGTCTTTGTCCCCTTCCCTTTCTCACCTTCCACTTTTTAAGGGCCTCAAATGAAATTCAGTCCATTTCTTTTACTTCCCCCCCCCCCACCCCGAAGATGGTTGTGTGAACTCATTTCATTCTGACATTTAAAATCAAATGATGAATGCTGTCATTATTATTATCAAGAATAACTGAGTAAGGAGTTTTCCACTAGCTATCTAGCCTTTGTGTTGCTGGGCTTTTTTGTACTATTTGATTAAAATTTACCATTATGAATATGAATGCTATTATTCTTTTATAAAAAAGTTTATTGTTGTGTCTATTTTTCATCTGTATTGACCTTCTCCTTTCTATGTGACAGGGACTTCATTCATATATAATCACACTGAGATATAAAAGTGGCCCATAAAATTAGGTCCCAGAAAAAAAAGGAAAAAGCACTGTGACCTAGATGTTAAAAAAAGCATTTTATTTTAAAAGTTTTCTTGGCTTTTTGTTTGTTTGTTTATTTGTTTTTGATTACTGGAGCATAATGAATAGGCTTACAAATTTATCACTCTCTCCTGAAAATTGAAAAGAAAAAAACAAACCAAAACAAACAACCAAAACCCTGGTGGGAAAGTTGTTATTTGTAGCAATGGCTCTGACTTCCTCCCTGTTCCAATTTGCTTCTGATCTACAGACGGTAGGGACATATTTGCCATTTATAAGAGAAGTTAATTTTGGTGTGAAATCAGGCTTCATCTCAACCGAAGCCTGTAAGAACAGACTTTTTTCTCATAGAAATGTATACCTATATTTTTTTACAGTTTCTCCAGTCATCTGCTTTTCTTTTCTGTCCTGCACCTCTGACTTGTTTCAAATAATGCAAAGAGGTAACAAAATGAAAGTGATAAAATAAGGGCAGAATCCTACTTGCTAAAATTTTTTAATAGCTTGATGACCAGAATAACTGAGAGAACTACTGCTGGGGCTTTGAATTTCTACATTCATTCATAGATTCACAATGAAAGAGTTTCTCAGCTTTTCTCATTATCATTGAACAGTGCACAGACATGTCCTCCTACTAATTCATAACCTATGTTTGCCAGCTAGTCAAAGCATGAACCAAGCTTATTGCAATTTTAGCAAGCCTGAAAACAGGGCAAGATTTTCTCCAAGCTATTTTTATTTTGGAATAGATTTGCCTCACTGGATGTAGGATGTTTTAAGTAGTAACCCAATATTAACTCATCTTTCAAAACAGACTCATCTTTCAAAAAAAGGGCTTTTGTTAGTGGAGGTGGCAATTAACATGTAATCCACATAAAGATTGTCCAGTTTTATTTTATGTTTGCACAGGTTTACATGCCTAGCTTAGAAACTGTGTCTGGAAAGAAATCAAATATGGTCTTTCTACACTGATGATTCACCAGCCCTCTGCTATTGGTTATTATAAGTATCATCTTTACAGTTTTCAAATGAAACTTGGAAAGAACAGAAGAGAGAAGGAAGGAAGGAAGGAAGGAAGGTAGGAAGGAAGGAAGGAAGGAAGGAAGGAAGGAAGGAAGGAAGGAAGGAAGGAGAAAACTATAAATCTCTAGAGGAACATTTAGTCCTTTTTTCTTGGGTGCTTTTCATTTCACAACCCACCCAGCACTATTTTAAACAAGAATTGACACAAATGCCACTGTTCCACTTTGAAATTGATCATGTCTTGAAAAATTTCCATTTACCAAATGATGCAGTTATATGTCATGAATACACATTATATGCTGAATATATGTCTGTATTCATAGCAGCACACATAATTAATACACTGGAGATGATGATCTAATGGTTATACAACCCATTAGAACTTTCTGGAATCTCAAGAAGGCTCTGTTATGTGAATGGGGGGACTACACTTTTGTGCAGGCAAAAGTCAGGAAATACCAAAGAGAAGGTTTCTGGTACAAATGTATCTGAGTGAGACAAAATAGAGAGCCTACACTGCATGCCAGATATATTTTTTTCAGAATCTATTTCATTGATTTCTTATAACATTTAAAAGACCTATACCAAAGTCCTCAGTAGGAAAAACTTGAACGCACAATGCTCTTGTGTAGATCTACTTGATGTTATTTATTTAATTAGAATAGTGCACACTTCTTTCTTACCCGCAAAATACACAAGCTCTTTTTCTTACTTGAAAGAAGTATGAAAGTGAAATGATCTTCAAGGAAACAGGCCTAGAAGACACAGCTTCTGAAAGACATAATAGTAGTGATAGTCTGTAGTGATATAAATGGTTTATAATGGGGAATTAGAATATAAAGAAATATTAAACCCTAAATACAACAAGCATGGATGTTTCACTTTCATTATGGAAGATAAGTTAGTTAGGTAGCAGGTAGCTGCTTTGCTTTTCATACATGAACTAATGAGGGGTCAAGAGACACTCTGTACAATCAGGTATTCGGAGTCCACAGATAGACAGCATTGTTCATCCATTATCTGTATAATATAGAAGATTTATGGATTTTAAAAGTCTTTTTTACACTTGTAATTTTGGTTTGTGGTTTTTGGTTTTTTTTTGATGTATAATACAAATGTAATACAACTACATTTCACTCATCTGTTTTCACTACAACTACATCTACGCCAAGAAATTAAACAGTACCTGTGAATTTTGCCAGGCACTGAAATGCAATCCTCTATGCTGTCAAATTGCCTGAAAAAACCCTTGGTATTTTTTTTTTGCATTAGTGAACTAATATTCTACTAAAAAGTTTCTGTGAAGAACTGAAAGTTAGTATTGTCCTGGAACAATTAGCAGGAGTCAGTTTGATTGTTGTTTGGTGTACTAAATGTATTAGTAGAGATGTGAGCCATGGAGATGCTTTGCTGTGTAGTATTAAGAACTCAGAGGTGGGATCTTGGAAAACATTTCTTAAAAGAAAAAAAACTGCCACAGGGCTGTCTTGCCTTAGACCATCTTCTGACACTGTTGGGCTTTGTGTCTTCTCATGGGCTTTTATGCATCCCAAAAGTGGAGCACATACTCTTGGTTTCATGCTATAAAAACACTGTCTGGATGGTCTACCCAATAACTCTTATGATATTTTAGTGAGTTTGGACAGAATTTCCTTCCCCTTAATAACAAAAGATAATAATTGCATCATAGACCAGAGTGGCAAGAGAAGACCAAAGGATAAGCCGTACACTGAAAGCCATTCTCTCTGGATGAGTTAGCTCCAATGAGTAGAGAAGTGAGCTGGTCCATTTAAGTTAGCTTTGGGTCTGTGTAACAGTGACATGGAGAGTTCAGCCAGAACAAACATTCAAGATACTATTACTGGGACAAAAAAAATATTGCACATGACAGACTGAGGGCAAGAGAGACCAGGAGTAGAGAAGTGAAGAAAAGATCCATAAAAATGGAAGGGATATGTTTATATTAGAGGGAAATTTTTACATTAGTTAAAGAGGAAGGAAACAGATTGCAAAGTGGAGGCAGATATACACCATAATTAAAAAAAAAGAGGCACAGAAAGGAAGAGGGATTATAAATTCCTGACTGAGCACAGAATTTGAGTAAATTATTTTTAAGAATACTGATGAAACTGGGACAAGCAAATGCTTGTAAGTATTTTGCTGCATTGTGTAGATCGACACATTTCTAATACCAGCTTAAGTAATGACTTAGCTAAAGGCAGATTTAGGCATCTTTGCATGTTTAGTCACTGCCTGCATCTGCTGACATGTGATCCTTGACCTTACAGGTATGGGAGTGGGTGGTCTTAAGGTACTTGTAAATCAGCCACTCAAAACTATCGTGATGATCTAGGGCAACTGTGTTGTGGCATCCCATTTATGTGAAAGGATAAAAAGAAAGGGTACCAGAACATGTGCCAGAGATACCAGTGGATCAGAGAGATGTGCAGCCAAAGGAGGCTTCACAGCACATAATTGAAAGGCAGAGAACAGACAATTAGCATTAATGTATCCAATGGATCGTACTTTTTAAAAAAGAGTAATCAGTACTTGTAGTTCTTGAAAACTAAGTGTTTATTATGAAATTGTATTATTTATTGCAATAACCTTGAAGTACTGCAAATATTTGCAGTGTCAAAGAAAGTATCAATATTCTTTTTTTTTTTATTTAATGAGGAAAAGAAGCTAGAAGAGATAAAACAATTTGAGATAAAGAGCTTTGTAGAGTCAAATTCTCAAGATCCACATAGAAACAGATAATTTTCAGTTTCTGTGTAGATTAGACCCCCCCCACAAGTGTCTGTTAAAAATCTTGTAAGGCATCTCTCTACATCCTTAGGAATAGAAATACCTTGAAAATTTGATGCCTAATAAACATACATGCAACAAAGAAGCCCAACAGCAACAAGAGGCTCTAAAAGTCACTGTCTCTCATCTTCATTTGAAGGACATCAATAAATTAAGACTTTGAATTCTCAGGCTTGTGAGCAATACAAAGGGCTTTTTGTGTTGTTACAACTGCCTCTGAGTAGAAACACTAATGCAAGCCACACACACACTTCCCAATGCCAACACAAGAGTTACCTTTGCATAGATATAACCAGAATTTACCGGAAGATGCTCAAATATTCCCCACTGATTATTGTCAGCTATACTAATGCAATTAAAATGGCTTGAACACTTTGGTACTTTCCAAGAACCTATTTATATGTCAGTCTATTACTAAACTCTGACAACAGCAGCACAAATTATGATGCACTTACTCATTCTGAAGAGTACTTAGTACCATGAGCAGTCTTACTTTGAATAAGGCATTCACGATCTCACCCATCACCCTTTAATTATAGATGTTTCAGAGAAGACTGAGCATCAGGGTTTGCTGCACTATTTATAAAACAAGCTAACAGCCAAACATTGTAGGGTTTCTACTGCTTAATAAAAACAACTTTCCTTCCTTTTATGAGCTCTTCCGCTGTGCACTTTAAGCTCATTTGTATGTATCAAGAACATCATTGTAGTAGAGGCATCCACAGATGAGAAATAATCCCACTCTTAGAAAAATCCAGCAGCTAATTCAAACAGCTGATTTACAGTGTCTGTTTTGGAAATTAAAGACAATGTGTTTATTAATACTAGTAGCAATCATAGTGTGTCATCCTACTGTAAAGCATTTTAGGTTACATTACAATAGCTGTCATTATATGAGCTGAATACCCTCTGAAACACAAAGAAATCTGTCTGCATTGTCCCTCATATGACTACACCTGCAGAAACCAGCCTCTATCTGTCAAAAACTGGGAGGAAACACTTTATCCCTGCCTTTCCATTAACATAGTGTTAGAGCTTTCCTTTGAAGTCTGTAGCAGTAATTATTGTCTGTGGTAGGACATGAGTCTGAAAGAAGCAGTGCCTGAATTTGGCAGCACAGATGGGATTTTCTCAGTGTGCCTCAAGGAAAACATACAGGCACAACTAGGAGGATATGGGAGGAGATTCCATACCCACATGCAGGCAGAGGCAATGGCAAGGGGGCAGAGAAAGTCTTCAACTTTCATTTGGGGCAGATTTGAACTCCATGTATTTTTTTCCCTATACAACTGTTCTGACCTTACTCAGCAGCTCTTGATTCTCTGCCGCTGCATCATAGTGTAAATTTTGCTAGTTTCCCCAGCTTTGCACAATTCTATAATTCATGGGATATG
This sequence comes from Scolopax mira, assembly GCA_004320125.1. Classification (NCBI taxonomy): domain Eukaryota; kingdom Metazoa; phylum Chordata; class Aves; order Charadriiformes; family Scolopacidae; genus Scolopax; species Scolopax mira. The sequence continues at coordinate 292,388 of BJBW01000589.1, forward strand.
TGTGTTAAACTTATTCTTTGTGTTTCAGAACTAGTAGTGGTTTTGCTGGATTGTCAGCACCTTTGTGCATTATATAGAGGCAGCAGATTATATACAGTTGTTAAAATGCATACCTACCCTATGCAGTTTTGCCTTCATAAAATCTATTTTCAGCTTTTACCCATTAAACATTCGTCTCCGTGATAGTTCCTGCTCTCTAGATACTTATATGGCCCTTTTTGCTGTGGTTTATGAGTGTCTTATTATCTTATACATTCCCCTTATCTTTATTTAGCCTATTAGGCTGAAAATTATTACCTTCCATCCAGCAGGGAAGACATGGTGGGCTTGTCAGTACTTCCAAAGGTTTGCATGGCATAACTCTCCTAACCATTATCTTCATCCTCCACTCCCAGAGGAAGTTGTTCACAGAAGCAAAAGGATTCTTCTGCAGAGGTAGCTTTAAGAGTCCCCTGCAAATGGAATAACTTACCTTTGCTAAAGGTTTTTTACTGGTGTAATTGCTTCTATGTAAGAGGATTTCACCCTATAGCCATGTCGGTAAATGACTGTTTTTTTCATCCCATGCTTCTAACCAGAAGAGTTAAACTGACAAAACTTCTCAGTGTAAAAAGGCAGTCAGAGAGATTTCTCTGTGGATGTAAAGAAAGGGCATGACAAAACAGAGGACTGTTTCTTTGGGTTGAAAAGGCATTTGCTTTGTGTTCTAAAGCAAGCCTCAGTTGTTGCTGTCAGCCTTTATCAGATGCTACAGGCAGGATCTTGGGAGATGTGAATTGCTTGGAGAAATAGCTGGAGAACTCCACAGTGAAGGGAAAGGGGAGAATCACACTGGTATTCAATATGTTCCCACTGCCTATAAGGACAGGTGCATGGAAAAAACTCTTCTCTTGCTTGTGCCAAGGTTTTATCTTAAACAGAAGCAGTTCTTTTGCTCCAGGTACTCCTTGTGCTGGAGAAGAGACTGCTGTACAAGGTCACAATACAGGGATCAGAGCCCTTGCAATAAATGATAAATATCTCTTTACATCAAAGATGAGAGTCCCAGACTATGCTATGCTTTCTGGACTCTGTATGTAAGTACACCATATTATGAAGTGGAGTTCAGAAAGCCTAAGTAAGGTGCTGAATGAGTAGCAGCCTAGTGTCATTTAATACAAAATATTAGGCACAGGGGCTTAGAGGAATTTAGGTCATCTGACTCAGATGCTCAGTTCACTGAGTCCATCATAAATGCTGCCTTTTAAACACCCTGTTTTGGAGAACAGCTTACAGGATAGAGTGTGTAAGAGAAATGACTTGATTTCTAATAATAGTCAATTAGAAGTTCTCCTCTGTAATTGTATTTGGAAATGCAATGTAAGTGCTTCTGCTGGAAAAAGTTAATTTGTCTTCATTTTCCTATGATTTCTAAAAATAGATTCGAATTAAATGTCATGTACCTTTGGAATGTGTATGTTTGGTAACTAACAAACTCACTTTGTCACTGTTTATGATCTCAGGATTCTTTCCATGGAAACTATTATAAGGTCACTATTATCATCAAGCAGCAATGAATGCTGTTCATATTTTTGAGAGTCATTAGGGAAAGGACAATCCTAAGGCCTTAAAATCCATTTGTGTGTTCAACAGGAAAGGAATGTATAGTACTTTTCTTTGTGTATATATGGTTTTATGTATTTATAGATAGATATTTTTGGTTTGAAGATTCAAAGTCATGCATACTACCTCTTGCAGGAAGCTCCTTGTCAGTCAGACAAAATTTGTTGGGTTCCTAAACTACATATTCATAAATGGCATGCATTTAGGTGAAGACAAAACCTATAAGGTATTATATGGCATCAATTTCCATTAGCACCTTTTAAGGGCATCCATCACCTTGCAGAACTGCGGTGCTGTTCACTGAAAGCCAGATTCTGTACTGGCCCCTCTAGGAGTGCAAAGAAGTCTTAAAGTGAATATAGCTGTACTTTACTCCCACTGGAAGATTTCATTGCACTGCCACAGTAATGTAAAGGAGTCCTCAAGCAAAAATCCAATGCAGGACTCATTTATGAATGTAAGCTGCTCCTGTGGAAAGCTCTGATATTTACTCAAAACCAAATAAAAAAAAAAAAAAAAAAAAGATTTTTTTTCAATATTGCAGTGTGTAAGGGACTCTTGCTTATTTCAATGGGCCTCAAAGCATTTATACCACTATAACAGGGGCTCCATAGCACAATACTTCAACAGTGTACTGGAAAAGTAAGCTTATAAGAATGATTTTAAAAGCTTTATTGCATCTGCATGATTATATGTATAATTCAGCTAATGAATTTAACAGACTCTTTCTGAAGAACTGCCATTGATTGATAGGAGTCTTACTGGAAGCAAAGGAGAAAACATTGTCAGCAGAGAATGTTACTCACACATGTGCACACAGATATATATCATAGTCAGCAGGAGAAGATGACTTTCATCAGTCAAGGCATTTGATCACACTTTTCTACTATTAATCTGCTAGCAGGTTTTCACGTTAGTTTGAACTCTTCTCTAGCATTTGAGAAGATTTAATTAGAATAAGGAAGCAAACTGTGAATTTCAAGATCTGTATTAAAGCAAAATAGTATAAGCACAGGAAGGGATTTGTGATGACAAGTTGAACATAAAGGTTTAAAATTGTTTTACTCAGAGTTGAAACTGAATAATGAATCAACAAAATTATCCAAAACCTTTATCTAATAAATAAAAATATAGATGTAATTACTTGTAGCTGTTTGCTAATACAGACTTCAGGTAATATTAGTTGTTTTCATAAATAGGTATGATATTACATTCACCTTAGTGTGCCAGAGTATCTCAGCTAGTTATAGCAAAATGTGCATAATTTCTTTTTTTTCCACTCTCTGGTCTTTCACTTTCTTTTCCCCAAAGTAGATTTCTCTAGGCTTGCAAACTTATTTAATGATAATGAATTTTATGATAGCTTTGTTCTAAATAAGACTATATTTTACTATTTTCTTTTTCTATAAAACCTTTTCTTTATGTAGCACTTCATATTACAAACCTAGGTGTCTCTGAGATATGGCTAATTTACTGAAGATGAACTTATCTCAGCAATTTAACCCCTTCAGTCTTTCTTATGCATTTCATCTCTTGATTAATTTGAATACCTTTTGGAGAAAACAGGTTTTCCCATTTTTTTAAGTAAGTGACAATGAAAAATTGTACTTATGTGTTTATTTCACACACACATGCATATACAAGAAAACATAAAGGAAAATATTTTTATATCTCTTAAATGATAGCCAAAAAGTTTAATCTAGTCTGATGCAGAAGTGAGTGGTGCTGTTTGTGAAGAAAAGTGACTAAATCTGGAATATCTTCTTTGTTACATAGGAAATCTTCTGTCAGACAAAACTAGGAGAAGGAGCTTCTTGTTTACCTGTAGTAACATAACCTTCAGTTGTTCTACAGCTCCACAAATCATTATGGTTCCCTGTGGCATCTAAATAATTAGATGACATCATTTTATCACCAATATATTGTCAGGCTCATGACAATATTTTTTCTTTTTTTTCAGTGCTGACCATTAATTTACATTTATTTTATACATTTATACATTCATAAATTTATTATTTATCCTGTTTATTTATTTTTTCCCAGGCTTTCAAACACCTTTGTGGCAGCAGTAGCCGTGTCCTTGAGAAAGTAATTTATACCTGTGCTATTACACAGGCAGAGATGGTCACAAGTTACATAGGTTTCCAGATTTCTTGAACATTCTGCCACAGTCATAATGGGCCAGCACACCTTGGATTTTGTGGAATTATTGAAGACTAGGTGATAACTGTCTGTTTGCTCTCTGTTGGGAGTTTACTGTAATAGCTAGGAAATAGCCTGTTCACACTGTGTTAACTTTAGTACCCATTGGTGGATTTTATCAGATTTGACTCAAAGATGAAGATCTCAAAGATAAATATGCCTCTGGAAGTATTAAAAAACAAGAAGAGACAATTTGAAAAGACATGCTCCAAATGGGCGTTTAGTTTAATTGCAGACACCTTCATTTAGGAACTTGCAATGTATGCTGTGTGTTTATCCACGAGGCTCCATCTCAGACTACAGTCAGTGACAATCTGAAGTGGTAGTCACCTGTCTAAATATAGACATCTAGAGCCACATGAGATGCCCTAATGTATTTCTCCTAGCCCTCAGCTGCTACTTCAGAAGACCATGCAGTAGGCCTTTTATCATACCATGAGGATGGTTCAAATAACTCATGAATTACAAAGGGCAACTAAATCAAGCTCTGGATCTCCACTGGCTACAGTGGGCACTTAGATGGCTAAGTCCGAGTGTCTGAATTTGTACTAAATCCCAGCCCAGCTCTGAAGAAAGGGCCCATAAAATTTTTCAACTAGCAGCAAGGTGCCTGTGCAGAGGGTGGTGGGTTTTGCTGATCCCAGAGCTCACCAAGCAGCTTCTCTCATGAAAGCCGAGATTCTGGAGCCAGAGCAATGCCGTTGCAGAAAGCCATTACATCCCCCAAGTGGCCCCTTTGAACATAAAACAGGTGTAAAACAAGAAGGCAAAGAGTACTGTGGTGGTTAGCCAGCAAGAGCAGACTTCTTTATAGTCTCATCTATCACTCTGTGTTCAGGCTTTATTTATTTGGGCCTAAATTTTGGACTTTTCCCCAGTCTCACATTTAGACTATTCAGAACAATCAATGTGTGAGGAGCAATGACATTCTTCTGCGCTAGGACTTTCCATTTGAATTTATCTTTCCGAGCCTCTCTTTATCCCATCTCTCCTTGCGAACAGCTAAAGGGGGGCTGCACTTTTAGCAACTATTGAAAAGTCACTTCAGCAAACGCCAGAGCTGCGCAGGGGACAGTCTGCCTTGGTTAAGTTGAACCGGCCACCGGCGAGTACCAACCTCTGAATTTTGCAAGAGGTTTATGGAGCCATGCCTCTAGCAGGTACCAGCTCCCTCCTGCCTGCCTTTCCAACCTTCTCCTCCCCATCTCTGGGACTGAGTCTCACTCAGGCTTTCAGCTGAGACTCCTGCTCCAGCTCCATCTCTGTCTCCTCACAGACATTCCCTCAGACCTGGATGTTATTTCTTGGTAGTAGACCCATGGCAAGGGGAGGCAGTGGGTGATTAATTTGCCTAACTGGCAATCAGACGGGCTGCCTTACTGGCAGTTACATTTTCATTTTTTAGTAATGGTCAATATGGGTCTCATTGAAATCTCTCTGGAATGCCTCTCAAAAGCTGCCAGAGCCGTTGATTGAACTTTACGCGATGCTGGCATTTCCCTTCAAGCCAATTTTCATTTGTAGCTCAGCAAAAGGAAATTGTTTCAACTGTTTTGTGGGAAAAGTAAGTACTGGCATATGACCCTTCTGCTTCCAGACTGATTTCCCTTCATTACTGTGTCCTAAGTGACAGGAACGGTGACAATTATCTGGACATTTATGCTTTTGAGACAGAGTAATTCCAAGGTGTGTGCACTCATATGAGCAGAACAGTCTGCACATGTGGGTGTGGCAGTGTGACATGGGGCAAATAAGAGAATATCTAATTTATAAATCCTGCCAAATAGGAGGGAAAATTAAGGTGCTTTTCTGGCAATATTTGAACATCCCTGGTTGTTCACATGTTCCCATGACCTTGCCGGTGTACATACAGTCTTGAAAGAATGCCAGACAGTGCTCCCATGCAGATGTTTACAGCTACAAGAAGTCAACTTAGACTTCCCTGAAAGTCAGTGGAGCTAATGGTGTTTTGTGGATATGATTCATCTGACTTATTTTAGATGTCTTTTTTAAAATCAGATGAATGGCTCCCTAGAAATACCTATTTTTCTATATTAACTCTGAAGCATGCTGACCAGCTCAGATGTTGATGTCTCCATCACAGTTATCCTTGGCCAGATGAGTGCCCCTTCCGTTGCTTTAGAGATGCAGTGAATGATTTTCTTTAAGTATACTGGTGGGCACTGGAATATGGGACAGGACCAGAGGCACTGGGCTCCACCTGTAACTCAGAAGTTTCCCTCTGAATATCAGGAAAAGCTTTCTCATTGTGAGGGTGACCAAGTACTGGCACAGGTTGCCCATGGATGTTGTGGACTATCCATCCTTGCAAATATTCAAAAGCCATCTGGATATGGTCCAGGGCAACAGGCTGTAGGTGGTCCTGCTTGAGCATGGAAGTTAGACAAGATGACATTCAGAGGTCCCTTCAAACCTAAACCACTCTATGATTCTGTGATTTTCTGACCTGTCTGCTTAACCATCTCAGTCCCCTTTATAAATCTAGTAACAACTGTTTTCAGTTCTACTGATGAGAAACTGTACTAGAAAAACTAGTGTAAAACAAACAATGTAATTTCAAATAAATTAGTAGCAAAAAATTGTGTTATTGTGTGGCCAACTTTTCATTATTTCTCCTAAAAAAAATATAGACCAGCTGAAAAGGTCAACCATTCTGATTTTGCCATATTTTAGTGAATTAGTACCTCTGAGTGACCTTGATTGGCACTTTATGAACATTATCAGCTTTGATAGTCTTTGTTAATTGCCGTGCTTTTCAACTCTGGGAGTACTGGGGACCCATTTTTGCATTTATTAATTTATATATTTATTATAGTCTTGTTTCCCACACTACAATGTTGAGAGAACATTCATGAAACTGTCTTGTGGGATCATGTTTTGAGAATAGTCTTTCTCACTAATGGAAGACTGTTCAGTGCTACGTGTTAGATTTTCTGGCTTCACTAAGAAAATGCTGCAGGGGAGGTGGGGGTGGTGAGAGAAAGTGTACCTTGCATTCAGCTAAGAAAAAGAAAACCCCAAACTAAGAACCTTTGAAGATGTTTTCTTTTAATTGTTTTATGTAAGTAAGGTTAGTTCAGTATGTAATAGCAGGCTGTCTTGACAACAAAAGGCTGAATCAACACAGAACATGATTGGAATTATGCATGTCAATTATAATGAATCTCATTATGCAACACGAAAGTCTAATTCCATTGTAAAGGCCTGCAGTCTGCAGTCTTAAGGCTGATGTCAATGCTGAACAATAACTGCCCTCTCCCCCACGTCATAGCCATAAAGAATAAATATAAACCTCATTTCTGTAGCTTTTTAATATGCAAATTTCCTTGGGGTAGGAGAAAAGAGAGATTTCTTTTTTTAATTAAAAACAGAAAACTGCCCTGGTCTTAAAGCAGTCCATCATGTCCAATGCTTTTTTTAGCATTAACGTTTTGCTTCCCACAGGAAAAAAATAATGAAGTGGTGTTATTAAGTTCTCTCTTTGTATCAAAATAAAACCCAAGAACGATAATTTCCCATATAAACACAGCCCAGCATTGTGTTTATCAAAATAAAACAAAAATTTACATAGCTGTAGTCATTAGGCTCTAATTTCTAGCAAGAAAGTTACAGTAATAAATGTGATTAGCAACACGTTTATGGAATCACGGGGTAGTAGGGGTGTTGCTCTGTGTTTTGTTACAATTTGCTATTTCCCCCCATTATTTATTGAAAGTATTTTGACACTTGCAGTTGAAATGTCTAGATCTGGAAGTTTATTTCACAGCAATAAATACAAAGGTGGATTCTCTGTTGTGAACACATGATTGGAATGCTGCTTGAGCTGTTAAATACCATTCCATAATTCATTGTTAAATAGTTGATAACTTCAGCTGGAAGCAGGCACATAATACACATTTTTATTTGCTGAAAGAAAACACTGTTGTGATACTGTGTGACTCCAGTGGATGGAGGTATGTCAGCAAATGGTAGTCAAAAGTCAAATTAAGAGTCTTCAAACTGCCATGTAGCATGATTAGATGAGCACATTACAGTGAGGAAGCATCATCTGCATGCCTTGCACTGAAACTGCCCTGTGGCCATCAAAGAATACTTCACAGAATGCAGTAGGACTAGTCAGTGACTTCTTGTGTTACTGGTTATTTTCGACTGACATTATGAAGAGGTGCTGCAATTGACAGCAAAACTGATAGGCGTGAATACCTCTACTCTAGTAGATAGGACTTTTGAATGCAAAACAGTTACCAGGTCTGCATTGCAGTTCTGTGTGAGAATTCATGGCTCAGGGCTAGTTTACAAACAGACTTGTACTAAAATATCCATCTGCAGCTGGTGCAAACTGTCTTTTAAAACTCCTCTTTTAAAGCAAAATTGAAACAAGACATGTTGGTTTCAAAAGAATTGACCCAGAATTGCTTCGAACTCACACCTTCCTCACAAATCATGGTTATTTACTTTTCCTTTTAAATGCCAGATGATAAACAAATTTTCTGGTTCCTGAAAGAAACTTGCAGTTATTAGACCTAGGACAGTTATTCAATATGCAATTAGAAGAACTGAATGCTGAGTTTTCCTCATTTAGAATTTCTAGCAGCTTTCATGGGAAAAGTATGATCCAGACAGGTTTAGCAGGCTGAGAAAAAGAAGTTCCCAAAGCTGGCCATGAAATATATAGCCCTTTCTGTCTATTTCTGAAAACCAACTTTACCATTTGTACCAATCATGAATGGCACAAGAAATAGCAGACTTGACTGGAGAAAGGATTAAAGATAGTAATTTGACAAAAAAAAAAAGATAAAGAATTATCTTTAGGTAAAAAGTAGGTTATTCTTTTTATCATTATTGCTCTTACTGTTACCTTCATCCTCATTGGCCCATTTTTCCTGAAGCAGTAGAAGGAAAAGAAAAATAAAAGAGGACAAAGCAGCATCCAGGCCATTCCCTCCAAGACTGCAATCCCCTTTCAACTACTTGCAAAGATCTACAGGACCTTTGCTTACCACCAACCATTTTGAATTTGTTTTGTGCTGTTTTCTCCAGCAAGAAGAGGATAGGCCAGGAAATCAGAGGAAAAAGACTAGCTGCTTTGTAGGGTCAAGTGAAAGACCTCCTACTAGAGAAAGGGAAGGAAAGGGGAGGTTTTCCAGTTGTGCCAGAGGCACAAGAGGAAAACAAGCAGCTGGAATTCTTTGTAGCCAACTCCCAACACAAAGTGAGGGTGCCTGGGCTTGTTGTGGAAAGGGGGATAAGAGAAAGGGGGGGGATCTAGAGTGTCGTGAACTTTAGTTCCATTTTGCACCTCATCCTCACAACTGTTTTTACACCATTATGATGTGTGTAGAGTATTTCAAACTCAGGTGGACTCTGTTCACATACTAATTTGCATAGCCATTACAGAATGTATAGGTCAGGAGTCAGCAATGCACTCACAACAGTGATATCTGGAGATGGGTAACTAGCGATGCACCCCAGAAATCAATACTGGGTCCAGTCCTGTTTAACATCTCCATTAATGATCTGGATGACGGGGCAGAGCATACTCTCAGCAAGTTTGCAGATGACACGAAACTGGGAGGAGTGGCTGATATGCAAGAGGGTCATGCTGCCATCCCAAGGGACCTCAAACAGGCTGGACTGACAAGAACCCCATGAAGTTCAATAAGGGGAATTGAAGAGTCCTGGACCTGGGGAGGAACAACCCCAGGCACCAGTACATGCTGGGGGACTGCCCAGCTGGAAAGCAGCTTGGTAGAAAAGGCCATGGGGGTCCCAGTGGACATCGAATTGAGCTTGAGTCAGCAATGTGCCCTTGCGGCAAAGAAGGCAAATGGTATCCTGGGCTGCTTTAGACAAAGTACTGCCAGCAGGTGAAGAGTGGTCATCCTTCCCCTCTGTTCAGCACTGATGAGGCCACACTGTGGCCAGTTATGGCCCCCACAGTACAAAAGAGACATGAACATACTGGAGACAGTCCAATGAAGGGCTGTGAAGATGATGAAGGAACTGGACCATCTCTCCTATGAGGAACGGCTGAGAGAGCTGTGACTGTTCAGGCTGGAGAAGAGAAGGCTCGAGGGAATCTTATCAATGTATACAAATACTTGAAGGGAGGGTGCAAAAAGGACAAAGCCAGGATCGTTTCAGTGGTGCCCAGTGACAGGATCAGAGGCAATGGGCTCCACCTGTCACTCAGGAGGTTCCATTTGAACATCAGGAAAATACTTTTTCACTGTGAAGGTGACTAATCACTGGCACAGGTTTTCCAAAGAGGTTGTGGAGTCTGCAAACTTGGAGATAATCAAAACCTGTCTGGATATGGTCCTGGGCAATGGGCTTGAGGAAGGGGGCTGGACAAGATAATTTCCAGAGGTGCCTTCCAACATCAACCACTCTGTGAATCTGTTATTCTCTTACTGAATCAGCCAGAGCTCTTCCTAACTCAGCTGCTTCAGCTTTTTTTAATTTTTTTTTTAATGCCTATGGGGATCGTGGACAGAATCCTGTCCCTGACTATCTTCATGAAACTAGGAAGTTACAAGAATCACTCAAAATCTGCACTTACTCAGGAAAGAGGTGATAGAGATGAGTAACAGTACACTTTTTCTGATGCTATTATGAGCTTTATATTTCTGAGATATCATTTGTGTGTGTAGTAGTGCACATGCTTTCTTTTCTAAACTGCCTTATTTTTCCACCCTCTTCCCATGGGGAGCTGCTGGACTGCATGCTGCTGGCCTGTCCTAAATTTCACTCTCTGCACACCACATCACTCCCTTTGAATGCGGACATGGAAAAAATGACCCACTCTGTTTACTGGTAATCTCTTTAATAGATCTGTGGCACAGTGTGGGTGAGGCCTTCATCTCACAGCTGGCACCAGCGTGTGACACAGTCTATTGCAGACCATAGTGAGTGTGCATGGAGTCAGCAGTTGGTGGTGAGAGGCGGTCAAGAACAGCAGCAATCACTTCCTTTTTTCTCATGTTTCTTCTCTATATAATATGGAAGATAGAAACGTCAGAGACAGTTACTGTGTCACTTCCATTTATAGCTAATAGGCTGCAGGGCCAGAAAACCAATTTGAGTTCAGCATGCTCCCAGATGCAATTCCAGAGACCTGTATTGTCTAGCAGACTCTGAAATCGTGACAGCTCCCAGAAGCAGAAGGAGAAACATGAAGGACTATTGGAAAAGCACTGGAAGGTCCTGCTGGTCCATGAACCAAGTAGGTTCATGCTTAAAGGCAGCAAAGTCCTGAGATTCTTTAGATGGGATGACCTGTTTGGGTTTGCCAACAAACAGCATTATTGTATGACAAATTTGGGCCCACCCCATGTTTGAAGTGCAAATAATGATCTCACTAGAGTATGGGGAGTGGATTGGAGTTCAAGAAGGGCATGCTTGGATCTTTTGTTTTGGTTTTTTTTTAGGCATTTCTGTATATCGAAAAGCAGCTAAAATAATGATGTCTGCAATTCTCTGGGATTACTATACTGTAATATCTCTCTTTGGAATCTGGAAAGCTATTGTTAGCAATCTTTAAGGAGCTGTAATGGGCACCTGGAGATATAAGTGCTCTCCTAGAAAGGGTATCTACTATCCGAAAAAGCCATTATAATTTTCTGTCAAATGGAAAAGTAAATAGCTATATAAACTAATATTATCATCCAGTGAATGCTTGCATTGTCAGCAGCAGGTGTCAGGTACTGTACACTCAGATCTTTGGTTGCTTTCCCAATGCTATCTTCTCCTAGGTAATATTTTATTTTTACACACACATTGTTGCACTAGAAATAAAACCAGACTCCAGGTTCCTCTGGTCTGTGAAGCTTTTCTTCTGCTGCGTAGCCAAAGCAATGCATAAGCCGGGCAAGTGACCATGGAATAGACAGAGGATTCCCCAGGTAACACCTTGTGCATGGAGACTCCCTCCCAAGGCCAGGCTCCCCAAGACTCAGTTTCCTGCGCGCATGTTGTAAAAACAACTCAAAAGCATAATGATATCTGCAGTGGCAAAGAGTGAAGAAAGGGCAGACTGTAATGAGGCACAAGCGCAGACAATTCTCTTTGGTGTAAAGCACCATTAGACTTTTGGGTCAAATAAACTTACTGTCCCTGTGGGAAGCAGGGCATGTCAGTAATCAGGGAGCCTCACACTTTAGATATCTGTGTGCCCATACTTGTTCTGCCACAGACCACCTCTGTGACCTCTGGTGTGTCATTTAAGGCCAAAATGCTCCATGTTTTTTATATACTTTACCTTTGCTGAACTCCAGTTCTGGCTGGCCCATCAGGTAAACAGAGTTGATATTTTGGAAGCCTGGCAGCTTGCATGTGTAGTCTTAGCTCTAATAAAAGATCTTGGCCAGTCAATCGGCAAGCAGAGGGTGTCTGTCCCTGTCTAAAGAGGCAGCACTTTAATCCAGAGCTGGGTGCAGCCTTGAACAGGAGGGATGGGTGGGCATGAACTGCAGGGCAGCCCCTCTGCCTCTCTGCCCTAGGACCCCAAAATGGGCAGTGATAATGCGGAGGAGAGGGAGAAAGTGAAGGGGGAAAGAGTACAACGGCTTCCTTCTCCGAGAATGCCTAGCTCAGTTTAATAGGCTTTGAAATATTGTCCACATGAGGATGAAAATTATATTTGCCTCCCTGAGTGTGCTCTTAGTTTATAGTGAGCTAACTATGTTTATCAGTGACATTTTTCTGTCAGACGTGTGGTGCATTGCACTGCTATTTAGAAAACCTATTAGTTCTATGACAATATATATACATACACGCCAGTGGACTCTTCAATGTGCAGCAATCTTTTTCAGTTTAATAAATAGCAACACAAGAATTATCTGCTCTTTGGGTTTTAATCTGTGAAATGCAGTTGGAAGAAGTGCTTAGCACAGGATTTTATTTCTAGTTTTATGGCTATTTGATTATAGGCAAATGAAGACCAAGCAGTACATCAAGGATATACGAATGATAATTATGGAGATTAACGTTTTAAATTCAAGAAAATAATTTTTGCTTATAAAAAATTGCAAGTTTAACATTTTGATTAGGCAAAACATAAGCATGATGAAGCCATTGGTATCCATTTTATATATAGGAAGCAAAATGTAGGTACTTAAGAAAAAATGTAATTATGAAGACTCTGAGTTCAGACATCTGGATCCAGCCCTGCAACAAAGCCGAGAGTTTATGTTCCATCTTGACCTCTTTGTGGGCAAACCAATAAATTCTAGCCCACCTTTGTCTCTTGCTTTTCAGAAATTAGGGAACATATTTTTAAGATACAAGCTTCGTAAAACAAAATTGATTTCATGGAAATGGTCACATAGCTGTAAAACTGCAGATGGGAATGCTCCTGGAGAAAGGGAACAGTGGATAAGTAAAAAGAGGTAAAGCACAAATGCATTCATTCAATATATGAATAATTGCTATTACTGACAGCTGTGCTCTTCATAATTTCTCAAAGGTATTTCTCTATTCAGCAATTATTTTTAGACAAAGTATTTACTAATTCTGATCTCCCCTCACAATTGCTGTGTTACAATATGATTTGCAAGCAAATAGCACAGTACAATATATGAAAGTGAAAATTAAAAAAAGAAATCCCTACAGAACTGGTGTGTGAACACAAAGCTATTGAATGATGATTTACGCCTGGAATAATCACTTCCACGAGCCCCTTTGGAGAGTGCTGCTGGAATTAGAATTCCTGAGGAGGAATCCTAAGCAAAGGGCTGCAGCAAGATCTGTCTTTTTTTTTTTTTTTATTTTTTTTTTATCCCCCCTTTTTTTCCTAAAGAATAAAAAAACCCTGTCTCTCCCTGTCTGGCCAGAATGGTTCTGTCCCAGACAGAAAGGTCCCCATAGGCCAAGCTATTCATGTAGCACCAGGCTGCCGGGAGTACCAAGCTATGGCAGGGATGGGGAGCAAAACCAGGGAAACAACTGCAGTGCCTGCATGACAATTAGCATGGTACAGATTGGCTTTGCTTCCCAGTCCTGAAGCAAGAGAGAGAGAAAGGGAAGAAGGGAGAAAAGAGAGAGAAGGAAGAAAAAGAGAGAAAGAAAAGACAAAGAAGCAAAAAAGGGAAAAAAAAAAGAGAGAGAGAAAGAAGTATTAGGACTACATAAGGCAATATTTCAATACTTCAAAATGTATCATGAGTAAAATAGACAGGACAGAAAATCAGTCTTTTTCACAAAGTATTTTGTAAAGTGATAAAATGTCATTTATTGTTTTGCTTTAGAGACTATCCAAAATCTTTTGCTAAATAAATGTGTGAAAAAATTCACAAAGCATATGCAAGGTACCCTCTCTGACTGTGTTTCTGAGTGCCTTTCTCTATTTTTAAGGACTTTTTAAACTGTTTGTCCATACTGTTTACGAAGACCATAATTGCACTTGCATTTCTTTGACCAGAGCATTAATTTTAACAGATTAAAAATCCCTATAATTGAGGACAATCCTAAAGAGAGCAGGTGTAACAATTCACTGAATATTCTCTATTGTGTCAGTAATAAAAACATTTTTCAGGTAGCATTGCAGGGTGATGTATAGGGTTTTATGCACATCACTGCTAGTAAACCCATCAGGAATAATCAATGTATATATCTGTGTGTTGAAGGGGAACAGAAACAGCTCTCACATCATGTCCCCTGGAAAAATACATTATTTTTTTCAACAAGGGAAAGAGATTTTTTATCATAATGAAATACCATGTATATAAGAAGTGGGTACTTCATTCTAATTTGGATTATTTCAGTGGTATTCCAGTCTGGAAAACATTCATCATTTCCCTGTTTCTCCCCACCCACTCACACTCTGCTATTCATGATTTTCCTGTCATGCAGACATCCCAACTGTATTCTCTTATTTTATTTTACTTTTTGTAGAGCGCTGTATTTCCACTTTTAGTTAATGTAAACAAAGAGATCATCTTAAATTTCCTGTGATCAACAATGGTTTAAATCATCCTCATGATGGGTTTCTTAGTCTTTAAAAGCTTTCACCTTTTATAATCTTTAAGACTCACTAAGGATTATTACCCTGCATATACAATCACAATGAAAGCTTTGCAGAAAGAGGAGTACCAAAATGCTAGGCAAACCCAACCAACCTGAGAAAACAATCCTATTAATTAATGTATATGCTAAATATGTGCCTACAAATTCATATGCATTTATATAGAGATGGTTCTATATATGCATGCATAGGTGTTTATATATAAAGGTTTTTCATTTTTTGTGATTGTTACCTTAAACCACTGCTGGCTTCCTTGGATATCCAATGATATATGGCAGCTCTCTGAATTTGACCCTTCGTGACATCTCCTGCTTCATCTGGTTTCCTCACCCCATGTGGACTGAATTGCTCCAAGTCATCTGATTATCCCAGTATTTACCCCAACTAAAATTTGGCCTCCACCACCTTCAGTGGGGAGGCAAAATGTGAAGTCTTTTTGAAAGATCAGTCCAATTGATCATCAAAAGCTAAATGTCTTAGCGTAACCCAGTGTTATGATGCAAAAAGGCAGGTTCACATGGTTAAGCTGACAGGACTGGCTGGCTCACTGGCCCTGTAATCCTCTTCTCCATCCCAGGTGCATGCTGATGTCCCCTCACTCAGGCTGACTGCAGCTTGTCTGACCCTGCACCAAGATCACTCAGCTGGCAGGAAAAACTCCAGAAGTAATGGTCTGGTCCAGAGGGTTATGGCTGATGGTTGTATTCTCCCTAGAGGATGAGACAATGCCGGTACTGCAGGGGTCTATCTTTGGACCCATGCTGCTTAACTTCATTATCAATGACCTGAAAGAAGTGACAAAGGGCAGTTTCATTAAATCTGCAGATTACATGAAATCAAATGGACCCGTCAATATGCCCAACCATAGGGCTGCCACCCAGAATGACCTGGACAAACTGGAGGGATGGGCCAACAGGAACCTTGTACAATTCAGCAAGGACAGGTTGTGCACCTGGGAAGGAAGAATCTCTTGAAATAACAAAGGCTGAGGAAGAGACTACAAGGGAAGCAATTCTGGGGTAAGGACGTTGGGAGCTGGGCAGGAGCAAGCAGCAAGCCCAAGCAGTTGGAATGGTCTTGAGCCAGTTGCCCTATATAGCTCTTGGGTAACTTGTAGGGGCATGGAGTACTTTTTCTCCCTTTCCTGACTGGTCAGTTTGAGTTCAAGTACAACTTCGGAAAGAGATACGAAAAAGAGAGAAATGGAGAAGATGTCCGCACACCGAATCAGCCTCTTTGAGAATGCTGTACCATGTCATTTTTATTTTGGAATGGATGAACTTGGAACAGCAAAACAGACAGGAAGTGTTTATGCTATTTTTAAGACAAATTATGCATGTGAATACTTTCTGTGAATGAAGAGGTATGGAGGATGGTGGTGGTGGTGGTAGTGATGGAACTTAGCTGCAGTGAGGTGGACGAGGATTATTGGGACTGATTGAGAGATTAGGACCGTGAAGAGGCTGGACTAGAAGAAATGGGCAAATGACATGGGACTGGGAAAAAGTGTGTATCACCCCCACTTTCTCCTTTCCTTTGCAAATGCTAAAACTGATATAGCCCCTTGCCCCTAAGGGCCCCTCATATGAGATAAGGCACAGAGAGTCTGGGCTTCCCTGGGAAAGACTGAGTTTCCTTTCCTTGTTCCAAGTGATACTGGATGCTTTGTCTGAGTCAGGACTAGGGAAAATCTCTGTCCATCTTTAGGCTAAGCATCTCTGTGTGGTTCTTCTATGTGAGATGGTATCTACTAATGGAGAAGGGGAAGGTATGCTTTTTCAGAGGCGTGAGCTCCTGGCCCTAACCAGATGACAAGGTGGAGCAGAGAGCGGTTAATATGTATCTGGAATGCAGAAAAGCACACCTGTACGTGTAGCACTGTGATCTACTTACATAAATTTGTATAAGAAGCCTACCAATACAATCATAAAAGACAGGTACACTTTGCCTAGGAAGACTCCAATACTCCACTTCACCTGTAAGGGACCACCTAAGCATATCATTCTTCCTGCCACACGACTAGGAATAACCACTGGGTGTTCTCTGTGGTTGTGACTGGGAATAATGACTGGATGTTTTCCTGGAGTTCTTTCTAACTTTATGAATGAAAGTGCAAAGAATAATGAAGATCTTAGCCCCACTGCTGTTCTGTAGTGGGGTATTGTAGAAGAGTATTGAAGTCTGTTTCTCTCCACCTATTTGTCGTGGTTTGGCCGTAGATGGGAACAAAGGACCA